>CM060890.1:130728764-131153764 GCA_030762935.1 Hymenopus coronatus
TCTATCTATTTCATGATAATCAAAATAAATTTTAACAGAAATAGTCTTAAATTATTTAGTTCCTTATAAGTAGAACAGAAATAAGGAGAAACACTAGGTCAAACTGACAGTCAAATGTTTTAAAATGTGGTTGCTATGGGATTGAAATCCATTTCTTGGCTTCTTCCATTTGCATGGCTAGATGTTGATAAGTTCCAGTATGAGAAACTTTTTTAAGTGTTTTAAAACCGATAACAAAGAATATCTCGAAAACGGTCACCTGCATGAAAAAATGAATATGACATAAATTGTGTGTTTTAATGAGATCTGCATTTTTTGTGTAGTAAGTTTTTATCTCTTATGGTGTACCATATGCAAAATTCAGAAAAATTCATCCAGAATAAAGAGGTCTTCAGAGGCTATTCCAAGAAAATTCAAGATATACATTTTATTTGTAATGTAAGTATCTTATATATGAGAGATTTTAATCAAAATCTTTGAGAAAATCAACATTTTCAAAAAATTTTCCTTGTAAAGGGTAGTTGCAGGTGTGGGGGATTTACTTAAAAATCTTCATGTCGCATCCTTGAAATATAATGAACTTCAGCAGACTTTTTGTTTTTGAGCTATGCTGCCCACAGACCCACACACACGGACATTTTTCTAAAAATACTTTTTTTTTACTCAGGGGCCCCAAAACATGTATTTCTGGTGAAATCTCAGTATCAAATTTTTGGGTGCAATACAATACCTTCTTTATACAAACTATGTGCAGAGAAAGTAAAAAGTGGCATTAAAATGAGTGGAGAAATAAAATTGCTTCACTACCATCAGTTTGCTCAAGTATCTCCGCATCTGTTGAGAAGCCAGAATATTGATCATTTGACCCCATGGGCTGTTGAGTTTGTTGTTACAGACAACACATGATTCACTCTATGTGAAGTTGCTTATGCAAACACCAGCAGTGAGAAAATGACAGTCATGACTAAGCTTCACATTAGTGGTGTTTACCCTACCTAATCAGTCATGTGCAAAGTGCATTATAGTATTAGAAGTAATGAATTAGCCTTGTAGACACCAACATCTATTACCAGTAAGTGCTGTTAGTGCTAACAAGGCCAACTCATTACTTCTAATAATAAACACATCACTGTTATTAACTTTCTACTTAAATAATTACCTTATAGTAATTTGTTTTCTTTGACTGGAACTAACAGCCAAAGATCACTTGGTTCTGCATGAATAAAATAATGGTTTTTGAAATAATACAGACTTCACAATCTAGTGGCAACTGTTTCAAAAGCCATTTGAATGTAACAGTTAAATGAGCACATTTTTACTTTCTTTACATGCACTATGTACATAGTGATAGTTATTGCATTCCACCCAAAAATTTGATACCGAGATATCACCGGAAATACCCATTTTAGGCTCCCTCCATCCAGTAAAAGCATTTTTAGAAGGAGGTCCATGTGTGTGTGTGTGTGTGCATGCATCTGTAAACACGATAACTAAAAAACAAAAAGTGGTAAAATATCAAACTTACTATATAAATTTACTATCTTCCAAGGAAGCAATGTGAAGATTTTGAGGAAAATCCACCCACCCCAAACTTTTCTTTAACATGGAACAATTTACAAAATTTTTGATTTTCTCAAAAATGGTCTAACGATTTTGATTAAAATACTGTATATTAAAGATAGTTACATGACGAATAAAATGTATGTCTTGAATCTTCTGAGAATAACCTCTGAAGACCACCTTATTCTGGATGAATTTTGCTGGATTTTCCATAAATAGTAAACCATAAGAGATAAACAAAGCCTTACTATACAAAAAGCGTAGATCTTGTTTAAACACACAATTTATTTCTTATACATTTTTTTTGTGAGTTGGCCAATTTTGAGATATTCCTTGTTATTGATTTCGGTTTTAAAATACTTAAAACTTTTCACATTCAGAAATTTATCAACTCCTGGCAATACAAAGAAATGGATTTCATCCACATGGCAGCCAGCTTTTAAAAGATTTGACTATCATTTTAGCCCAGTGTATTCCATTATTTCCCTTCTGCCTAAAAAAAAAGTATTTCTGCTAACATTTATCTCGATGAGCATGAAGTAGAGTTAATACTTTATAACAATAATTTATTTCAGAGGTGTAGAGAAAGTCTGTGAATGGAACACCTCAGATTTTTATTTGTATATTTTATATTCACCAATTCTTTACTTGACTTTCTCTATTTGTTCTGCAAACAAACAGTTCTTAAAAAAATTATTCTTTGATCATACTAATCAAGATAAACATTACCCTAAATCATCTTATTTCTTAGTTCCTTAAAAGTAGGAGGGAAATAAGGCAATACGCTAGCCTAAAGTGACAGTCAAATTTTGTAAACATTGTTGCTATGTGACTTGTTAAAAGTGGGATCTCTTTCCAAGGCCAGGAGTAAAACAAAAAAGAGATAAAATGAATGAGAACTTCTGTTTTAGAAAAGTTAAAGTATTTTTAAACTGAAATCAACAACAGGGAACATCTCAGAAATGGTTAGCTCTTAAAAAATGCTGTATATGACATATATGTTTTAACAAGAGCTACATTTTTGTGTTGTAAGGTTTTATCAATTCTTATGGTTTACTAGTCATGCAGAAGCCATTCAGAATGAAGAGGCTACCCCCAAGAAATTAATGATATACATTTTATTTGCATTGTAAATTATCTGTAATATAAGACATTTTATTAAAAATTGTCAAAGCCATGTTTTATAAAATTGAAAATTTTGAAAAATATTCCATGCAAAGCATAATTTGGAATGGGAAGATTTTCCTGAAAATCTTTGCTTTGCAAATTTTGAAGATATTGAACTTAAATAGCAAATTTGATATTCAATTTTTTGGTTGGAACAATACCTTTTCTACTTACTACATGTATAGTATATGTAGAAAAAGTAATAAATGTTCATAAATAGTGCTTTCTGAAAGAAAAGGATATGTGGAGCGACTCTTATTTTAAAATTAAAGGCCTTTAGGCTGTAAATCTTGGAAATAACTCAATTTTGTCAATTATGTTAATCAGTAAGCATTTAACTACTTTTTCTTGGGTGATATTGAGCCAAATATTTTTTTTTTGTATTTTTCTTTATACATTAGTTTAGCAAATGGGCGCTTCTTCCGCCTAACACCTCAATTGTAAGTGTAAATCTTAAAGAGTGTTATTAAAAAGTAATTACTGTAGTCTAAACTGTATACAAAAGAAATGTCTTTTATTTATCTAAACTCAGCAATGGTTACTGCACTCATTGTATGTTTTTCCCTCCATCTAGTGGTTGGTTTCAAATTATATGATATTAGCCAATCTTCTTAAGTATTGGTTAAGAATACTAAATTTAGGTGAAAGCAACATGTTAAGGCAATGCTTAGAATATCAAGAAAAAAGTTTGAGGAAAAATGGAAGGAGTTATTTAATACAAACTAACTTAGAAAATAGTGGATTGGAAGAAATTTGGAGAAAGAGAGGAAACAATGCAAATGATTTCTGGAAAGGAGTTAAGTGGAGATTTGAAGATATAGAAATATAAAATTTGTTCAGCAATATATAGGAAAAAATATCATTAGAAACATATATACAAATAAAAAATACATGGGAAAGAGAAATGTACATATGTGGATAGATTAAATAAAGAACAAAGGGAGAATATTGCTTGGGTACGAGCGGTGTGTGGAGACTAAAGGGTATGAGAAAAGAACTCCAACAGACTCAATATGTGGTGAAAAGGAAAACATGGAACATATAGTTTTTGACTGTAGAGGGACAGAGCTTTGGAGGAAACAGTGTATAAATGGTAAATGACTGAAAATGGACAGAAAGATAGCCTTAATAAAACTTGTTAGTAAGGATAGCAAAAAGGTAGGCGAGTATTTGGCTAAAGTAAAAAAGAAATGGATGTGGTCAGCAAAAAGAGAAGTAAATGAAACATAAGTTTATAGGTTGTTTTAAGAAATGCTGAGCATGACTTGTACACTTTATTATTATTATTATTATTATTATTATTATTATTATTATTATTATTATTAGTATTAGTATTATTAGTATTGTTGTTGTCTTTATGATTAAAATAAATATGCTAGATTATAAGGAAAACTTGGTTAGATAACAGCCTGAGCTGATGTATAGCCATATTCCTTGTATGGGTGCTTAGTACAAATAAATAAATTAGCCAACTTTGCGGGTTGAATGACAGGGTTTGCCCATACCTGGGTTAGATTGTGTTGTAATTACTGAAAATTCTTTGAAATGTATTCATCACTCAAGGGTGGTATATGTGTGAATTTTTTATTATTTCTGCTCTTTGTGTCATTTTTATTGTTCTGTAACTTCTTAAAATTTTTAAGAAGTCATTGTTTTCACTATTTGTTCAAAACAGTAAATGAAAAAAAAATGTGAGCAAATATTGAAAACAGCAGCACTACCAGGTCTCGGTGATTCTTATATTGATGCGGAATTACCTTTTAATTCCTATGTATTTTTGTATGTATTCTGCACTGGACATTTTATACACTTTAAATTTCATTATCATAGAATTATTATTTTGACAAATAATAATGTTGGGTTCCAATTTCAGGAATTTGGCAGATAATAATTTAATAATAATTTATTTATTAGTCATTAACTAATTACAAATGTTACAACAGAATTCCTCAATAACAATTATGTACTCTAATTCTATGTTATAATATAACCTCCAGGATCACAACTTTGAATTTAACCCTTTAATAAGCATACAATACATATGGTATAATGCCCTCTTAATATATATTACTCTTGTTTAATTCTTCAAATTCTTGGATACTATATATGTATTCTCCAATATCCATTTATATAATCTTCTTGCAGATTTAGGTTACACCTTCATTAGGATGTGCATTAAAAAGTCTTATTCCAATTGCTTCATAACATTTACTAGTCAGATCTAGACTATAGTATGATATATTCAATTTATTTACATTTTTGTGTTGGTATTCCTTTTCTTGTGTTATAGATGTGCATGTTTTCTTTTACATATTTTAGAATATCATAGATATAAAGCTATTGTCTGTTCAGCAGTGTTATAGCTAGTGGAGTGAGGTGGCTTATCGCTCAAGTAACACTTTAACATGTGGGAGGAGTACACGTATGCTGAACTCATGTCAAACGTCCACTATGTCAAGCTTATTTACCCCTTGCTTGCTTCAACACTACCTCCTTCCAAATGCTAAACCCCTACCTGCTTGGAAGGGTGCCCCACTCCTGTAGATATAATACTGCTGAACAGACAGTGACTATTAGAGGAATTTTTTTTATTACTAAGAATGGTTTACAATGAGCTGTTTGTTTTGCTTCTGATAAAATTCTCACAACCTTTTTGAATTGTAAGCACCTCAGATATTCATGAATTATTGCCGCCAAAAATTAGCCCATATCTAAAAAAAGAAAATAGGCTGTTCAAACAAAATCTTAATCTTTATACTTTCTCTACTTGTAATATGTACGTAGTGTATAGAGAATGTATTGCATTCCATCCAAAAATTTGATACCGAGATTTCACCACAAATACATGTTTTAGGATCCCCTGTATCCAAAAAAGTATTTTCAGAAAAAGGTCTGTGTGTGTCAGTGCGTCCGTGTGTCTGTGTACACAATAACTCAAAAACAAAAAGTTGATAAGGTACCAAATTTTGTATTTAAGTTTAGTATCTTCTAGGGATGCGACACAAACATTTTGAGAAAAATACCCACACCCTGACTACTCTTTACATTGAAAAAATTTCGAAAATTTTGATTTTCTCAAAAATGGATCTAACAATTTTGATTAAAATATTACATTAAAGATATTTATTTGGCAAATAAAATGTATATCTTGAATTTTCTGGAAATAGCCTCTAAAAACCATTTTACTCTCACTGAATTTTGCAGAATTTTGCATAGCTGGTGAACTGTAAGAGATTGAAAAAAACTTACTTCACAAAAAATGTTAATCATGTTAAAACACACAATTTATATCATTTACATTTTTTTTTTTCGTTGAATTGACTATTTCTGAGATATTCCTTGTTATTTGTTTCAGATGTAAAATACTTACTTTTCTTGCATGGAAAGTTGTAAACTCCTGGGCCCTGCATAGAAATGGATTTCATCCACATGGAAGCCGGCTTTTAAAAGATTTGACTATTGTTTTAGCCTAGTATATTTCCTTATTTACAAGGAAGCAAGTAATTAAGACAATTTCTGCTAATGTTTATCTCGATTATCATGAAGTAGATAGAAGAATAATTTTTTTAACAATAATTTGTTACAGAGATGTAGAGAAAGTGATGTGAATGGAACACATCAGATTTTTTAAATTTGCTATTAAAAATGCAGCAACAAATTTGTTTTATAAATGGAATATATCTAGATATGTGTATGTGTTTTCAGTTTATTGAAGAAAGACTGGAAATGCTAAATAATGGCCTTGGATTTTCTGATGAGTTTGAAATGGAAGCATGTAACTACTCTGACAAATCTAGCTCTAAGCTGAAACAGCAGTATAAGGAGTGGACTTACACCATGAAGAAAGAAGGAAGTGCATTTTTCAAGACTGTAAAGAGTAAGGTAAGGTAATGGACATCAATTGCCATGTTCAGTTTGTATTTTTAATGTTAATCACTTTGCATTATCTCAGCATTTTATATCCAGTTTCTTTGTCATGCATTATGTTCAATTTTCTAGTTTTATTCTGCAATAGTTTTTATTGAATGTTTTTCCTTACTGAATGGGAAAGAATAGTTTCTACACTAGATGCTGGTGTGTGCTTTTTGGTGATTGTGTCTAGAGATTTTTAGAAGAGTTAGTTTTATAGGGTTGCCAACAGAAGAAGGAAAAATGTGAGAATTATTAAGGAATTATCATATTGGTCTAAATGTAATAAAATGTTGACCATAAAATGTCTTTTAAAAACCATAGTAATTTTTTATGAGCAGCGTAATATTTAGAGAGACTCGTTTTTGTGAAAGACTTAAAAGATCTGATCAGTGGGAGTCAACATGCACACCATAGCTGAGCTAAAGGACTCAAATAAAAGAATTTCTAAAGCTTCAGCAATTACTTTTGATGTGATAATTGTTGCTTGGTTGGTACTGTTGCATTAATACTGGGAATGGACCTACCCTTATATTGAAGTGTGTCTAATACTTTCAGATAAGCTTTTTCAATACTTGAGAATGTTTATGTTTTGCATTTAACCTAATGGTAAGGAATGAAAGGAGTTGAGACTTTGTGTTATTGCCTCACACTTGTCCTCAGAGAAACTATATTTCTTGATAGACCTTGACTGTATTTTCTAGATGAATTAATACAAAATTCAAACTTTTTTTGGTTTTTAATGACCTTTAATCTGGTTGGTGATATGTGAATGGCATAGAGTCTTTTGTCTCTGCAAAACAATAGGGGAAGGAGTAGAAGCATACACATAGCATGCAGTGTTAACTGAGTTGTGAATGAAACTGGTTTAGCTGATGCACATAAATGCCTTTCTGCAATAATCTGGCTTGTTGACTCACTCTCTCAGTCTTTACATTTACCTACTTCAGTGACAAAATCTGTGACTCCAACAGAAACAAGGGATTTAAGATAATAATACAGTACATGGAAATATTTGTATTTAGGCAAGTCAAACTCTGGTCACAAGGTAGTTTACAGATAATTTCCAAAATATTTATGGAATTTAATAATAAAGATTTAATTCCAATTAAAATAATGATATTGAATAAAACATTAGTGAAGTGTGGAACTATTTTGAAGTAGACAGTACTCATGACAGACAGTGTAAATAATGCAGATAAACATTTTGGTGCAGTAGTGATGTAACCCAAGGCGTTACATTCATACCCCTAGTGAAGTTTACAGAAACACTATTAAGAAAGTAAGATACAAGTTTTCCAACGTTATCAGAACATGATGCTACAACATGAAAATGAGTAGCAAACAGATAATCTCTCTCTGTATGCAGTATTGTGTCTTCAACTTCAGCCATATCAAATAAAATATTCATATTTATTTATTGCAACCTTGTCATATTTGCATGATGTAATATTGTCAAATATGTTACAAATAAACAAAGATAAAAACACAAAATCAAAATAGTGCAAGGTACTCTTCAAAATTGGTTACATGCACTTATACAGTATTAAGAACATAATTCAGTGAGAAAATTAATATCTTAAAAGCTTTTTAAAATGAGTATCAATATTGATGTTCAAAAATCAGAATCAGTATTGAGAAATAACAGTATCGTCCTATTACTAGTTAATAGTTTTGGTCAATGTTCCAGTCATGGCAGGTACTGTAGAAAGGAGAGCATCTTCATGCCAGCTGAATAAAGGAGGGAGAAGAAGTTATAAGTTAAATTATAGATTTTGCACAGTGCAAAACACACTAGTAACCTTCAGGCTATAAGGAAGTTCAATATTTTGGAGTGAGCATAAACATGGGTGGAGAGATGAAAAGTTTTAAATGCTGGCACATCAAGGAAAGTATTCAGAGAACCAAAGGCAGTTAAATTTCATGAGATTGATATTCTTGTCAGGTTGTATAAGAAAATCAAAGCTTGGTGTTTATCGTGAATATTTTTAATGTTCTCTCATTTATTGTTTAGATAGTTTTTCTTATGAAAACCTTTCAAAAATTCAGGGCCATCTTATATTCAGGCTAGTTTGGTACTAAGTTAGTCTTCAAGCTTCTGGTAATATGTGTAATGCACAACTGTACACTCGAGCCTTCAAACATGCAAGAAAACACAAAATCTAGCAGACAATAGTAAAGTAACAGCATCCTGCAATTTTTGAGATTAACTCAAGGATAGGTTAAATTTAGTGTGTTGCTAATATTGCTTTATTAGAAAATTACCATGATTTATGTTGCAGTATTTTATGCTTGTTTCACAGTGCTTCTTGCATTAAAATATTATTCAGATATTCAAATGCGGAACAGTTATTCTCATATACTATTTTTTCCTCTAATGTTGGCAACAGTTCTGCACTTGAGCAGTAGCATTTACATGGTTGCTTATGTGAAGGTCTACCAGTACATTTAAAAGGGTGGCCAGGTTAGATTCCAACCTTATAACTGCTGACATTCTATTTCTAGAAATATCCCTGGTATTAAAACTCAAGAAGTACTGTGTCAGCTATTATACTCTTTTGCTCCACTTCTCACATGTTACGTGCAGGACAAGCTTCATGGGTCTTCCCCTACATCCTTTATTGCTAAACATTGACTTATTTTTAGAGTTTAGTTTGTTTGGTTCAGTAGTGACCTCTTGATGAGGTCTCTTTGGCAGTATTTCAAAATTCACAGATCATATAATTAAGTTCATTAACCTTCAACTGGGGGCACCACAGAACCAACCAGAGGTCCAGAATCCAACTACAGTCCACTATTATGCAAATCTTGAAGCTTGAGGTGGTTTTTGTAGCTGGTGCAATTAAAGCACTCCCAGCAGTCGGCTACTAGACCATTTTCATCGAGGTAATGTGCACAAAAGCAAATTATTGGGGTACAAAAAAACAAATGGATCTCCTTTGTATTGTGTAACAATGGTATGCTTATCATGTGATTATTGCCTTCTGCTGGTGAGATTTGGAAGTGGGAAGTTGAGATCGTTAGTACATAAACCGTAATGGCTGAACAAATGCAGTTTGTAAAACATCACAAAGTAAGCCTTTTAACGAATGGTGAGAAAGGTGTAATTTTGAATTTTTTCACAAAATATGTAAGAAATATCTCACCTTGACCATCAAGAATATTGTTAATGTGACAGCAGTGTTTACAGACATGTATGTGTACATAAGTATAAATTCTGCGTGCAGTGAAAGGTTAAAAACACACAAAATAACCATATTGAGAAAATCAATGAAACATAAAAAGCCAGTGCTAAAAGTTCAGTGTAACAAATTTGTTCGGAGTGCAGCGCATTGAAAAGTTCATCAGTTCTTCCACATTAATGGACCATATACAATTAAAAAACTACTTGCATTTATGTTCAAGCAAACCTCTTTTTATAAGCTGTTACTTGACATTGATTTTGAATTCCGGAAAAGAGACAGAAAGAATACCATTTTTGGCCTTGAGGATGTATTGTTAAATTCCTGCATACAGACAAGAAAGTCGGAACCTGTAATTTCTTGACAAAACCTGGATAAATGAAGGCCAAACAATTTTGCAGATATGGGTAGACTCCACCATTAAAAGTAAAACGCAAGCAGAAGAAGATGAAGGGAGAGGGGAGGGGCAGAACTCTGATCTTGATGGAAGACAGCTTCTTTGATTCAGACTAGATAAGTTTTTCGTATTTATTTTGGTATAGTGATTTTTATATTTCTGATTTGCATCTTTAGTCCAGGGTGCTATATACAAATGTTATCTAATTAGTAGTGTTTCTGAACTATTCTTACTATGTTATTTCGACAATATTGCCTAGTTTAATATGGTATTTGTGTACTTCTTTTAGCAAATTAAGATGAACTATTTTTATAGAGAAAATCGGTAAAACATTCAACAAACAATCAGAACCGTTGCAACCTATTGCTTTTGTTTACATTATGTAGTACCAGGATCACCAATGTTGCCTCACCTGTGATCCAACTCCAAAAGCAATCAACGTTTGACATAGAGAATATGAGGGAAGACCCACAAAACATTTCCTTGTGTAAAATATAATTGGAGCAAAAAAATATAAAAGTGAACTTACTCCTTCATTTTTATGGATAAGTGGGGATATGGGTAATTTATAGTTTTCAAAAACCCTTAGTATTTGGTAAGTGAGACTTTTTTTTCCCCATTAAGTATGGAACTTTAGCTGAATGATTTTAAGCTGCTTTATCAGTCTTTCTTTAGGTCTGCTTTTTTATTTGTTATAATTTCAGGCTAATCCTGCCATGAAGTCTGCAGTAAAATCTGTGAGTACTCAACTACAGAAGCTTGTAAATCCACTTTTGGTATTACTCTTATTAACACAAATTAAGAATAAAAATATTAATGTTTAACATGTTAATATATCTCATATACAACCCAAAACTATGTCTAAGTGCAAAATCCCTATTGAACTTAACACTATTGAATAGTAATCTCTTGTGCCAGTTCTGTTAACATAAGTTTCACATTATTTTGCATCTCCAATCTAATATCACTCCCTTAACATGTTATTGCAATCTGTTGTCAGTTACAAGCAACAAATTTTAATAATAATAAAACCTAACACTCAAGTGTTTTCTTTTGCATTGGAATGTCATTTATCTTTGAATGGGCTAGTGGATAAACACTTGAAAGATGAAAGTTCTATTAAAATTGACAGTTCCTAAACTTCAGGTTTATAAAACAGACTAATAACGCACTTTCAAGTCTTATGCTTCAGCAAAAAGATAAACTCCTTCAGTATTTATAAATGTTAACTTTAGTTGCATTGGTGTTATTTATTCTTGACACATTCAGAGATAAATTTGACACAGATTTGTAAATTACTAAAACTTCATGAAACCAGCGGAATAAAAGGGTGGAAAATAATGATTTATATTCTCAAGGACTTAATCCTGTCAATACAGAGTGCTCAGAAATGTTTAATGTTTAGAGGAATTTACTAACAGTGACGTCCAAATGTGCAAGTAAGTTGTAAATGTGCTTATATGCTTTGTTTATATTAACAGAAAAGAATGTGAACAAATGGAGATGCTAATAGACACAATATATTTTTACTTTGATATTGCACAAGTTTGTTAGTTTTAAATAACATGAGAAAATTGTCATGAAATGGATTGTGTGGCTTTACATAGAGGTGCATATTTTTTTTATGACCTCACCCATTTGTTAAAAGAATTTGTTGAAAGAAAATTGTCCAGTATGATTAAGAGCATACTTATTTTATAGTTAGGAATACTCAAAATGGTAATTAACCAGTAAGGTTAGAAATTGTCAGCATATTTGCTAATATTTTACTTATTTATTTAGTGTTCCATTTCTCAAAATTTAACTGCATTAAATTTTTGTGTCCAAGTTGATAGTCACCTGTAAGGACATTATATTAAAAATAGAACACAGTTTATGAATTTTGTATATAATTTTACATTAAAGCTGTTTTTTGTGACACAATATTGCTTTGGGGCATGGTTGCTTTAAATGTATGCATGTATATGCACAATAAATCTCTTTAATTACAAAAAATTATCTACTGCAGTTTTGCTAAATGCTTTGATTCTTTTGTTGGCACATGTTTTGCTTTAACCTTTCTGCACCCAACTGCATGATGAACTAACTGCTTTTGCTGAGAAATGGGTGAAGATTGACAAGAAAAGGTGCTACAGGGATACAGAGCATTTGATGGTGATAGTGTGGATGTCTACCGGTATTATAATACAAAACCAGATAGATGGAATTTGAAAATGGATTATGGAAATGTATATGAATATTCTCTTCTTGCATTGGGACATAAATTTTGTTACAGTTTCGCATCACTGAACTATCTTAATCTAAATGCATATTCCCTTAATTCTATTTTTGCAGTTTGTGCTATTAGTACATACTAGGTGATCCAAAAATGTCTGAACTGGCTGCATGGTGATTTGCCTGTCTTTGCCCTCTGTGCTCATTGCCATCTACCACTATCGTAGACAGGCACGATGAAACCATGCAACCTTTTTAAACTACTTTTAAAGGCTTTACTTACCAGTGTTATTAAAGGAGATGCTGAAACTGGCCACTGCCATTGTCCATACATTTTTGGCACCTCTTGAGGAAACTATCCATCATTTGCCATAGTTCACATTGAGAAATGCTGGTAATTTCCTGGCAGATATTTTGTTTTAATTCTTCCAAGGTGTATGGGTTTGTCCTGTACATTTTATGCTTTAAGTTACCCCAGAGATAGAAATCACAGGGGTATAGGTCAGGGTACCAAAGGGGCCACTAATCTCTACTAATAATTGTGTCCTTAAACACACTTTAAAGTGTTCTCATCGAAAGATTCGCTGTACGAGCTGTTGCAGAGTCTTGTTGAAAAAAGGCAAAATCATGCTCCCTGTCTGTTAATTCTCTAAAAAGAGGAGACAAAATGGTATTCATGTATGTATATGCATCAACTGTTGACTCAAAAACAAATTGGGCTACAACTCTTTCTCCACTAATGGCTCACCATATAGCAATTTTTTCATCGTGAAGGGGTATTTCATGAACAATATTAGGTTTTTCATATCCATATCCATGAAGGTGGAATCAAGCCTCGTCCATAAAAATATTAAATGTGGGTCGATTTTGCCATTGTATACACAAAGTGTTAACACACATGAATCATAAATGGATACATGCTGTGCAGCAGAAAACAAATGCTGAGACTAATACACTTTGTGACTAAGCACAGGACAAAATAATAAAGCACACTGGTAATAACTCAACCACACGATATCACCATAAGCTCACAACTGTACTTTCAGAGCAGAGAAAAACAAGTCAGTACCGTGATCTTGTGTGCTCAGTGGAAAACACTGCACAATGGTTCAGATGTATTTGGCTCCCACATTACATGACTACCAATTCATAAAGTAATATATTTCTTGCAGATTAAGACTTTACTTTTGTTCATTAAAGAATCTTATAACTTTCTTTTTTTAAAGTTGTTATAATTTACATCACTTTAACAGCGTAGTCATATCACACCAGAACTGTTTGGTGAGAACTTTGTTGGTAGTATGCAGTGGACAGTAGCCTTTTAAGATCTCTTCCCTGTCCATACTACCTTTGCTTCGTGCCAAGCAGCTGGTGCCAGAGCGCGACCCAGTCTAACTCTCCACCATCAGTAGTCATGGTGCCACCCATAATCAGCTCTTTAAGTTCAGCCAGCCTTTCAAAGTCTCGAATAAATAATTTAAATTTTAGCTTTTATAATATATAAAAAATTGAAACTAAGCAGTGAAGCAATACATATTAATAAAACAATAATTTAATAAAAAATTAAATAAAAATTAAAATAAAATAAGAATTAAATTTTAACATCCTTAAAATAATAACAAATTCGTTATACTCTTTAATATAAGATATTTGAATAAATTATAAATATTATTATAATTAACATAACAAAAAAAATAATTAAATAAGACTTTAAATTATTAACACTTATCTTTATGAATAAACTCAAATTCATAGGACTAGAAGTGCAATTCACAGTTGATTGCGTCATCAGCCCAACTTGTTTATTTACTTTGTTACGGTTACTGCTACTAGAAGATGGATTTTGTACTATGGTATTGCCAACTACTCGAACTAAAATGAATTTGGTGACAGAATCAATTGGTGTTATATCAAAATTTATTGATAATTTCTATTCCTTAAAATAAATATATCCCAAACCATTAAAACTATGGGTCCATTTAAATGTTTTAATAATTTAATATCTGGATTTATTTCATGGTTAAATTTCCAAAAATGCTCTGTTACAGTGGCGGCCGGGTTTTAGGGGCACAAGAGCATGTGCCCGCCCTACAATAATTTCTCCATTATATTATTAGATAAAATGCTATAATCTATAATGCACTTTGTATAAATTTAAACCTACTATGTACACTGGACAGTTGTAGTGAAGATGGCTGTCGGAAATAGTAAATAGCCAAATTTTTTGGATACAAGCGATTTTGTGGTCATCCTATGTGCACGAGCAGAAGAATTCAATGCTTTCAGATGCAGTTAATTTGTGGGTGCGGAGTTCAGGGTGCCGAGAGGGGAATGTTCTCTTAGGACACAAAAGCCTCTGTGGTCATTTGCTGGGCATGCGCAAAAAGAAAATAAGAACCGACAATAAGCAAAAAATAAAGTTTGACAAAAATATTTAGCCAAAGATCTCTTCATGTGTAAAAGTAAATAATAAGAAACATTTGAAAACAAAGTTCATCTATAAACCTCCCAAAGGAAACATACAAAAAGAAGCTTATGTGGTAAAAATGTACAATGTTGGTACTTGGTACTAAGCAGATGACAAAGTACGCTCGCGCGCCAATGCTCAATGCGTACAAGCAGTGTGTTGTGTAACTACCGCAAGTTTACTAGGAAATAGATTCACTTGAAAATGATGGACATGAACAAACAGTAAAATGAACTTTACTTGCGAAAGGTGATTAGTGGCTAGTGTTTTGAGAATGAGTGCTGAGTTACAATATCCACCTTAAGAGTAAACTGATAAGTGTGAAACAGTGCCTTGAATGTATTTCATGTGTTAATGAAACATAATCTGAATGCACCTGAGAATAATTTGGTGAAATTAACTGCAGAATGATATGCCAATTTATCAGTTGCTAGCGTTCAAAGAAACCACGGTGTTAAAACTTGCCTTAAGAGGGAAAATCCTAATCACTGTTAGGCGATGGTTTGTAAAGTACAATGCATTAAGACATTAATGTCACGATCGCGATCTACTTTACTTTAAGGGTAGTTCCCATAATTTTCTGAGAGAAAAGCGAGCTTCGTTTGTGAAAAGAAACATCTTGAAAGTTGTAATTGACATACATAAGCTATTAAAGCTGTGTAAGGTAGTATTGAGACTGGAATCTATAATTCAAGTGCATCAGCTGTTAAGAACTATGCATCAATTTACAGCAGGATCACTTCTCTGATAATGTTGTTGACATATGATAAACAGTGAATGTGACGGTTTGTGTTCCAATTTCTTGGAACTGTCGCGTTCAGTTTCTGACTTAAATCAAAGAGTAATTGAAGTATTTTTTTAAGCAAAAGATCGAAGGATGGACTTCATCTATAAACAGAAAGGTTAGTGCTAATACACAAATTAGCATTTCATTTCTACTGATAGCTTTTAGTATCCACTAATTTTAGTCTGTCATCATCTGTGATCTAGGGGTAACATGCTAGCTTCTGGTTCTCAAGGTTGAAGGTTCAAATCTGGCCTTTTTTTTTTTTTTTTTTTTTTTTTTTTTTTTCCAGGCGTAAAAACTCTTCCTTCATAAGGGAAGTAAAGTCGTTGATACTACGTTGTAGATTTACAGCATGTAAAAAAAAAAACTCAAGCCTGATAAAGAGGCATCTGAGCATTATTAAGTGGTCTTTTGCGCCCAAAATAAAATGAGATGCTTAGAACCATAGCAGTTAAAGAGCGTCCATAAATAACATTCAATTTAGTTTTAATTTTAGTCAATCTTAAAATTGTGCCCTACCAGATAATTTGGTTACGAGCCACCACTGTCTGTTAGAGCTTTTATTTCCTTTACCTTTTTAACAGCTTTCTGATATTTAAACTTCACAATTTTTTTATTTATAAAATCAGTTAAAATCATTAATTAAAGCAGTGTTGATAATGTATTTATATTCTTTATTGAATTCATCTTTATTAAGGGGTATATTAACCTAAACAATTAAAAACGGGAAACATGTGAAAAGGGGTTAGGCTAATTATCAAAATGAAATGATTTTCTATGAATTTCAAAATTAAATTTTGTATTATTATTATTTTTTTATTTATTTATTTTTATCTAGGAGAGGATGATAGCTGTCATTTTCAATTTCCAATATAAATTTTATAGCTTAATCTTGTAAATTTAAAAGTTTTAAAGCATCACTTACATTGTTTATCAACAATAACAAAAATATCCTCTATATATCTATACCAAGTTTTGAACATTACAGGGAAGTGCTTTATTGACCTTTATTTCAAAATAGCTCATAAAAAGATCAACAAGAAAAGGTGAAAGTAGACTACCCATTTGGTTTTGATAGAATTTGTCATTGTCAAATGTAGTTTTTTTTTTTTTTTACATATTATTGTTAAATATTAATATTTAGCTTTTATGTCTATAATTATATTAATTTCTTAATAAACATATAGATTAATTATAAAATGAGCAGTCAAAAACAGGAATAAAACTCCTATTTCAGTTTGTAAATAGTACTATATAAATGCAATACTTGTACAAACTGAGAAAAAAATAATTCTAATATCATACCACACCACTTTCTCCGTGACAAGCAGATGGGGTTCAGATACCATGCATCTACTGCTTTCACTATCTGTAGATAGAGGGCAGTACAATTTCAATTACCATCTATTTTCAGTTTTAGCATTGTTTTAGATGAACTTTGGGTCCTGCTATTAAATATTTACCTGGATGGCTAAGGGAAACCACAGGGGGGGGGGGGGACAAAAAACTGTTAAATTGGTTATCTTACAGGATTTGAACTCTAGGGCTTCCAAATGCAGGCCTCAGACTGCTTGTTTAAATTGTTTATTTATTGTTTTTAAATACTTATTGATCTCTGTAAACCTAAACTCATATTTCCATAATTCATTACTTCTTTCTTCAATATTGATTTTTATATTATTAGTACATTAAAAATCTGATGTGCTACACTCACATGAAGTTCTCTAACTGTTCTATAAACAGACTTCTTACTAAAGATTTTTCTTCTTTCTACACCAAGCTAATCAAGATAAACATTAGCAGAATGTACTTATTATTTAGTTCCTTATAAGTAGAAGGGAACTAAAGGAATGCCCTATGCTAAAGTGATAGTCAAATGTTTTAAAAACTATCATTATGCAATTGTCATTGAAATTAGCATCTTTGCTTGGCCAGGAATAGAACAAAAGAAAAATGGACACTTCCTGTCTGAGAAAAGTAAAAGTATTTTAAAATTGTAACCAATAACAAAGGATATCTTGGAAAGATCAACTCTACAACAAAAATGCATATGACATAAATTGTGTGTTTAATGAGATCTACAATAATTGTGTAGTAAGTTTTTGTCTATCTTTACGGTTTAACCATTATGTAAAATTCTGCAAAAACAACCAGAATAAAGTGCTCTTCAGAGGCTATTTCCAGAAAATTCAAAATATACATTTTATTTGTGTTGTGAGTAACTTTAATATACAGTATTTAATCAAAATCGTTAGTGCCATTTTTAAGCAAAACAAAATTTTCAAACATTCTTCCTTATAAAGGGAGTTTGGGGTCGCATCCTTGGAAGATAATAAACTACAACCAAGTTTGGAATTTAACAGTCTTTTAGTTTTTGAACTACGCTGTCCACATGCACACATACAGGCCTTTTTCTAAATTTTTTTTATTCAGAGGATCTCAAAACATACATTTCCGGTGGAATCTTGGTATTAAAATTTTGGGTGTCATACAATACCTTCTCTATACACTATGTATATAGTACATGTCGAGAAAGTAAAAACATCTGATGTGTTACATTCATATGATTTTCTCTATATTTTGCATTTATTAATAGGTATGAATACCACTTTTACAAAAGCTTAGTTTTATATCTAATCGAAATTGGAATGTCCTAACAGGAATATAAATGAAACGAAGATATATGATGCACTTCTGTTAATTAGCAGATCCAAAACTAATGTTATCTATATTGAGAGCTGTATCATTCAAGCCCAGTTGGATAGATAATCGCAGCTGGTTTGAAGATATGTTTAGGTGAAACTTGTGTACTTCATGCCTGAGGAAGAACTGCAGAATGCAGTTATAGGAAGCACATTTTTGTTCAGACATTGTCTCCCTATCTAAACCTAGCCATGGCACTTAGTAACTTCACATGAAAACTGCACTCTTTCTTCAGACAGGTGGTCATATTTTGTATTGTTTCACAATAAGGTGCTCCTAAACTATTATTTCTTGTTTGAGCTGTTTACTGTGAAATAATTATTAATGCTCCCAAGCATTTGATAGAAAATGCACAATCAGATGCTGTGACTTTTTGCAAAATGGAAGAAGTATGTATGAATAAAAGTCTATTATTTAACCCCCGAGTGGCCACACTCATGTATAAAGTATGCTATTGATAACAAATTTGGTTTTTAACTATTTTATTTCTGAATTTGTAGCTCTTGTATAAAGTTACATTATGGTATCTATAAACTTGTAATAATGAACACAAATACATTATGACAGGTGTAATTTTGACACATAAAATTTGTAATGTGCTTGGTCGCGTAAGTAACATTTTCATTTGTGTGTTTAACTGTTCAAATAATTTGATTCTAATGCATTTATGGTTATGATTTAGAACTTCCTATCATATTTCTATCTAGACCATGAGTAAACTGGCAGAATACAAACTTATTTGCCACTCAACAAGAAAAATGATTTTGATACTTTTTCTATTACGAAAGATGATTGCAAGAAAGAAGTAGAGAATGTATTGAGAGTCAGATTCTGAGCAAGAATATGAACCGGAAGACTATCATGAATTATCTGCTTCTGCTAAAGATTGTCTTTTTTTTTTATTATTTTTATTATTTCATTTGTATAGCGCTCTTTAACTTCTTTGTGAAACTGTCTGATTACAGAAGTTATTGTCATTAGGTTTATCATTTTATATCATTAAACACACGTACATTCACTCTCACATGCATACTACCAGACTTTGTGAGGTATTGGGAAAATTCTGGTTAAAGAAAAATTTGCCACCCAAGTCGGGGAATCAAACCCAGGACCTCTAAGTGAGAAGTTAGCTCACTGACCACTCGGCCACAGTGGCAGTCAAGATTGTGTTGTTGAGAGGTAAAAAGAAAATTGCAGCATTATTTATAGGAATTCTTTAATTCCTCTGGTTCTCAGTGGCCCATTCTATATTGGGCATGAAAAACTGCTTAAGTTAACCCTGAGGCCTCTTTTTAAAGCTTGAGGTTCTTTTATGTGCTGTAAACCCATGATACAAGACCAACAGCTTTACTTCCCTTCCGAAAGAAAGCATGTAAGAAGATAATGTAGTTTAAAATTGAAATCAATAACAAGGAATATCTCAAGCGGTCAACTCTGTACCAGAAATGTATATGACATAAATTGTGTGTTTGAACAAGATCTACATTTATTTGTGTACTAAGTTTTTGTCTGTTTCTTATGCTGTACCAGTAATGCAAAATTCAGCAAAAGTCATCCAGAATAAACACGTCTTCAAAAGCTATTCCCAGAAAAGTCCAGATATATATTTTGTTTGTGATGTAAATATCTTTAATATACATATTTTAATCAAAATTGTTAGAACCATTTTTGAGATAAAATGTTCAAAAAAGTTTCCATGTGAAAGGTAATTTGAGGTGGGAGGACTGTGTTGCATCTTTGGAACATTCAAAACATAAATATGAAGTTTGGTATGTAGCAGTCTTTTAGTTTTTGAGCTATGTTGTACACAAACACACACACCTATTTCAAAAAGTGGTTTTGCACTCAGGCACCTCAAAACATATATTTCCAGCAAAACCTCAATGTTAAATTTTTGGGTAAAATACAATACCTTCTCTATACACTATATCACAGAGTACATGCAGAGAAAGTGAAAATTGAAAGTTTAAAAAAATCTCTGTTATGAAGGTTTTGTTAAATATCTTTTTGTGGTAACTTTAGAAGATTCCGAGTTTAAATACCAAGTTTGGTGTTAAATGGACTTCTAATTTTTTAGTTATGCTGTCATACACACACACTTTTTTATATACTGAAAATCTCAAAAACATTATGGTGAAATTGCACCTGAAACTTTCCTGGCGACGAACATGTTCTAGACGTTCTTGGACTTCAAGCCAAGTGTAGTGATGAAGAATCATAGATGTTTTGGGAGCGTGCATATCTCTTCACCCGATTGAGCCATTCATCATCTTGATGATGGGAGAGATGCATGCTCCTTAAACATTGATGACTCATTACTACACTTGGCTTGAAGCCCAAGAACGTCTGGAACATTATGGTGAAATTTCAACATCAAATTTTTGGGTAAAATGCAATGCTTTTCCTACTTACTATATGTAGTAGAGAAAGTAAAAACATGTAATGTAATGTATTACAAAATTAACACGGACCAGGTCTCCAAGTGGGGGGAAATTCCCCATGCTGGTATCGAGAATCGAACCCAGGTCTCCTGCTTGGTAAGAAGCCATGCTACCACTGTGCTAAATTAACACTTACTGGAGAAGATTGTTAATTCAGGTTTAATGAAAGGCAGCTCTTCATTGTCAGGTAAGTTTATCATCATTCCTCTCAAACTGTTGATTGTGGGAAACAAAGTTTAAGCTGTATACAATCGATTAATGATTAATGGGTCACCTTTTACAGCACGAATGCACCAGTTTTCCAGAGCTGTAATGCTGGAAGTAGCTGCAATGCTATGGACTTTAGTAGGTGCTCGATCTTGCCTAATATTTTGTGTACAGTTTCTTTTGGGAAGAGAAACTGTGTTTGAACTTCACTTCTGTATTATTGGAAAAAATTTGTGCAATCAGGCTGAGGGTGAAGAAGAAGAAGAAGAAGAAGAAGAAGAAGAAGAAGAAGAAGAAGAAGAAGAAGAAGAAGAAGAAGAAGAAGAAGAAGAAGAAGAAGAAGAAGAAGAGGATGTCTTGTAATCTCCAATATACCTCTTCAAACTCTCCACATAGTGATACAGTCAACATGATCCATTGAACACAAACACTAACTTCACATTGTCGTATGAATTGTACGTTAAACAGTATTCTCGGCAGTACTTATATATTTTAAACCATTGACCTTAAATATTAAGAGTGCTTGGCTTCTTTTAGTGTGCATGAGGGGAATGGAAAAGAGGCATTTTACATTCCTTGGATTGGCAACTGTTAGTGTGCACAGTGTGTGCAAAGAAATAACTGAAAATGCAACAAACTGGTAAATTATTCATTAGAAGAAAAGAAAATTTTGATGGTTTGTATTCACATTACTTCTCTACTCACTCCTCTGTAAATATTCTTATGAAAATTATTCTTCTGCTTAGTTCTCGTTAATTGAGATAAGCTTTTATTACGTATTTAGACATTTTACTGGAAGTATAAAAAGAATAAATAAGCTAAACTGATAGTCAACTTTTTAAAAAGCAAAATGTCATGTTATGTAAATACCCCTTATAATTACATTGCTCTGTGTGTGCATGTTTGTGCTAAAGTGAGTCCTATTTTTTTTTTTTTTTCTTTTTTTAAGTGAATTGCTATGTGATGTCTGTAAATGTTATTAATGTTGCATAACCATGGAAAAATATGAATATTGTAATAGTTACTTACCACTTAACAAAAGAAGTATTTAAAACTTTGACCATTAACCCTTTCAGTACTATGGTTGAGATAACTCGACCTTAGGTTTGAGCAATGGTAAGTCTTAGAATTTCATATTCTCCTGCAGCAATTTTTAATTAATAATTTTAATCTGTCAACTCTCATGGACTGTTTACACTAATTCCGAGTTATATATATATATATAGCAAAGGAAAACTGCAAGTCATTTGGTCCAAGTCAAGCTGCACTCAGCCGCCAAAACAGTCTATTTCACAGCCAAAAATATGCTGTTGGTGGGGATTGGAGAAGCCTGCCAGGCTCTATCTCGCCTGTGGTTTAGGATAGGGAGGGTCCAGGTTAAATAATCAGTGATATGGCATGCCTGATGACAGGGCAGGTAGAAGCACCTGGCGTGAGACCTGTTTTGTAAATTTTGAAACATATTACTATACTAAGTGTTGTTTAGTTATTGAGACATATTATTGTATTTTCAACTTGATATACGCACATTTAAGCCCAAATGTTATTCTTCAAAACCAAATTTAAGATTTTTAGCAATTTTTCACCATAGTATCGTCTTAACTAGCAAGGAGGTGTTTCTTGCCTAAAATATGTTACTGAAAAGGTTAAAGACTGATGTAAGAATTGGGATTAACAGATTAAAAATCCAATTTGATAGAAATTCTGCAAACATTATTATCTAGAATAGATGAGAGAAATGAACGGAATTGAGAAGATAGGGAACAAATTGAAATCTGGATGCAAAAAGGGGAAGTGAAATGATGGCAATGAATTCCCTCATGTAGAAGATGCAGACAGAAGTGAAGAGAGTAAAAGATAAAATGAATGAAACGATTAAAATAAAGTTCTAGTTCTCTCAATGATGCTGTTGAAATTTGAGATAAAGGCACAGTGAATACCCTGTAAGTCTACTTTGCCAAGAAGCAAAAAATTAAAATCTGATGCAGAGGGAAATATTACTGTAGTGGAAGAGGATCTAAACTAACAAGAAGAAATGCTGGATGAAAGAAAACAAGAGTATGATGTAGGCTGCCATGAATGAGTGTCTGGACCAGCAAACTGATGGAGAATGCTGCCAACTAATGACCAGCCACTGTGCAACTTGCATTTGGTGACCTTGAGGGAGCTACTGGAGGATCAAGGCATAAGGCTAATCCTAAAGAATAGAGAATCTGGCATATGATCCACATGGTGGATGGTTCTCCCAAGAGCTATTGGATGCAGTGTGGCTTCTTGTGGTCGGAAATGGTGTGTTATAGAGAGTTCTTTTCAGGAGGAAGTACTATCATGCATTCGGTATCAATCCTGAGGGAAGCTGATGATAGTTCATTATGATCACCAAGAGGGAGCTGTATGACGCAGTCACATGCTGGCAGGTGCCAACTGGCTAGGCTAGTAAGAGAGAAATAAAGATAAGCAGCACTCTCGCCCAGTACAAACACTGTGCTATTGAGGGTTTACTAGAATCCTCTGGAGGTTTCTTTACCCCTGCCTTCAGAGCATTTGAGACAGCTCTGCAAAGATATCAGCTGCTATATAAGTGAGTGTTCTTGCCTTATCAAGGAGTGAGTCAGTCGGTGAATCAGTGAGTGCAATTTTGGTGTGACATGGTGCATTCTCCGAGCAAGTTGTGATGACTGCTGCAATGTACAGGTTCTTTGTATATTACAACTCACAGTGATGTCATAAAAAAAAGTGAAGTGATGGGGGGAAATTGAACGAGTAAACGTCTGTTTTTTTTTTGTAGTGTTTAACGACCGCTTTTACTGCTCTGGCACCGCAGGCGATGACACTGATGATATGAAGATGGAGCCCTGGTGGAATGTAATGGTGGGAGAACTTGGAGAAAACCCGCCCCTGCGCTGCTTTGTCCACCACAAATCTTGCATGTGGTCGCTTGGGATTGAATCTGGGCCGTCTAGGTGAGAGGTGAGTGGTCTGACCACTTGGCCACATGCAGCCAGTAAATGTCTGTGAACTTGCAGCATAAAGTTGAACTAGATGACATTAACATAGAGACATGAGGACTTAAGTGACAGTTAACTGAAAAAAACTAAATACATTACGTTTTAAGTAAAAATGGTTGAACATATTGTTTTTATTTAATTTTCAATGATATTTCACTTTTCACTTGCACAGTCAGTTCACTTTTCTTTAGGCATAACATTCAAATTAATCTTGCATGAAGAGCCTCTTCTTCTTTCACTTTACTTGCAGGAGGATCAAAGGCAGTTCTGGTATTTATCTTGGGAAACTGTCTCACCTCCTCTCCCTCTCCATGCCAACTAATTGCTGGTGAGCACTGAGGGACACTTTGCACAGATAAGCAGAACTAGATTCATCACAAGGGATTTAAAGTTAATAACGCTATGGGAAATGATGATATCAGAGATCTGTACACTTTGTGCTCACAGCTCGTGAGGCTACTGCTCTCTGTTCAAAAACTGGTTCAGGGCACACATACTGCTAGCATCTAGGTAAATATCGGTGAACTTCAGTTTTAACGAGGGTCGTGTGGTATTATCAAGAATGGTCATCATTGGTGCAACATGACTCTCTCACAATAATTAGCCATCCTTTATGAGTACACAGATGGCGTTTCAGTGCTCTGGGCACAGAGCTGCATTATGGATGGCTTATTATTACTGTTCCCATGTAATAAATTTTGAAGATGGAAAAACAAAGAAATTTGAGCAGCGATAAAGTGCTTTGTAAAGAAACATGTGAAAGTAAATGAAATTCATGCCAACTTGCTGAAAACATTGGAAGACACTCATTCATATTCAACTGTTGCTAAGTGGACCAACAAATTTAAATTTGATTGGGAGTGTATAGAAGATAACTGGTAGTGATTGGCCAAGATGTGTCACCACTCCAAAAATAGATACAAAAGTCTATGGTCTTGTAGGATTGCTAACTGAAAGTGCAAAAAACTACTGAAGCTGTAGCAATATCATGTGAAAGGGCATATCACATTTTGACTGAGGAATAACTTATCCCCCAGATGTGTGCTGCCATAGTTAATACATCATCAAAAATGCATTAAAGTGCAAATTTCTGACCAATTTTTGGCCTGCTTTCAGAAAAACCCACACAATTTTTTTAAGATGAAGAATGGGTCCACTACGATACACCTGAAATAAAACAACAGTGGAAGTGTGCTGATTCTCCACCTCCAAAGAAAGCAAAGGCAATTCAGTCAGCTGGAAAGGTCATGGCATCAATTTTCTGGAATGCAAAAGGAATTCTGCTGATGGATTACTTCCTAATGGTCAGACAATTATGGACTTCTTAGTCCAGCAAAAGGTACACCAAAAACGGCCAAGTGTAGCAAGAAAGTTAACTTCCATCAGGGCAATACATGCCTGTCTGTACACATGAATCATAACCATGGCAAACATACACGAGCTGAGGTACGATTTGTTGCCCGATCCACTTTATTTGCCTGACATGGCTCAATGAGACTTCCATCTCTTCCCTAAGTTCAAAGTTTCCTCAGTGGACAGAGATCCTCTTCAAATAACTGATAGCCAGAGTTGACGAATATTTTGTAGCCCTGGAGGATTTTCATTTTCGGGATGGACTTCGATGGAGCAACTGCCTCAAAATACAGGGGGAATACACTGAAAAATAAAAATAGTTTGAATCAGATCAGTTGTTATTTTGAGTTTCATTCCAAGAACTTATCAAACGATTTTTGTACTTTATAATGCACTCAATGTCACAATGTTCTCAAAACCATAAATATCATTCTTATTGAAAAGTAACTTAGTTAAGCCAAAAATAAGCCTAAAATTTAAAAAATATTAACATTTTAATCAATAATTTAATTTTTCAATAATTTTTCTAACTTAAAATAAGTACAAGTGTTTAGTTATACCTTAAAGAATATGCAGTCTTATGTCTTTAAAATTAAAGGAGTTAAATCATTCAATACTTAAGCAACAGTCAAATCTTTTGAGAATATGATGACTGGAATTATATTTTACTTTCTCTACACTTACTGTGTATATAGTGTATAGGGGAGATATTGTATTCCATCCAATATTTGATACCAAGATTTCACTGGAAGTTTTAAGACCCCTGGGTCCACAAACATTTTTAGAAAAGGTGGTGTATGCATGTAACTGAAAGAGAAAAGAATATTTAAGTTTAGTAGCTTCCAATGATGCAACATGAAGATTTCATGAAAATTCCTTGCCCCAAACTACCCTTTACATGGAAATTTTTTGAAAATGTTTTTCTCAAAAATGGTTTTAATGATTTTGATTAAAATACGGTATATTAAACATTTTTATGTGACAAATAAAATTTATGTCTTGAATTTTCTGGAAATAGCCTCTGAAGACTCCTTTATTCTAGATGAATGTTGTATTACTAGTAAACTGTAAGAGATTGACAAAAATTTACTACAAAAATTCTAGATCTTGTTAAAGCACACAGTTTTTTTTTTTTTTTTTTGTTAACTGTTTCCAAGACATTCCTCATTATTAGTTTCAATTTTAAGTTGTTTAAACTTTTTCTCAAACAATATATCATCTTTCATTTCATCTCTCTTTTGTTTTATTCCTGGCTGTGTAAAGCAAAAAACAAAATATTAATTGTTTCAATAGCGACTGGCTTTTAACCCATTCAGGGATATCCAATAATAGAGATGAGGTGCTAAATTAAATAAGTAATATTTTGGCACTTTTCGGAAGCGAAACTTCAACTGTACAGTATGGCCAACTTTCACATACCATGGCTTGGACTTCATGGCCATTCAAACGCATGATAACTGCACTATTACCTTGTCCTATAATGCTGCGTGATGTTGAGAGTGAATCTTTTTTTTTTTTTCACAAAAAAAGCAAAAATGAATTGTATCTGTTTTCAATCGAAACCCGTCAGCATCCAACCATGCTATCACACTGCTTGCTTTAGTTGTGCCCTCCCCATCCTTTCCCATAGCTTCTCTTGAATACAGAACATATATTTTGGCTGAAGATAATCCCATAATATTTACTTTGATAGGTTAGCTACTCCTATTGTGCATTAGACCGCATGGTCATAAATCCAGATGTTGAAGCTTTTATTATTTCATGAAGTTATCTGATGTAATTCGTTAGTAAAATGGGTTATTTAACAATCGTGGACAGAACGTCATATCACGTCCATATCGCTGAAGGGATTAAAAGATTTGATTATTGCTTTAGCTAGAATTATCTTATTTCTCTTCTACTTAGAACTACTTACAACTATTTCTCCTAATCTTTATCTCACCATGATGTAGATAAAAGAATAATCTTTTATAGCAATAGTTTGCAGAGAAATTCATGTGAATGGAACATATCAGATTTTTTTTTATGAAACAGAAGGATGGAAACTTAATATAGACTTTCCATTTTAAAAAATATAAGTATTGGAACATTTAAGTCAATAACAATGAGTATCTTGGAAATGTTTAACTCTTAAAGAACATTATTTAACATAAATAGATCTACAATTTTGTTTAGTAAGATTTTGTTTACAGTTTACCAGTTTTGAAAAAATCTTTCAGAATGAAAAGGACTTTACAGGCTATTACCAGAAAATTTAAGATATACATTTCATTTATCTTGAAAATATCTTAAGCATATGTTATTTTAATCATAATCATTAGAGCCATTTTAAGAAAATGAACATTTTTTAGACATTTTCATTGTAAAGGGCAGTTTATGTTGGGGGGGGGGGGGTTTTCTTGAAAATCATTATGTCATATCCTTGGAAAATGCTGATCCAAAATACCAATTTTAATGTTTACCCAAATTTTTGTTTTTGAGTTTTCTTAATAAGTTGAGGGATATTGTTGAAAAACTTTGAATGTCTTAAAATGCCAAGTTTGTTTATCTTTTTGAGTTAATGCTATTCTTAGATACAGATGTTTTTCTAAAAATTCCCTTTTTAATGTATTCTGAGGCTGCAATAACTTCTAATTTTTGTGTGAAATGCAGGATTTCCTCTACCTCTTAGGCATATGGTAGAGAACAAAACATTGTTCTTGCTTGGTGCAGGTCTGAAACGGAGCAGCTCTAGTTGAACTGATGCTGTGCTATCACGTACAGGATATTTGGTAAAGCATTTGTGTGAAGGCCTGCCCTCCTGGTGTGGGGATTAACATGCTAGCAATTAAAACCCAAGATTGTAGGTTCAAGGTTCAAACCTAGCGGAGGGCAATGGATTTTTTTTTTGGACACACAAATTCTTTGCATGACTTCCTTTGGAAGGAAAGTAAAGCTGGTGGTCCTGTGTAATGTTGATTTGCATACAAAATTCTGTCATTTTGCATCCGCAAGTCATGATTTCATCCTAGTACCATCTGTGGGCAATGAGCCAATCCTTCATCACCATGGCGCATTGTGGCAAATTCACAAACTGAAAGTCCAAATCTGATCAAGGAAACACTGTAATGGTGCCCTTTACTCCAGGAGCTATAAGAAATTAACTATTTATGTGAATACTGCCAAGGACTTCAGTGTGAATTTTTTTTTTTTTATTGAAATATTAAGGTTTCGATTTAATTTACCATTGCACTATGAGGATCATTCAACAAGTCCTTAGAAAAAGAAAAATATATTATTTTTCGTAAATTTATTTAATTTTCAGCATAATCTCCATTTAGCTCGATATACTTTTTTCCTAATGTTTTTCCAACTGTTTAAAGCTTTCCAAAAAGTAGAATTTTGGAAGGTGCTCAAATAGGCATTTGTTTTTGAGATAACCTCTTTGTTAGATGTGAATCATTTTATACAGAGCCACTTTTTCAACTTTAGAAATAAAAAAGTCGCTGGGGTCAATTCTGGTGAATGCGGCAATTGTTGTAGTAATTCAAACCTTTAATTGTACAATTTTCACCATCAAACCTGCACAAGTGTGCACCCTTGTATTGTCTTGATAGAAGAGACTCTTTTTCTTTGCCAGATGAGGGTGTTTTTTCTTGATCTCTCCATTCAACCGATACATAATGATGCATAATACTCTCCATTTATCATTCTTCCTTTCTGCATGTAATCAATGAAGATGATTCTGCATGCATCCCAAAAAACTGACGCCATTACCTTGTCTACAGGCTTCACCACCTTTGCCTTTTTTGGAGCTGGTTCATCTTTAAAAACCCACTGTTTTGACCTTATTTTATCTGGAGTGGAGTAGTGTATCCATGTTTCATCCAGTTATGTACTGACCCAGAAACTCGTCAGGAATGCAATGGAAAATTGCCAAACTAGCTTCCAAATCGATCGCAGGATTGCATTTATTTTCCTTGAGAGCAAACGCAGCACCCTACTTACCGAGACTGTTGTCAGACCTAATTTTTTGTGCAGAATTGAGAACACTGTACCTTGTGATATGTGTGTGGTCTCTACTATTTCGTGAACTTTAATTCGTTGATCTATCATAACCATGGAGATTGTTGAATGAATCGCCTATGATGAATAATGCTGAAACTTTAACTGGCATCTAGTGAGAGACAATAGTTACTAAACAAACAAACTTTTTTTGATGCTCCGAGTGTAATTTTTTTATTTTCTAAGGACTTATTGAGCACCCCTAGTATATCTTAAAAATTTTGTGAAGTAGCATGAAAAGAAGACACTACAACAGAATAAGAATATAAGTGCTGAAAAGAAGAAAATGGTTATCTAGATCAGTGTCGGCAAGTGCTGGACTTGTGACATCAGAGCAGCCCAATGCCTGCTGACACTGTGAGGAATAGTCATGAGTGGCGCCATGGTGGCTCGTGTTAGTTAATTGTTTCTACGCGTTTGCCTATTGGCTGAAAGCGTTATTAAGCTTTACAGTATGTAATAAACTGGACTTGGTATAACTTATTTGTTGTTTTATTGCATTCACAATGCTTCAATTGTCATTTACTAGTCAAGGAAGAAATGCTACCAAAATTGTGGTTGGAATGGTTGTTATATTTGCTGCATATTACAGTGAATTAAACTTAATTATGAAATTCAGTTATTTTATTTGTTATTAAAAGTAATCTAATGTAAATGATTCTTCTTCTTCTTTTTCAATACAGACTCCCGTTATTTCTCCTGGCGCACTTCAGCCTGGGACTTATTATGCTATCTGTATCATTTAGAGCCAACCTGCATCCCTTAAAAAAGAGTGCAGCCTTGCAATGGGTCTGGATGAAACTACTTTTGGTCCTTTGAATATTTTCCCAAAAGCTTTGTATCTTTTTAGCTTTGCATAAAATGTGCTGGGCTGTTTCAGTCTTCTTACTGCATAATCTGCAGTCTAAGTTGCCCTGAAGCAATCCAATTGTGTTAAGATGCTTTTTCACAGGGGCATGCCTTGTGAGGAAAGCATTTATTGTTCTCAGCTGCTACATTTTAGCAGGCTCTCAGCTCTTTCCTTACGTGGTCCTTTGATAAATAGCATCTAAATGATTCATATTCCAATACGAAATATTAGTTTTCAATGAATTAGAATTTATTTTATTTCTGTTAATAAATCACACAAACACATTAACCGAGAATTGAACCAGTGGCAGTAGGGGCAGTGGGGAAATTAAAATCCCCAAGTTTACTATAGAGAAGCTACTGTATTATGTTTATTGAAAACTTTTAATAAGCTTGTGATATTTTACCTATAAGCTGTATTATTAGCCCAGGTTCAAACCCTGACTGCACCATGGCTAAGTGGTTAGACCCCTTGCCTCTCACTGATTCCAGGCATTCGCATGTGGGATTTGTGGTGGACAAAATGGCACAGGGGTAGGTTTTTTCTGGGTTCTCTGGTTTCTCCCACCTTCACATTTTACAAGTGCTCCATTTTCATTCCATGTGTCAGCAATATCATTGACTGCAGTGCCATTGTAGTAAAAGCAGGCGTTTAACACTATAACAAAAAGTTTCAAATGTGACAGAGGTTGATGGAATTTTTTGGGCATAAAAATACTTAGCATGGTTTCCTTTGGAAGGGAAGTAAAATCATTGGTCCCCCATTGCAGATTATGTCACATTAAAGAATCTCAAACTTGATAAAGAGGCCTGTGAGCAAAATTAAGTGGCAGTTCACTCCCAATATAGAATAGTATACTGAGAACCACAGCAGTTAGAGTATGCATAAATAAAAAAATATAAAACTTGTGCTTTTTGTTTTACGGAGAGAAGACTCCATTGGCATAAATAATTTAAGCAATTTTTAGTTTTCCAACAAAGATAACAAACCCTGGATGCTCTACTGTTTTGTCAACTAAATGCAGTCATGTACAAAGGCAAGGCTACCATTGTTTGGTGGAAGATTTGTGTCCGACAGTCACTCGGTGCTCTTGGAAGTAGGTCTACTGAGAAAAGAGAAATACTGCTCAGCAGATTTGATGTCACAGAGCAGGTAAACTGTCGATTGCTGATCTAGATTATTGTATATCTAGAAGCTATAAATGCTGTGTAACTTTGGGATGCAGGCGAATGTAAAGAAGCCAGCATTTTGGTAAGTAAAGTATGAAGTATGTAATTTTGTCCCAACTGATTTTGAATTTTAATACATTTCATTTTATTTAAATGCAGAGATATCCAGATTGTTTGAAAAGCATCACAGTTAAATAATTATAGTTTCATATTGTTACATGCACAGTAGTTGTCTGAAATGAAAATTTCTTGTACATGCAAAACTGAAAAATTAATTTGTTTTGGAAATACGTTAATGTATTTGCTTTCTTGAAGTGGAAATTCTTTAAAACTAAATTGAGATTGGTGTTCCTTTGGGGTTAACTAATGTATCACTTTATTAAAAAATTAAGCTTGAACATATTGCAGTTGAAAGTAGGCTTGTCCTACCAGCAGTTCAGTTGTCTCTTTATTATTTCAAGTTAATGTATATTTATATTATGATAATGCTAAAATGTTGCATCACCATCACATGCAATGTTTTGCTTATATCTGTGGATATCCCTTTTCCACAATTTCCATGGTCATATTGTGGGCTTTCCTTTAGAAACAACTGCCATTTTTTCTCACTGAATGTAAGATTTCTTTCTTTCTTTTTTTTTTTTTTTTTTTTTTTTTGATTTAATATTATACTATTAAACACATACCTATTTGCTCTCACATTCATATTTCCAGACTCTGCAGGGGATAAGTAGTGCCCAGCTTTTATATAATTACATATTCTGTTCCTAAACATGTAGTTATAAGAAAAGGTAAAATGTTGATGAATTATACTAAAAATACCCTTATTCCAAAGTTTTAAATTATATATTTTTAGATATAAAACATATTTTACATCATACCACATAATTTTACATATTTTAATGTATCGCAGAGTTATTTATTTTCATAAATCCAATACATTTTCGTTACAAAACAAAAAAGAAAAAAACAATTTTAGGTTTTAGTATTGTGCTTCTCGTGCTTTGTTGTCGGTCCCATGCATTTCCATTACATTCAAGGCTAAATTGCACAAGTTCGATACAGACACCGGTGACTCATTTAAAACGTTCATCTTTCTTGTTCTGAAGTGCTTCTGAATTTGTGAAAGTCAGTTGCATTTAGGTTAATGACACCAGTTGCATCTTTGTTATCTCAAAAATGGAAGCATGAATTTCTATTGACAGTGCTTTAACCATTGATGGTAAAATAGTCCTCTGCTAAACTGTAATAAACGTACAGTATGTACATACAATGAAATCTCAAGTTGAATAACATTTGCAAAGTAATTACACTTTAGGAATAAACAGTGGGTTTCTTCAAAGAAACAAGTACTATAGCCTATTCCAGTTTCAGGCTACCGCTGACGGCGGTATTGCTAGTGTTGCTGTTGTCTAACAAATGTAGACTACTGAGTGGCCGCAGGGAGTTGCGCAGATTTAGCTCATGGAAAGTCATCATGTAATGCTATAAAAAATGGCATTTATGTTGACACTTCATTTATCTCATTAACACTAGACAACATGCAATAGTTATCAGATTTATTATAACTCCCCTACTGTAATGTCAGCACTGCTGTAATGGGGCATCGTACATGATGAGTAAATACGTTTGTTTAAGCACCACTGTACTTGTTTAATGAACACTGATTTTCCACTTCGACTGTCCAGTGTATCAGGTAACAGTAGTGCGAGCGTACATCACTGGTAACATGAGGTGGGATGTGTAGTAGGGTTGTATTTACACACTTGCAGGGGCACCCTACATCATCTAATAGTGAATTTTACAAAAAAAAAACTGTGCATGACATTGGCTGTATGGAACATACCCTGAAACAAACTTCAGGTATCTAAATTTAAACATTTGTTACAGAAAAATCGGATGTGTTTCATTCACATGATTTTCTCTAAAAACTATTTTCTGCCAAAAAAACTTCTGCCTATATTGCGTTAAATGAGATAAACATTTACAGAATGGTCTTGCTACTTATAAACAGAAGGGAGGTAAGGTCTCAGACTAAAGTGATAGTCACATCTTTTAGAAGCATATGTGAATAACTGACATTCGCTTCGCTTCGAATTTCCAGATAAATAAAATAGAGATGAAATGAAAAGTGGCCCTGTTTGAGAAGATACATAGTTTAAAATTGACACCAATAACAAGGAATATCTCGGAAATGGTTAAATATGTAAAAGAAAGTGTTTATGATATAAATTGTGCATTTTAACAAGATCTACGTTTTTTGTATAGTAAGTTTTTGTCTATCACTTATGGTGTACCAGTTATGTAAAATTCAGGATAGCAAAATTCATTCAGAATGAACAGGTCTTTAGAAGCTATTCCCAGAAAATTCAGGATATACATTTTATTTCTGATGTAAATAGCTTTAATGTACAGTATTTTAATCAAAATCGTTACAGCCATTTTTGAGGAAAACAAAAATTTCAACAATTTTTCCATGTAAAATGTGGTTTGATCTCTTTAGTTTTTGAGCTATGCTGTCCCACCCCCACCCCCACACTCACACTCACACTCACACTCACACATACATGCCTGTCACACACACACATGGAAGAATTACTTGGATTCTTGTTATGTTGAAAAATTAGAAACAATCAGAACTGACATAAGCAAATCATCTATATGGATTTCTGCTGATGAGATGACAGATCAATAAAAAGGAGAAAAAATTCATAGTACCTCTGAAGATGGCAAACAAAGTTTTGACAGGTTTTTAACAATTTTACCCATAGACCAACCACGCAACCCAGAAAATTTATGACTTTTAACCATTAACTCTGGTTATGAAAATCTTTGCATTACCTGCAGCATTTGTTATATGATATCAAAAACTTTCTTCATAGAACAGAGTTGTTCAGCAATTCTTCCTTGTATTGACCTCACATAAACTGACCTGTGAATCTCCCCTTGCTTAGATGCTGTAACTTGTTTATGGTACTGAATGTGATTATCTAATAAAAATAAGAACTACACATGTTAATGATTTACATTCCTAATCACTATAGAGTCTGTTCTGAATGATTATATTATGTTAAAGTTGCAGAATCATAAGGTAAGAGGAAGTTTATAAAATTGTTATCTTTTCCCTTGCACTTGCCATACATTTATCACTCTAATTCACCTTCTTTTTAATTTTTTACTAAAAACAATTGCTAGGAAAGAATGCATGTTTATCATTTGCTTCTTACAGTGCACACTGCAATATTAATGAAATGTATGGCTTAGGTTATGCTTTTTCTCTCATATTTCATCACCTTTCTATGCTTAACATGTTTTAAAAAAAACATTTATTTAAAATAAATCCTGCAATGAATTTCCAAGCTATTAATTTTAGATTTTTAGAATTAAATGGTTAACAATTGTTAACTCTAACTCTTGAGTGTTAACAGTTAATTGTTTTGGATTAATGGTTTTTTCACACAAGCCGTGTGTAGGACAGGAGTTGGATAGGTAGAGTCAGACTGAAGAATTCAATGCCATAGCCAGAATTTGAACCAATCTTTGGATCTCTGTTTGATTACCCCTAATTGAGTAAGAGCATGATATCATGCCTGCATGACATTAAAGTCTCCAACTGACATGATTTCCCAGTAAACCACAAGGAAATTTTAAATCCATTTTGATATGATATACTACAATGGCGACCTACAATGCTGTAATGCTTTAAGTCCTGAGCTTCATAGTTAACCTCCAATGAGTGAATCCATGATAATGTCATGGTATTGCCATAGTAGCTCATAGGTTAGAATAACCAAATGGAGATCGGAAGATCTATGGTTCAAAATGGTTATGGCAGTGAGTTTTTCAATCTTCTGATTCTACCTTGTTCTACACATGACTTGTAAGAATTACTTACCATTAATAAAATGTGTTGTCTTATCAGATTTACCCTAATCTGAGGAAGAGGAGGTTAGTATGGGGAATCAGCTCATTGCCATATAGGTCAATCCTCTTTTCCATTGTCTTGTTAATGTTATTCCTAGTTTCACCCCCCCCCTCTCTCTCTCTCTCTCTCTCTCTCTCTCTCTCTCTCTCTCTCTCTCTCTCTCTCTCTCTCTCTCTCTCTCTCTCCCTCTCTCTCTCTCTCTCTCTTTCTGCCTCTCTCTTCTCTTCTCTTCTCTTTTCTCTCTCTCTCTCTCTCTCTCTCTCTCTCTCTTCTCTCTCTCTTCTCTTTTCTCTTCTCTCTCTCTCCTCTCTCTCTTCTCTCTCTCCTCTCTCTCTCTCTCTTTCTCTCTCTTCTCTCTCTCTCTCTTTCTCTCTCTTTCTCTTCTCTCTCCTCTCTCTCCTCTCTTTTCTCTTCTCTCTTCTCTCTCTCTCTCTCTCTCTCTCTCTCTCTCTCTCCCTCTCTCTCTCTCAGAATTCAGGGAACATTATAGAAAAATTGAGTTTTCTATATGGAAAGGCTGCTTAATTTTGCCCAGAAGTCTCTTTATCAGGTTTGAGGTTCTTTTATGTGTCATAATACTACGACACAGAATTACTGACTTTACGTCACTTCCAAAGGAAACCATGTTGAGAGTTTTTATGCCCAATTGAACCCCATTATTGGGAACTAGAGGCTATCATGCTTACTGCTAGTATGTTGCAAATGATGACAATGATTGTTGCAAATTTTAGGTTGATGAATAAATGTGAAATCAGCCAAATGCAAAGACAAGTTGTCATGCCAGCAGAAAATTCAATTTGCTGTATGCTGATTGTAAACTCCATAGCTTTAGATTTTATATTAATAAACTAATTCAGGAGAATTCAGATTGCATATGCTACAGGTTTCATTTATATGGAGCAGATCCTTGTCGCATAAACACATTTTGTTGCCAACATTGTTGTTATCAATAATAATTAATAAATAACAACTTTGTCATTTGGTAATCACAATAGACTTCATCACATTAACCTATTAATCATACATATTGTATACAAAGTAATATAGGGTGGGCATAAACACGTGATGGTTTTTAAACCAATCAGAACACACTGTGCTCGGCCAATGGTGTATTTTAGTCATGTTGCAATACATACAATTGCAGGGAGTTTCAGATGACGTGGTTCTCTGATGATTTTATTTCAATTTTTTATGTTGGTAATACAGTTAACAGTTGTGGTTATGATCTATGATCTGATAGTGAACTCTCAGTTCAGTTGTGATAGCAATGGCCTGTATCAGAGCATATTTATTCAGTAGATCTGCAATCTGTAGATCCTATTTTGAGATTAGACTCTATGCCCAAACTCTAGGATGTAGATTATGTCAAGAAATAGATTGTTTGATACTTATTAATACATTTATTTACAAATAATACACTGACAATGAATTTTCAGAGGTGTCAGCTTTGCATAATTTACAATTACATGACTGGTTCCAAAAACCTACTCATGTGCATGGATTCTTAGAGTATTCATGTTTATTATATTTTCAACAGTATATTATTACCAGTGTTTTTTGATTTAATTAAATCCTCTGTATAGAAGGTGTGAGTAATAAGGTATCTTTTTAATTCTGATCTGAACTTGTTTTTGTTCATGTGCAATTATTTTATAGGAGAGGGAAGTAATTTAATGGAATGACTGCAAATTATTTGTTGGTCTATGTAAGTCCTGCCTATGGTCTAGTCTCTTTGTTATGAATATGTGCATTTTTTTTGTAAACTTTTCTGGGTTATTTATTATAAATGACAATATGGCTAGAATATATTTACAAGATAATGGTAAAATTCCAGACATTTTCAAAAGTGGTTTGCAGAAACTTATCAGAACTAACTCAGTTTGTACAGAACTTTCTTCGTGCCATTATCCAACCCACAGTAGGTAACAGTGTTCCTGGAGGGAGTATTGTGTCTAGTGAAATTTCTCAAGACATCATGCTAAAAACCTGTAACCAAGTTTGTTGTGATACACATTTCTAATGAATGAATATACTCTAGTACAGACAGGCCTTGCTCCATCACAATTGGACTGGAAACAGTGCATTGTCAGGCCATAACCATAGCTGTCAGCTGTGTTACCAATTTACAACAAAAAATATCAAATCATAGTGAACCATGTTATCTGAAGCTGCATGCATTTATATGTATTTCAACATAGTTAAAATACAGTATTCCAATTGTGTTAAAAACCTTCAGATGTTATGCTATACATACCCTATACATACTTAGCTAACTTGTAAATTTGCACTTTCCCTATTTACAATCAAAGATTAATATGTAATTACAATTCAGTCTTATTTTGTTCATAAAATTCTTGCAAACAATAAAATGGATTTTCTGTCCGACATTTCCATAATCTGTTCTTAAATATTTGAACATTCAAACTCCTTATTTCTTTTGGGAGTGTATTGAGAAGCTTTATTCCTATCACTTATAATCTGTGCTTTTTGTAATCTATGGTATGATGTATTAATTCTATTCATATTCTATATCTCATGTTCATGAATTGCACTAATTATAATTGTACAGATGCTCTTTGATATTAATCAAGACATTGTAGATATATAAATTTACCACCACTGGAATTCCCAATGTGATAAAGAAAATAGTTTATAGTGTTGTATTCTATTTGAGTTTGTGTATGTTCTAACATACATTTTTTTATTGTTTTTAATTTTTAAAAGTCTGCTATCCTTGGATTACTATTCCATAGTAATAATGCATATCTAAAAATACTTTGAAAGAATGAAAAATAAGCTATTAAATCAAAATGTTATAATACTACTATTTTCAAATTTGCTAACAAAAGACCACGAGTGAACTTTCTGCATATTTAGACAATATGAGGATTCCAGGATAGCTATTTATTTTTATTATTATTATTATTATTATTATTATTATTATTATTATTATTATTATTGTTGTTGTTGTTGTTGTTGTTGTTGTTGTTGTTATACCAAGGAGTTTAACTTACCTATATTATTTTTGGATTATTCATTGCTTTTTTTAAAGTAAAAAGGATATTCTGTGTTTTACTTTTATGCATATAATAGTTGGATTTATTATTTGGGCAATGCTTCAACATCTGTGAGTATATTTAGAAATGCGTCATTGGCACATATGATTGTATGAGATGGAAACACCATTAATCATAATAAGAAAAGTAGAGGCCAAGAACTGATCCCTGTGGAACTCTGAGATGCTTTCCCTCCAATCCAGTACTATCTGGATCTAGTGTTGTCATGAATTTGCTGAGATCATTAATGCAGTAATGTTAATCATGATTCTTTCAGTGTTTTATAATATACATTATTTCCAAGATTGAAAGTTCTGTGTAACTGGGCTTCAATTATTAAAACCCCTTAAGTGTATAGCAGAACTTTCAATGTGGAGGAAAAAAAAATATCATAAAACACAGCGAAAGAATTATTAAGTTTGACGTTCATGCATTGAATGATCTCTCCAGATTTATTACACCAGGAGATGTCTCCAAGTAGAAACAGAAAGAGGCTGAAACAGTTTCTGCCAGTTAGTCTATATCTGATGATAAGACCAATAGTCCTCAAAACACATCGTAATCTTTGAAGGGAAGTTAGTATCACAAAATAAATTTCATATTAATTTTTTATCCAGGTATTAAATTACTTGAATAATGAACAGTTAGTTGGTTAACAATTTAAATTGTGTGAAAAAGGTATGAATAAACAAAGTTCATCCTTTATATTACCAAATTTGAATTCTATATAAAAAGTTGGTGTTAACCTTGATGCTTAATGTATATTGTGTAATTACAGAAAGTTTTATTTGGTTATGAATTAGGTAAAGGAGCGTGGTAAAGATGTTCGAACAGCCTACAAGGGTATAAGATCAAAACTGCGTGACTTACAACCTCGAGAAGATGGCCTTGATGAAGCAGATAAAGATGAAAAACCCCATTCTGCACCTACTTCACCAGTCAATAAGCGGCGGCCACATACTTTTGGTGGGCCTAAAGCCACTGCAGCAATTTCTTTTAGAAAAGAAACTTTGCGGCAGAGGAAGAGTGCTTCTGGTTCAAATAGGCAAGTAAAAGTAGTTTGTTTTAAAACAAACTTTGTCATGTACTGTATTGTGAGTAAAAGTTTTGTACATGAACTATTCTTCCTCTTTCTTCAACACGAGCATCTAACTAGTGTTGCCTGGCGTTAAACTTTATAACATTGCTGTATGGTGGGATTTCAAAATTGGAACTTTTTAAACAAAATGGCGGGTTCTAGTGTGGTTGTCAACTGCATTTTAAAAATCCAAGAACTTGCTAAATTTGGAAATATTATAATGATTTGAACAGCAATGTCATAAAGTTTACTGCCAGGTAACATTGGTTTAGATGCTCAAGTTGAAGGAAGCTAAAATAAAACCATTTCTGCTAATGTTTATCTCAGTAATCATGAAGCTTTTATAAGAATATATTGTTGCAGAATAAGTTGAGAAAGTCATGTGAATTGAACACATGAGATTTTTGTTATTGAAGTTAACTTCTTTTAGCAGATCTAAACCGTACAGTGCCCTAAGTCCTTCTTCTGATCCTGGTTCTCCAGAAGCTATGATAGACAGATCACAGAGTGAAACACCAGGGTTGCAGTTATCTCCTCTGGATATGGATCTAATGGGAGATCTGCAAGATGTGATCTTTCAAAAGTGTTCCTTCTTGGACACAGAGGAATCTGTTTCTCCACCGGTAGATAGAACTGTAAGTTAATGCTATAGCTTTGTGTAATTTTAATTTTTTTTTTTTTTTCCCTACTGCAGTTAATTCCTCTCATACCCAGCAGATAAAAAAAATAAAGGGAGTTAGCATGAAACTATCTTTATTGGACTGTAGCAATATAAAGAAACATTCTCTGGCATATACTGCCATTCTGGTAATAGAAAGTGGAGAAATATAATAACTTCACATTTTAAATTTTATATAAAATATTTTACTGTTTTGAATACAATGCAATCAATATGCCTAGCTTTTTTCTTCCTGTTTTATCATGTTTTTAAATCAGTTTTGAACAAATCTCCATCATAATCACTTACTGGGAAAGCACTGTGAAGAATAATAATTTTGAAAATTGACATTGAATGCAACTTAACATCAACTTTACTATTATTATAATTATGAATTACATTCAACAATACAACAGTGTTTAGTAACTTTTATAAAAATTTACTTCACTCATTGTTCAATGTTAAAATAGGAACTCTTTCAGGGAACTTTGCTTCCATCTTTAGCTATCCTGATGACTCAGGTATCCTCTTGTATCCTCTTCCTTCAGTTGAGAGCAATCCTTTTGACTTCTGGTGGAGAGATTAATTAACCAAATTAAGATTGGGAATCCACAAACGAAGTTTGAAAATTGAACTAAAAAAATTATTCGAACTTAACACTCCTAAGCTTTGTAATTTAAATATTTACCTAGAGTATGTTTAACAGGATGTTTCCTGCATCTTCAGCTAGAGTTGACTGAGCCAGTGAGTTAGATGTGGTGATTTGATGAACTTATCGTTTGGATTTTCTTTCATTACTACTTCATTGTTTGTCATACAATTCAGTTCAGGTTTTGAACTGGATGTGGTGCTGGATGCTTTTTAACAAATGAATTTCTTCAATATCGTGGTGATTTTTGCAAAAATGATAGGCAATAGCAGACTTATCCACTTTCTTACTATGCAAATTTGTGAAATGCTCTTTTAACCTGGTGCCTAGTTTCCTACATATATCTTGTTACATTGTTAATGTGATACCTGATTTTTGTCTATTTTATTGAGGTTGAGCAGATTTTTTAGGCTAAATTTGTTTTGTGAAGCCAAAGTAATGTTATGATGTTTGAACTTCTTAAAAATTGGTTGTTTGTCTATTGGTGAAAATGTAGTGATTTGCTGATGACATTTTTTAGTTCTGAACTTTTTAATATTTTTATCCACCAAATGTTTCCTAAAACCATTGACCCTGTTGTTTTCAAATGTGTTCATTTTGCTTCCTGTACTCAGCTGCAGTTAGGAGCATGTTAACCAAACTATTAAATATGGTATTAAATATTGTCTGTTTGTGTTGTTTTGGGTTGTAGTCATCTGCTTTAATATAGTTATCTGAGTGTTTTTTCGGTAATACCAAATTCTAGTGTGTGTCCATATCTAATAAGTTTTAGATCCAGGAAGGGGAGAACTCCATCTATTTCTTTTCCCATTGAGAAGTTGATTTGATCTTGTATATTCAATATTAATGTCTACTATTCCATTATATCATCAAAGTATCTACATCATTTAGAGGTCAGCCAGAAATGGAGAAAGTGAGTTACCCATTAACAAACCAGAATATTTTCTATAACATTTTCCACTACATTTGAAAGCAAATGGTTTTGTTGCTTAATTACAGGGAGTTTAATCATTTATTAAATAGAGCAGTAGTTTTTCTCTTGGGCGAGTGTTTATTGCTTCTTTTAACGCTATAGTTTAACACACTTTAAGCTACATAAAAATAGTGTCAAAGCAGACAGTAATGTTTAAATATCCTGCTTCATCTTAAATATTTATTGCCAACATTAATTCTTACATATAGTTTCTGAATATGAATAAACAGTGAAGAAGTGTAAAAAAAAGATAAAACTTAAAGTAAAGGTGAATTATTTATTCTAGCAAATGTTTAGTGTGTAACATCAAAATAAACATTGAATACTGGTGTATATGTTTTGAAGAAAAGTGAAGGTGATTCCTTTTTCTATAGGAGTTAGTACAGTTAAATAAATTCATGTTATAAATATGTGTGCACGAGCTACCACTGGAACTGTATGTTGAATTAAGCTGCGTTACGAGCAGGGTAACAATTCCGGATAAGGAATAATTTATTTTGGAAGGATATCTCAAAGAACTTCATATTTCATCACTTTGTGCTTCTAGCCATACAAATGTACAGCTTAAATAAGTGTCTTTTTATTTCATTTGCAGTTTTATTTTTTATTTGTGCAAGTTTTAGACTATGTGTGCTATTCAGTGTGGTAAATGCATGTTGAGGGAGAGTTGTATTGGTACATGTTCAGCAGATTTCTTGGGTCAGATTAATACAGAATACAGATATACATATTAGTATGCTAAGTGGCATACTTGCCATCCTCCTGAAATTGAAACCTAAAGCTTGCCTCACAATAACACAAGAATGGTAACCTAAACTGAAATGAAAATGTGAAGCATACGCTTAGAAGATTTTTAGTCACAACACCTGGTAATGAGGATGGAAGTGCATTCCAATAACCTTATTGAAGTGGAAAGTTGATTTTAGCCATTGGGATTTCATTTGTTCTTAACTGATCAATGATATTTTTCACCTGCTTCCAATTCTGTCAACGTAATGAGGGTGGACAACAAAAATTTGAAAGAATTATGACGAGTGAATTCTAGCAGCTGTTTCATGTCATGGCCATCTAGAATAATCTCTACAGCAAAGTGTCTAATATGCACAATATTTTGTTGTTGTTTTTTTCTTGTTTCATTTATATAGCCCCCTTTAACATCTAAGGTCTTATCGGGGGCTTCGAATTAGAAACAACCCATTGTCTGTAGGTTGTTTACGTTTTATTTCCTCAAACATGCACACATTCACTCTCACATACATACTTCCAGACTCTGTGGGGGATAGGGAATAATTCTGGTGAAAGAAAAATTCCCCGCTCCAGCCGGGAATCGAACCTGGGACCTCCAGATGAGAAGTCAGCTTGCTGACCACTCGACCACGGAGGCAGTCAATATGCACAATATTGATCTAATATGCTGTGTCTCGGAACAAGAAATTAAAGCTTGGCAAAGTATTCTTTAATTTTCCCATTGAAATACACATATTTCAAATTTCCCCCATTCTGGTTACTATTCTCAGTTGTTGTGACTCAACCTTAACTCTTTCCCTCATCCAGCAAAGAATAATAATTTTGATATGGCATGAAATTTAGGATTTGTAAAATATTCAGTGCAGTAATGTATAAATGTGATGAATGTATTAAACATGATGCCATTAGCTTTCATTACTTTAACTCGTTCAATGAGCGAGAAAAAAATCTTAAACCTGGAGTATCATATATATCATCAGAAACATGGCCTGATTAATGGTCTATGCCAAATGGTAACACAGTTTGACAAGTTTAAAAACTGCAGTTTCACAAAAATGTAATTAAACATTGGATAAACATTAAAAAATATAAAAACATTTTGTGATTCTAAGGACAAAGTTAAATTTTTCTTGTAATACAGAGTCGTTTAACTCAATTTGGAGATGAATCTAAAGAAATTAAAACATGTTTTCCTACCAGGCCAAATGAATCTACACCTCTCCCCTTTCTTTTATTGTCCTCATTACAGCGCCAGCCCTCTAGCTGCTTATTGCAACTGTCAGCAGTTCATTGGTCAGTAGTGATGCTTCACTTCTTACAAGACTCCTGTAAGACGGTAAAAAACTAAGAGAATCTCCTAAACAAAACATTTTACTAAATTTGCTTTCCATACAAGCATGTTACCATGGTAGCTCAATTGATTAGAGCATCAATATGGTAGAAGATCTGCATTTTTTGTGCGGGTATGTGTTTAACGCCTGCTTTTACTACATATGGCACTGCAGGTGATGACACTGATGATACATGGAATGAAGAAGATGGTGGAATGCAATGCCGTAGGAAACTGGAGAACCCAAGAAAACTTGCCCCTGTGCTGCTTTGTCGACCACAAATCCCACATGCAGTCGCCTGGGATTGATTGTATTTTAAAAACATTCCAGAATGACATACTTTGAGCTAAATAAAAAGCAAATCCTGCAAACATTCAGAATCTAACTGCACATCAAATTATTAGCAAAATATTCTAATGGTGATGTCATATATGCATTCAGTTTTCAAGCCAGATGTTTAAGAAAGAAAGAAAGAAAAGGAACCTACTGTAACCACTATTAACATATTTCTTATTTTTAGCACATCTCATTAGAATGTTTCTTTGTCAGTTTAGATTTTCTAGCATCTGTATTAATTAGACCCAGAGCTCTGCGCCACCCTAAATGTTGTAGTGTATAGAAAGTGTGGCTTTCCTCTTACAGCTGAAACCTGTGCGCAGTTTAGAGAGCTTCAAGCATTCCAACAGTACGAGCACAGATAATTGGTGGGCGCCCTCTACAATACCCCTGTTACAATCACCACATAGATCTAGGTTAGGTGCACCTTTGTCATCCCCACCCAGCAGCAGTCCTCCATCTTCTCCTGAGAAGTCCTCTATTTCTCCGGCAGTCCCTCCAAGAGGTTTCTCTCCCGAGTTACCAATGTCCAATAATGGCTATGACTTGTTTGGATCTACCCCATTTGTTGTTGGTGGTGGTGGGAGTGCGGATGGAGATCCAGTGTTTGTTGTTGCTTCCCCATCCTCTGTAGACCTTGTGCGACTGCCACCTCCTGCACAGTCACTCAGCTCTCGGAGCATTAAGGTAAAGGCAGCCTTTGTAGTGCATTATTTGTTTGTTCAGCTTATGGTGGAGGAAACTGAGCATGTTTTCAGGGAAACAAAACAATAGCTAATTTAGGGTTACCAGATTTTTTAAGGTAAACAAAAATAGAATTACTTAATACAGCTTCTAGCAGTAGGATATGATGGTTTTTAGAATGCGCTCGTTGCTAGTGGTTTTGAGTGAAGAAATTAGCAGTGTTGGTAATGCGATCCAAATGTAATGCAATTGTTTTTCTCATTGTTGTGAAAGACAATATGGATAACTGGCCTACAGCAGAACATGTGTTCACAGTAAGAACTTATTTTGAGTTGGAACCAATCACTGGTGTGCAGAGAAGATTTAGAAATGAATTTAATATTCCACAGCATGGAAGAATTCTGTCCCAAAACACTATCCTAAAGTGGGTGAGTAAATTTAACAATTCTGGCAATGTTTGTGATAAGTTTGTTGGTAGTGCAAAAAAGTCCACATGCCTGAAAACATTGTGAGAGTTAGAGAAGCTGTGTAACGAAGTCCAACTCGTTTTGCAATGTTGGAAATTCCTGATGAAATTAATTTTGATGACAAATTATGGTTCCAGCAAGATGGTGCCACAGAGCACACTGCTCGTGGTTCAATGAACTGTTTGTGGAACATGTTTCCAGGATGCTAAACTTCATGATTTGGAGACATTTCGTGGCCGCCAAGATCTCCTGACCTGACTGCATCTGACTGCTTCCTATGGAGTTATCTGAAAAGTAGGGTGTATTGCAACAAGCCTTGCATCATCATTCAGCTGAAACAAAACATATGGGACGAAATCAGAGCCATTGATCCTGTTTTGTTGAGATGAGTTATGCAGGATTTTCATAGTATATTGCAGTAGATTGCCGTTTGGATTTTAAAAATAGATAAAACATAAATAAATTGCATTTATCTATATTACTTTCAGTTTGTGCTCTCTTTTAATTCGTCCTGAGTATCCCACAAATGGGCTAAAAAACAATTATATCCCACTGCCAGACCTTATATTTTGGTAATACTTTGGAGAAAATGTTGTGTAGCATCATTGAAAGATTTTTTTTTTTTTCTTATAGTGTTTAACGCCTACCTTTAAGGGATGAGTATTTTAATATTTTACAGCAGTGTTAAGAAAGAATGGGAAGAGAAAAATACATTGAATATTTATGAAGAAATGAAAAGAGATGGTCTGGCATGGGCAAGAACAGGAGCAATGTTATTAAAAGGTTTAAAAGTTGATAAAGATCTATGCCCGCTGTTGCATTGTCGATAACAATTTACGCTGTATAACTGAGTGCAACGAAACCAAAATGTGGAGAGAGGCAATGTGGAACAAAAACTGGGAAAAGATATTGTACTTAAAACATTTTGGAAACAATACGAAAGAATTTCTGAAACAACTAGGTTATTATACCGGGAAAGTAAGAGAGAAATGGGGCAGGAAAATTGCCAAAGAAAGAGAGGATCGTGATAATAAAACTGATGAGGCTGTAACTTAAAAGTATAAACATATTAAGTTGTACTAGGGTATAAAAAAGTACAAATAGAGGGAAAGGTACACATAAATAACCAGGGTGCTAACTGTATATAATACCTTATTCAACAACTCCAGGAAAGTAGCTATATACGTTCTGTCAAGAAAGTACTGAGAATTGATCATTTAAAAATCCTGTTTAAAAGGGGATTCGAAATTATTGTTGTTGCTAAGTTGGTACAACTTTCCTCTATGCCCAAGCGGAGTTTGATCGTCATCTGTCATCTAGTTTGTTTACAGTACGCCATTTTGTTAGTTCATCTCAAAGGTGATTTGCGATTTTACGATGGATCAAATATTGAACAAAGAATCTGTCTCAAATTTTGCATTGCAAATGGTATTTTGTGTACCAAATTGCTGAAAATGTTACAGAGGGCTTACGGTGAATCAACTTTATCAAAAACATATGCATATGAGTGGTACAGTGCATTCAAAAGTGGTCGAGATGTGGTGGAAGATTTGCCTTGCTCTGGTCGGCCATCAACGGTTTCAACTGAACTGAACATCGCTAAAGTGAAGAAAATGGTGTCTGAAAATTGTTATTTAGGTCTGAGAGAGATTGCTGCTGAACTTTCTGTGTCTCACGAATTGATTTGTACCATTTTAAACGATGTGTGGGAATGACACGCGTTGCAGCTTGGTTAGTTCCGAAAGACTTGAATTTTCTACAAAACTCAATCGCATAAGGATTGCTGAAGACATGCTACAATGAGCCAGTTCTGACCCTACATTCATGAAATGCATTGTAACTGGTAATGAGACGTGGGTTTACAGTTTGACACTCAAACCAGCCAACAAGCTTCCAAATGGCGCCTTCCAATGAACCAAAACCTAAAAGGTCACGTCAAACTCGATCAAAACGAAGATCATATTGACAGTTTTTTTCGATTATCGTGGTGTTGTACACTCAGAGCTCTTGCCAGAAGGTCAGATGATAAATAAAGACTATTATCTGAACGTTATGCGATATTTGAGAGAACAAATACGGCAAAAAGGCTAGATTTGTGGAACAACAACTCATGGATTCTGCACCATGATAATGCACCAGCTTACAAGGCTATTATTGTGAACGAATTTCTGGCCAAAAACTCAACAAATTTCATCGAACAACCACCTTATTCACCTGATCTGGCTTCTGCTGATTTCTCTCTCTTTCCAAAACCCAAGTTACTACTTCGAGGCACCCGTTTTCAGTCGATAGAAGACATAAAGGAAAATTTGCAGCGACAATTGACATTGATTCCTAAAAGTGCCTACAGAAAATGTTTTGATGATTGGATTATTCATTGGCATAAATGTATAATTTCAGAAGGGGCCTACTTTGAAGGTGATAAAATAAAATTGGATGAATAATTCATTTTTTGTGTTTTATTTGCAAACTCCCGGAGCTTTCTTGACACAGTAGCATGTATGATGTTTGTTACTTGAAGAGATGAAATAAATTATCTATCTACTTAATATTTTGAAGTAAAATTTCTTCTGGGTTTGTAGGCCAGGGTCAAAAAGTAGGATTTGCTCCTGACGTTTTGTTCAAAACTGTGTTGAGCAAAATCATACTTTTCAACAATGGCCTACAATCCCAGAATAAATTTTACTTTAAATGGACACTGGCCTTGAAAGCCTTAGTACATACCCAATATATTGTTACACATTTTTCACAGTGTTGTTTTTATCACCCTAAATAACAACCACTTTTGGTGCGTTGATTACTTCTAAAACCATTACAAATACAAAACTGGCATTACTTTTATACGGTGCTTTCATTATATGCAAGGCTGTGGATTGCACAAATGTAGATGTTGGCTGAGATGGTAGTGACCTTGGTATTATACCACTGCGCAGAAGCAGCACAGAACTTGTCAGGGGTACAGCTATTAGCTGTGAGTGAGTTGTCTCAGTCAATGCTTTATCTTTATGTTGTGAAGTATTTCGATTACCTCAGAAATGTTATTCTCTTATTAGTCCATAAAAATGCCTGCCAACAAATTCATGCTTGAACAGTGTGTTTTTATGTACCATACATATATGAAAACTTCTTGATGTAGATAGGTGTGTAGTCAATTTGAGCAGTAATTTCCTGGTTATCCAGTTCTGGGTAGAGATGCTTTGTCAATAAATTTAGAAAAACAGGATCACTAAATGCTAAACCAAAGAAGCAAAACCGCATGCTCTAATGGAGGAAAACCTAGAAGAAATTGGTGCTGCATGCAAACACTTGCCTAAGAAATCCCTCAGCCATGTTGCCAGTAAGTGTTTCACAAACCTCTTTTCATACATCTACTAAACTTTTAAAATCAAAACCCTACTATGTAACTATAGTGCAGAAATTATGAACATTACACAAGAGGAACATATGAGTGGGAATGATAATTTCATCCAACAATGTGAAGAATGTCTTCACGTAGAGGGACATCGCTTTCAACAATAATAATAAGATATGCATATTTTATCTGTAAAGCATAAATTTAAATTAGATATCTTGAGAGAGCCAGTGTAAGGTATGGCCATTTGGCAATGATTATGGGGAAGAAGAAAGAAAAAAAAAGATGTATGCAGAAAAATTGAAAAATCTGGTAATTCTATTTGGCATTGGTCCTTAAAAAGTTATTGTCATAGGCTAATTGTTAGCTATACCTCAAACATTTTAGAAAGTGCAACTGAGGAGCTGGGTAGAAAAGGGGGGAAAATAAATAAATTAAAAAATTAGCAGCAGCAAAGGTTAAGAAGGTATTATATTCTTCTTCCTAGTTGGAACTTAGCCGATCTTACAAGGTGGCACACAAAAATGTGGTCCTGACAAATAGACTGCCCATTCTGCCTGCCAATTGTCATCTATTGTATTATGTAATAATAATTAAACATTATATCAATTCACTGAGTATACCTTTACATTAGCTTATTATTACATGTTTATCTATTTGTTGTATCTGCTCATGGTGGGTAACAATACATGCATAATTGGTAGGCAAACAGTATATATTTGGGGCTGGTTTATTATATGCAATATAAGTAAAAAAACAAATCTGAGCTTGTTAGTATTAAGTGACAAAGACTGTATTGTACCCAGCTCCTCAATTGTCCTCTGCATCACAAATTGCCAATAGTGTTCCCATAAATGTACAGTCTCCATTTTCATTTTAGGTAAAATAATTTTTAATTGAAACATTTCTCTTATTTTTAGTTAGTGTTCATCTTAAATACATAAGTAAATAAAAATACTATAATTTATTGAGGGCATATAGAATTTAACAGCGGTATATAGTTCAATAGTAGAAGCAAGACATGTTGAATTGCTGGAATAGTTTATGTAAGATAAATCAATAAGAACTGCTCATTGTTTGAAATGCTGGGACTTTTTGTAGTGAAAGTCAATCAAAAATATAAATATCCATGTCTCTGCTTTGTCTTCCATAGAGCCAAGTTTGCAAGAAAGAAAAACAATATTTACAATTTAGAATGATTTGCTAATATGCAATTCCTTGAATATTTTGCTATTTTAAAAAAAAATATTAAATAGGAGAGCTTACAAAATTGTGCATTTTTTATCTCTTCAAATTTTTTACACATACTGTGCAAATAGTAGTAGGTAGAGAAGGTATTGTATTCCACCCAAAAATTCTATGTTAAGATTTTATATTTTTTGAGATACTTTGAATCCAAAATAAGATTTTTAGAAAAAGGTCTGAGTGTGTCTGTGGACAGTATAGGCCAAAAACAAAAAGATTTGGTATTTAAGTTTAGTATCTTCCAAGTATGCAACACAAAGATTTTCAAGAAAATTCCCCACCCCAAACTACCCTTAACATGGAAAATCTTTGCAAAATTTTGTTTTTAAATTCATATAATATGTGGCGCATCCTTTTTCAAATTTATTAGGGGAAATTGGTTTATTAGAATAATATTACTAATGATTTCAAAACATACTATAAAAGTATTAAAACTCCAGGTGTTCCTTGTCTAATGATTTTGTTTAAAACACTGTATATTAAAGATATTTACATCACAAATAAAATGAATATCTTGAAATTCCTGGGAATAGACTCTAAAGACCACCTCATTCTGGAGGAATTTTGCTGGTAAACCATAAGAGATAGACAAAAACTTAATGCACAAAAAGTTTAGCTCTCATTCAATTGCTCAATTTATGTCATATATGCTTTTTTATGTAGAGTTAACCATTTCTGAGATATTCCTTATTATTGGTTTCAATTTTAAGTAACTTAAAACTCTTCTCAAAGGGGAGACATTCTTTAGTTTCATCTCTTCTTTGGTTCACTCCTGGCATGCAAAGTGAATTGAATTTCAATTGTTTCATATAATGACCAGCTTTTTGAAAGATTTGAATATCGCTTTAGCCTAGTGTATTAGCTTATTTCACGCGGCAGAGGACAATGGATTTTTTGGGCCATAAAAATCATTAGCATGGTTTCCTTTGGAAGGGAAGTAAAGCCATGGGTCCCGTGTTGTAGATTTATGGCACGTAAAAGAATCTCAAGTCTGATAGAGAGGCCTCTGAACAAAATTAAGCAGTTTTCATGCCCAGTATAGAATGGGATGCTGAGAACCACAGCAGTTAAATAGTGTGCACAAATAAAACACCATTTCATTTTTTTTTAGCTTATCGCCCTTCTACTTACAAGGAAGTAATACAACCATTTCTGCTAATGTTTATCTCAATTACCACAATGTAAATAAAGTTTGTAGAGAAAGTCATGTGAACAGAATGGAATGGAGCACATCAGTTTTTTTCTTATAGGCACCCATCACTGGCAAAAAAGAAATGCAGTTGTGGTTGGTTTTGTCTTTGCAACATGAAATCTTGGAATTAAGTGTGTTCTTTGGGATACTTTTGGACTCCGTACAGTAGAAGTTCATTATCAGTGCCTTGCATAGGCACTGTTGAGGCAGCTGACTGTTGAGCAGAAGACAGATGTAAAGTCACTTTATAATTTTTTCTGCCAAATAGGGTCCTAATGGAGAGAAGGCCAAGATCATGGTTATTTTTGTTTTAAATATATTTTCACTATAAAAATTGCAACTCGATCTGTGACATCTAGGTAACAATAACCCTTGTCAGTCCATGTAGATTATACAGAATTCTTGCAGTACTCTTCAAATTATGTAGTCTGTGATTGCTTTTTTATCTGTGCTAATAAACATGAAAAACTGTCTCAATCTCTTAGTTAAAGTAGAGGAAGTATTATTATATTTGAGCTAGAAATTTGCTAAAAGGATTTCAGAGTTTTATAAAATGGGCCACTGAATCCAGAGAAATATTTGTAGAAAAAGATTCATGTGCCCAAACTTCATTATGTATGATGATGCCATCCATTGATTGCAGAATGTGTTCATAACCTAATTTAAAGAAGATATTAAAGCATTGTCATGTATATTAAATAATATATAACTTATCTGTTCTTTTGTTTCTTTTGAACTCAAGGCTGAATTCTTTTATTAACAGTTAAGTGTTAGCTCATCTCCGTATCACATTGATATTAAATGAAACCACTACTATACAGGATGATTCAAAAATAATTTTAAACATTTGGGGATGGACTCCTGGCATTGAAATAAGAAAATAAGTTCATATAAACATATGCCCTAAAATGCTTCGTTTTCGCATTATCAATTTATTAATGAAAGTCACCTTCTATGGCTTTTCAGGTCCAACCTAATATGTAACTTCATTTATGTACTCATTCATAGAAGGCTTTGACCCATTTTACCCTGCAGAATTGGCTTTGGTTGCCATGACTGCTTGTTAACATTTGTCATTTATCAGATGGTAGTACATTCCCCCAGCATGCCTTACAAGTGTTGTCTACAGGAACTTCATTTAGAACACTCTCCTAGGCATATTAGAAAATGAGCCTCTGCAAATAAGAAGAGAGATGTGGTTTATGCATGATGCTCTAGCACATTTTAGTTTCATTGTTCGAGATGCACTGGCTGGTATCTAGCATGAGAGATGGATAGGTAGAGGGGGAGCAGTTCCATGGCCTGCACATTCCTCCCATCTCAATGCTTTGGATTTTTATCTTTTGGGGGCCCCTTAAACTATTGGTTTCCTCAGCAGACATTCTAAATGAAGAAACTCTTAATCTCCATGTATGTAAATTGCGAAGTAGGAGTATTTAACATTCCGCTTCAACGAGTGCATGGGTGTCTAGACACCAGAGGAGGACTTTTGGATCATTTTCTATGAGTGGTGCTTATGTGAAACACCTCCTAACAAGCTGAGAAATAGAATAAAAGTCACTTAAAATGTTATGATTAATAGTATTTTGAACCTCGATAAATTGAGAACGAAGGGTTTTGGGTCATGTGTTTTATGTGAGCATTCTTTCTTGCTTTGATGTAAGGAACCTTTCCCCAAATGTTGTGTAAGTATTTTTGAATCATCCTGTATAGATTTTTAATGAGTAGTATAGTTTTAGAAGTATGCCCTGTGGAGTAGTGGTTACCATGCAAGCCTTAGTACCCAAGGTCGCAGGTTCAAGCCTGGCAGAGGGTGATGGATTTTTTTCAGATGTTAAAATCCTTAGCATGACTTCCTTAGGAAGGGAAGTAAAAGTTGTTAGTCCCTTATAATGGTAATTTGCATGTAAGAGAACTCCTGGAAAAAATTCTGCCACTTCACATCTACAAAGTCAGGATTTCACCCTTTGTGGCAACAATGAACTGATCTTTCGTCACCGTGTGCGCTTAGTGAAATCCCAAATTAGAAATTCCACCTGATCTAAGAAAACACTGCTAGGTGTCCCAAAATATGGATATAATGGAACTTGAATAGTTTTAAAATTGCAATGAAACAGTAATGTGTAAAGAAAGTGATGGGTTTGCTCTATATATAAGTTTCACTTTTTCTACTATGTACTTATAGTACGCAGAGGAAGTATTGTATTTTACCCAAAAATTCAATACCATGATTCACTGGAAATACTTCTTTTGAGGCCTCCTAACACCAAAAAAATATATTTTTTTAAAAAGTCCTTGTATTTGTGTCTCTGGTATAAGTTCAGGACTTTCCAACACACAGATTTTGAAAGCAATTTCCCCCACCCTAATCCACCTTTTATACATAAAATTTGCTGTGATTTTTTTTATTTTCTCAAAAATAACTAACAATTTTAATTAAAAGGTTGTATGTTGAAACTGTTTTTATGACATGTAAACTATATCTTGAATTTTCTGGGAAATAGCATTTGAAGTAAATTACTTTTGTATCACTGATAAACCATAAGCAATAGATGGCCATATAAATAGATATCATTAAAACAGACAATTTATGTCAGTTTTTGTGGCATTAACCATTTCCAAGATATTATTTTTGTTATTGATTTGAATTTTCAAATACTTTATACTTTTCTCAAGCATAAATTGCTATTCTTTTTTATTCTTTTTCATATTTATGAAAAGAGCACAGAATATTAAGCCCATTACATGTGATCAACTTTCAAAAGTTTTGACATATTGCTTTAGCTTGGTGTATTCGTGTTATACCTGCAATGAAATGTTTAAATGTGTAAAATAAAGGTTTAGCTGTTAACAAGAAATACGAGGGTTGCCCACTAAATAATGCTCCATATTTTTTTTCTCCAAAAGTATTCATTCCACAAAAATTAAATTTACATATATGAAAGAATAATGTTTTCTACATAATTGTCTTCAAGTTCCATGGCCTTTCTCCAGCAAGATACTAGGGCGTGTATTCCCTGTCAATAAAAATCCTTACTCTGTCCGTGGAACCAGGTTTTCACTTCATGAATATCCTCTTCATCATGCTCAAAATGTCTTCTACAAACAGCATTCTTCAGTGGCCCAAACAAGTGGAAATTTGAGGGAGCCAATTGGGACTATAGGGTCGATGGGGTAACACTGTGCAACCCTGTTTGGCAGTGTGGGCAGAAGCCCTCAAACTTGTGTGAGGACAAGCATTATCGTGCTGAATGAAAACTACCCCTTTGTTGACATGGCGCTGCAGTCACAGGAAGCGCTGCTCAAGTTTGTCTGTATTTTGACATAATTTTATGAATTAATGGTACTACCTTTTGGCATCACATCAATGAGAACTATACCCTCACAATCCCAAAACACTGTGATCATGACTTTTCCGGCTGAAGGAACTGTATGAATATTTTCTTCTGTGGAGAGTAAACATAATGCTATTCCATTGATTGTCTTTTTGTTTCGGGCTTAAAGTGGGCACCCATGTCATAATCTGGGACAAGAAGGCCTCCCTGTCAGCGTCAAAGTGTTGCAACAAATCAGAAGCAATGTCTTTTCTTTGGGATTTGTGATGGACGTAAGACACTGAGGAACCCATCTTGCACGCACTTTTGTATATCTGAGCTTATTGATAATCACATCCACACACTTCCTTTGCTAACTGACAGCTTCAGTGCCAATTGCCAAGTTGTAATGCGTCAATCCTCTCAAATGACATCAGCCCACAGCAACATGTCACGTGACAGCCATGGGAGGCCTTCCATTCTTAGTATGCAATGGTTCCACCACTTGGCATTACTCATCATTAGAGCCACATTGTAGTTACTTACAGGGCCATTATAAACATTTAGGGCCCTAAGCTTCAAAGCATAGCCCAACATGGAGGGCCCTAAGCCGCAAAGCATAGCCGAGGGATCTGTGAAACTAAAACCCCAATGATCCCAAGAAGAAGTCAAAATTCGGCAATCTGGTAACTTTCACATCTGAACAACTTAATGTTTTCAACACTTTCAAGTATGGATCATCAGTAAAAGCTTAAGACTGCTTGTGTGTGTGTGCGCACAGGTGCTTGTGTCTGTGCCGTGCACATGTCCGTATGTGTGGTGGAACCTTCTTATAACTTTGCAGGCCTTCCTGCCCCCGGCAAATCTTGGAGCTCTGCAGCACCACTCTCTGTGCCCAGTGACCAACGGTACCCCTATTGACGGCAGATGTTCCATAGACAAACGTTTATGAACATTCCCCATGGTTTCTTTCTCTGCTATGAGAAATTCAATCACAGCACGTTTATTGCAGATATCACTTACAGACACCATTTTAAAACATTCCTATACTACACTTTCTGTTGAAAGAAACTGAAACTTTGCATACACAAGCACTAAACTTCAAGTAAGTCGCACTTAAATGTGTACATTTCTAAAAAATGTTTTCACTGCAAACTAAATTGTGGGGCTTTATTTATTGGGCAACCTTCATAGAAGAATAGCATCACTAAAGGTAGCTGTGGGAAAACTATGTGAGTGCAAACATATAAGATTTTTTCACCATTATAGGCATGAATTTAATTCTGCTTAGTGTTTATTTGTTTTTCAGCACCAAGAAAGTACTGACTTAATCAGGCTTGATTCCACTCCAAGTGAAGAAGATTTTGATCCTCTTTCAGCCAAAGATATGGGAACACAAGCTTCAAAACAGACATTTTCCCAAACGACCTGCAATGAAGGGCTATCAAATCCCCTGTATCCATACTTTATTCCAAATATTGGAAAAGCAACTTCTTCTGCAGCTTCATCTACTTTAGGTAACCAAAGCTTTTTGTATTCTCAGTCCCAAAGAAATGCAGCTGCCAGACTGGAAAGTGGAAGTTTGCTTGAACCAAAAGCGTTTGCTCAAAGTGGAGGACAAAATTACAGTGCTAGGCTACCATCTCCCACTGTGTCCAGTGCTCCCAACCTCTACAGCAGTCAGGATATGGATCTACTCAAAGAATATGGCTTGGATTTCAAGACATTAAGCTTACACAACGGCACCACATCCCAAAGCTCCATGCTGCATACCTCGTCACCTGCAACAAGTATAGTGGATCCATTTGATGATTTGGTTAATTTTTCAGGCTCCAGCAGCCAGGTTAATTCACAGAAACAGTGGACCACATTTGATTAATAAGTATTATCTGGTAGAATATTGCCTCGATTCAGTATTTTAAGTTAAATATTTAGCGATTGTTAGATTCAGATGCTTAGTTTCCATTTCAAAAGCAAATTATAAGTAATAAAAGGATTGGATACCATTCATCTATAAATATTATATAAATGGCTTTGCTGGCAAGGTTCAGAATGAAATGTATATTATCGACATGGTATCTGTGATTTATGATAATTCTTTTCGAACCACATCTCAAAAAAGGCACATATCATAATTTTGTATTCATCCTTTCCTTGTTTTGTAAATTGTTACTAAAATTACACATGTTCCCATGACCAATTGCATAAATAGTTAATCTCTTAATTATTAGTGTCTTTCACTTAGGCCAGTTATGCAATTCATATTCTTCTGCAGACAAAATTATGCTTTGCCAACTTCTATTCCTGCCACAATTAGCAGGAATCTCTTCTGAAATCAATATCTGGGGACAGTAATCTGTTCATTCTGGATTTGTTTCTCTTTGGAATTGATAATGGCATACAAGTAACTATTTACAGCTTTTGGCCTAAGTCAGATTCCATATCAGCTTTCATCTCCTAAAATGACAGTAACTTTTAGGAGCAACAATAAACTATACCAAAATATTATGCATTTGTATTTATTTCAGTTTACAGTTATATGAAGCTCACAGAGATTGCACACAATCTTTTTCATGCTCATTGTCTGTGGATGTGCATTTTTTATTGGAGGAATAATTTCACTGGCACAGAATAGATCCAATATGTCTAAATTTTAACATCTGCTGTTATACTGTTCTTTAATGGAGGGGTTTATTGAATTCCTCTGGAAAATGTTCCAGCACAATATTAATGCTTGGTACTCCTAATTGGCCATATCTGTATCAGGAAATGCTATTTTTTGCCCCACTTAAAGTCATTATTGTCACTTCAAATTGTCACTGCTTTTGTCAAACTGCATATGATGCAGAAACCTTTTGTGCACCCAAATTTCAATATGCTTTATTCTGGCGTGTACTGTATCTGTTTAAAACTTCAATCATAGATATATGTTATCAATCAGATGAACTTGATGCCTCTGTGTCTGAAATTTATGTAAATTTCATGGGGATCTGCAGATAGTTCTTTACCTAGTGTGTAACTGGCCTAAAATGTCTTTCATTTCACCAAAAGCTGGCTAATATTTATGTACATTATATTTTTATAGCATAAAATCAAACTAGATATAACTTCTTTCTTTTACCATTTCTTTTCCCATTTTTAATCATAGGAATTTGTGATATTTGAGGTTAAGGAAGCTTTTAGCGTATGTGATCCAATGATTCTTTATTTGATTTTCATTTCACTTTATCAACGTTTTTGTAAGATGTATAATTGCATACTGTACTAAAATACCGAGGAGTTGAGGGTTTTAACTTTGAGTAAAATAGTGTACATTCCTTTATTGTTGCTACAGATAAGGCTGCACAAGATTCTAATATTTTAGAGCGCACATTGTACTTTTCACTCATTTATTGTGAAGAAAATTCTGCAATGCTTATTTTTTTTATCTGTTCTTTTTAAGCATATATTTAAGAAATGGAAAAAATAAGTATGAGATCAGTAAAATTGAAGATTAGGTATCTTTGGAATTTATTGGAAGACTCTGTATAGCAGAAGTTATACAATATTTTCCAAAATAATTTTTAAAATAAGGCAAATGTGCTATAATGTAACTTGATAAAATGTCCTTTGCAATTTAGAAATTATTTGAGTTGATTTCTGCTGCAAACTTCAATTACACTTTTAAAACTTGGCACAATCTTCAGCTGCGGATGAGAGCGACAGTTCTTAAAACATCTCCGAATTTTAAAAGTGTAAGTGATTAAGCACAACAAAAACCAACACAAATAATATAAACATTACAAACTTCTCTCAATATAAAGTTTACCCCTTGCCATCTTATATTGCATTACATGTGAAGAGCATACCTTCATATTTGTACGAATGAAACTTGGTCCACTGCCTTAACCTCATTTTACTGAAAACATCATCGTCGCTCTATTATGTTTTGCAATCATTTCATATAGGAAATTACATTCCAGAACAAAAGAAAGAAAAAGAAAATAGGAAAAAGGACTTTGCTAAATTTAAAAATAAAACATGTGCAGATGAACAAGAATAGTCAGAAAACACTAAGTAACTGGTATTTAGGATTGTATTATAAAGCATAAGCATGAGCTTGCCAAAATTTGAAACTAGATAGATTTTCATATTTTAACACAGTTATTTATTACCTACATAGTTTGCAAAGTAAAGTAGCAAATGAAAAGGGATCACATGTGAAATTATAAAGGTGAGCACTGTTGAGACAACCAATTTCATTATGTACTCAAGTATTTTTAGTCATATTCTGAATTTAAAATAGTTCTTCAAAGTAATACTTAAGCTCTCTGATTATTTGTGCAAATATGCACTTACAGTTAAGGAATGCATTTTCCATAATGTAATAAAATATTGCACAAAACTTGTAAAGCAGCATTGTTAAATACTAGAGGTTCTAATTGTTCTCAGAATTGTAGTTATATACTTTGTATACAATATCTTTAAATTGTAAATACTTATATAAATATATATTTTGAAGCTGTATGTTGTAGTACAGCAAATCATGGAATGAAATAAATTGCAAATGTCAAAGAGTTTGTAAATAGAAGTTCCTCTAGCATAAAGTTTTAATATATGCCTAATAAAATGTATTTGTTAGAGCTAATTCTTTAAAAGAAACTGTGTTGCAAGTAATGACATGAGAATGTGTGTGCAGGGACTGATAGGGAAATTCAGACTCAAAAGCAGTGGTTCTGGAAAGGAATTGTGAAGTTAGAGGGCAGTTCGCACATTACTTTTAATATTGTTATTTTGCAAAACAAACTTTTTGTCAATTCCTTTGCCACTGCTTGCAAAGTCAAATAATGAAATTCAACCCTTTTTATTTTTGTCTGATGGATAGCTAAAAGGGTACTTTTACATTTTCCAAAAGCATATAAAGACTGTTGAATATATTTTTAATGCAATTCTTTCAGGAATAATTGTTCATAATGAATTATCTTAATATGAGCAAATGGGCTTTCAGTATAGAAGTATCCAGATCATTGTTGCATTATGCAAACTCTGTTTTGAAATCAATTACCTGTTAAAATTTGTTTGTTAATCTTAATAGTGTTGAATTTTGTTCATGTGATAACATTTTTTATAAATATGTTATCATTTTTAGCTGTATTACTGCTAGACAAAAGATTTCAGTATAATTTATCCTCAGGCTTTCAAATTTAATGCTTAACAAAGTATAAAGTTCAGGTTTACTATCAACAATTTCCCCTCTCAAGGAAATCAGTTAAGTACATGCTTGCTTTAGTAAACATTAAGTTTTAAGGCCTATCATTAACTGTTACCCCACAGGTAGGACTTGGAAAATAAGCAGATTTGTTAAAAATGGATGGGATAATCCAGATTATGTATTTTGAGTACCCATAAATAAAATTTGTTTCTTAGCGTAAAAATTCCATTCAGTATGCATGTACATCCCAATTTGCGATTTGTTTAATGCCCATCCACAAGAGATGTAAGGGCACTGTAAGCATTCACAAGGACACATGCAACACTCTGTGCAATGTAACACAAGAGTTTGTAAACTCCAAACTTTAGCCTTGCATTACAGCACAGAGAAAGAATTCTGCATTCCTTCCTCTATGCATTGCCTGCTGTACAACAACAGATGATTGCAATGTGAGATTTTACAGGTCTTACTGTGCATACATGCTCTTCTATTTGGCCATGGCATGCCACCCACACCTTCTCTCATTTCCCTCAAGAAGTTATGGCAGTATCTCTGGATATCCTCCTTTATTTTAATGCATGTACCCACCATCTGTGTCTAGATTCCTTGGCTCTCATAAACCGTAAGGCACAAAAAGATAAGTCACAGTTCATTAAATGTGCACCTTTATCACTTTCTGCAGTCTCTATGCTTGCATCATTTTCAGTATTTTTGGATAAACAATTATCGTGACATCACTGCTGCGAGCATCAATTGTTGGTATATAATTTTTATAACCTGTTTATTTGTAAAAAAAAAAAAATTAAGTGAATTTTCTTATTTGGTATTGTTAGTTATGTTATTCAATTTGAAACTTGCAACTTGCTGAGCACTTGGAAGATATCCACATATATGCAATTTACAGATCTTGAAATTCGTGCCAACTACATTGTCAATGGTCTTCTTTCATGCTTTAGCTTATGCTGTCTTACGTCTGCGCTTGCATCTCATTGTAGATGTGACTTAAAATACAGAATTAAAAATAAATTACTGTGGAATTACTGGTACAGCTGTACAATTCTGTGATTTTTCCTCCTGCACCTAGCTACCCTGACAGTGGGCCAACCTACTATGTGCACACGTTTTCTTAGGCACTTGGCTCCCTAGTCTTTATTTGATAGGTTTTGTGCAATTTTGGAAGAGCAATGTGACCACATTGAAACATGAACACTACACACCCTGACATATAATGGCTTCAATTTCAGAAGAGCAATGTGACCACATTGAAACATGAACACTACACACCCTGACATATAATGGCTTCAATTTCAGAAGAGCAATGTGACCACATTGAAACATGAACACTACACATCCTGACATATAATGGCTTCAATGCTAAGGTTTTCTTTCAGTCTATAAATCCCAGATTTCATTCATGTGCACAGTTTTTCATTTAATAATTCAGTAATTCACATTAAATTAGATAACCTATTCACCATAACAGCAATGCCTTAAAGTAAGAAACTTTCCTTGGTTGATCAACTAGGGAAACACGGCAGGCACTCTCTTTTTTCCTCCTGCCCTCACTTCCCCATAAAACTAGCACCCAAGAGAAAGTATGCACGTAGAATGCATAGGCAGGCAGGTTTCCTTAGTGCTAGACGGAAAAGAAAAACCTGGCTTAAACTGAAAGCAGGAGTAAAGGTTTAAAGAGGGTGAGGAAGAAGTGAGCAACCTGTCTCTCATACTCTTGTCTGTAAAAGGGTAACCATTGCAATGCATGGCCTTATAATATGACATTCTAATGGTTATAATGCTGATATCAGTTTTTTCCTGTAATTATGTGCTCCAAACTGCTAATTAAATAAAAATAGCATTTTGAAACTGTTGGGAAAGATTCTTTCAAACATTGTGTTGGCCAACCTTTCTTGACACTTTTAAAATAGCTGGAGATATTTGCAAAGTTTTCATTTTTTCAAATTGATATACTATTATTATTTATTTATTAAACAGTTACATTATTGTGCTTGCAACCATTCAAAATGTATGCTTTCAACAAAGTGCACAAGAGACTTCAGGTATTTTATTTCATTTTTAAGTATTTGTCAAATTTTTCTATTTTAATTATAGTCTTGAAGACATTAGGCTGCCAATTTTATAATGCACACTTGCATAGAAGGTAATAGATTACCTTTAATATGTCATAGATTACTTTGATATGTCACTGCAAATACATCCTTCCAAATTGGTTGAAAATTGTAAAATATGAAAACGTTTATACTAAAGTTAAAACATCTAATGATATCGGAAAAATGTAACTGTTGGAAAATGTACAATAGTGTGGAAACTATGAACCAAATTTGGAGAAGTGGTAAATAGCTAAATGCTGTATTATTCTGGAAAATTATTTAAAAGCTTTCTTTCCAAGTATTTCCAGAAAGTATATATATATATACTTAAAAAAAAAAAAAAAAAAAAAAAATATTTTGTATACTAAGTTAGGATTTTTTTTTAATAGTGTTTAACACCCGCTTTTACTACAAATTGCACCACAGGTGATGACACTGGTGATACATGGAATGATGATGGAGCACCGGTGAATACGATGGCGGGAGAAACAGAGAACCTAGAGAAAACCCACCACAAGCCTCACATGCAGTCACTTGGGATCGAACCCTGGTAAGTTAGGATGAACATTTAATAGAAATGCTTGGCTTCCACGTACTCCTATTGATCTCCAAAGTTAAGCATTGATTTATTTGATATCACCGGACAAACTTCAGTTACTATAACATGTATCCAGTACTTAAGATTTTAGGTATTATCAGATCAGTGCAACTGGGAGGTCCTTACTGCACTAGACATGTGGAGGGGAGGGTTGAAGGTATAATACTACTTCCCTTATAGGAGAATGAATATTATTCATGTTGAAAATAACTTCTCTCGGGCTATCAGCCAGGTGAATTCTGGAATAATTTCCAAGCTTTCAAGAGCTAACGTCGCTCTCATCTTCAGGGAATGAGGTAGAGACTCCGGGTTTGCCTTATACATAGTAGTCCGGTGGGGGACCGGCCAGATGCCGCTCTGTGATTTGCCCGGGTCCGGCATGGGAGGCGTTGACTAGGGACCAATGGTCTGCGTTGCCGGGACGGACTGCTCTGATTGGCCCGCTGCCAGATTTTTCTGAGTACATCAGGCGGATGTAGCTCTCATGTACCCAGAAAATTCTGGTCTTGCAGAGCACTGCATCCAAGAAGGACACAGACCGAGACTGGGCGACACAACCACCATGTTTAAGTCTTCAAGCTATTGGGACCACTCCATCAAAGAAGCCATAGCTATTAAATACGAAGAAAATAACATCAACAGAGACAGCAGCTTGCAGGTGAATGGCATTTGGAGTTCGGTGCTCAACAAACACTCGCAAAGATTTGTGAAACTGCCAAAAGCTAGCCCTAGTTTTAATACAGGCTCACATCTGGCAACGGGCCAATCAGAGCAGTCCGTCCCGGCAACGGAGACCATTGGTCCCTAGTCAACGCCTCCCATGCAGGACCTGGGCCAATCACAGAGCGGCATCTGGCCGGTCCCCCCCCAGCGGACTACTATATATAAGGCGAACCCGGAGTCTCTACCTCATTCCCTGAAGATGAGAGCGACGAAGCTTGGAAACTATTCCAGAATTCACCTGGCTGATAGTCCGAGAAAAGTTATTTTCATACCCCCACCAGGAAAGCTTCAAGTCATTATTCATGTTGCCTAAGCATGCAAGTATTTGCAGGAATATATTGAAAACTGTACCTTACTTACAGGCAGCTTTAAAAAAAAAAAAAAAAAAAACTTCTTTTTTTCACTGACCAAAAATATGTCATATTAGGCTGTGAATGAAGACACCTTTTTGAAACAAGTACTGTTGTTAAGTGGAGCAAAAGTGTTTTTAAAGATCAAAGTTTTTAATATTCTGTTTTCTCTCATATTGTTTCCTGACAAACTTTTAAAAAGAAAAGTAAAGTGTCTTTAAATGTTTGTTTAGTTTTCATCTCTTTTCACTGAACATTGTTATATGCAAAAATAAAAGTGGTTTGTATGTTAGAAAGTCTTAATTTCAATCTCTCTACTACATACTTTATAGGAAGTAAACGTATAGCATTCAACCCAAAAAGTTATATTGAGATTTCAATAGAAATGCATTTCTCCTGAATCCTAAAAAAAAATCTATTTTATATTCACATGATTTTTCTCTACTATTCTGAAAAACTATCCTTACAAAAATGTATTTTTCTATCTGCTTACATATATTGAGATAACTTTATTATTTCTAAGTTTAGGACCTGATAGATCCTATCAGATGAATGGAAGAAATGGGTGAAACAATGCTCAAAAAACCTTATCCAGGTAACTCTCCTGACTAAGATTCAAACTTGCAACTTCTTGAATATGAGGCAGGATAAACATTTGCAAAAGTATTTTTATTGTATATTTCCTTATAGATACATGGCCAAAGGGATCGGAAAACAGCTCCTGGGTGCTCCGAACTGTTAAGTATCTGCCCTATCAAAGCTACTCATTACCTTTCTTGCTATCTGAAAGTTTTCATGAGCAGTCAACCACGTTCCTCAGTGTGATAAAACTAGTTCTGGAGGCAAAGCTACATCTCTGAAATACTTAGTTCAGGAGTGCAATCACTTTGGAAACTAGTTTGAACTGACTTCTTCCACAATTCACTCAAAAGTATGCCATCTTATTGTAAGATAATTTGGTAGATTTGTGTTGCCTTTACCATGTAAGGTATTGACTTTGTTAGGAAGAATAGCATGTTTTCATGGTGTGTTCCCTACGCTATATTAAATTTGTGGATTTATTGAGCATTTAAAATATCTGAATGTCTTCTATTGTATATTAATTTTTTTAGGAATATCTTTTTCTTCTCAAATAGAAAGGTTATAGCCAAGATATTTAAATTCATTAGATCTCTCTAAAATTTTATCCTGGAGACAGATTTGTATGGGTTCTTTTCCATAAAATGCCATAATTTTAATTTTACCAATAGATATTTTCATGTTATATGTGATGACTGTTTTTTGTAAATTATAAATTAATTACTGCAAATCATTTTTAGCAAGTGCCAAAATGGCCAAATAATGTTTATATTATTATTATTACTATTATGTTTATTGCTCAAAGACATAATACAATATGTTTCAAGCATCGTCAAGCTACAAGCAGGATAAAAAACAGTAGAATTTAAATGATCAGTCTTAAATCATAAGAATAATTCATCTGCAAAAAGAGGAGCATTGAGCTTGAGCAGTTCTTTACAAGAAATAGAACATTTAATTAATTAATTTATTTATTTCAGTGCTAAGTTCAGTACAATGGAGCCTGTGGCCTAGACCATTATCTGGGTATGCCACCAACCTTCAGTTTACACATATATACTTAATCACTATATTATCTGTACAGTAAAATAGTTTACAGTATGCTTTCACTAATTAAAACGTTATCTATTTGCTTTGTCCATTTCATCTTAGCTATCCCTAACAAATCCCATGGTGATGCCATGGCCAAGTGGTTAAACTGCTCGCCTCCCATCAAGGTGGCCTGGGTTCGATCCCTAGCGGCTGCATCTGGGTGGGTTTTCTCCAGGTCGTCCTGGTTCCTCCTCCACTCACCTTTCCTATCATCCATTTTGCTTACATTTCATATCCACTTCCCCACGCACATACCTGGTTATGGGCCGACCACTCATTCCAGGTTCTTTATTCAGTGGTTTCATGCCGTTGGCTACCTGATATGCTTCTGACCCCTAGATATTTGCTTGTAAATCCTAGAGGGGTGTCAGTCCTAACTAGGGACAAGGTGTGCTGACTATGAACAATCCCCTAAATTTGTCTTTGTCCTTCGATATTTTCATCAGTACCACATTATCTCTCCCTAAGCACTTCTGTTTAATCAACTCCACTCATTCACTCAATCCTTTACATTTAAACATGTGTAGTTCGTCCTCCTCACAGATTGGACATATTTACGTTGTTCAATAACAATTGGCACTCCCCCTATAACTCCTGCAAAGTAGCAGTTTTAGATATGCATGAAGATCAACTATAGTACTGTCTACTGCCACCAGATGATGTTGCTATGTCTCAACATAGCTCCACACATCCACAAGAGCTTAGTGGCCATATGTGGGGAGGCAGCACCAAGTTGCAGATCTGTGGTGTTCTTCTCTAACAAGACAATGCCAGTGCTGCCACATCCTCCATATTTTCTGGATCTGGCTCCTAGTGACTCAATGAAAGAGGTCATGCAGGGTAAGAAATTTACCGCCAATGACGAACTTCATGCAATAATTCAAAATCTTCTTGGGCTTCTAACCAGGTAAAAACTTGGCTTGACACCAATGTTTTGAAGAAGTGCATCTTCCTCGTCTTCAGGGTGAACTCGTCGCCAGGAAAGCTTCAGTTCTTATTTCATGCAATAATTTTGTTTTTCTCACAGAAACCGTACGTAGGGCAGGAATTGGATAGATAGTCAGACTGACTCGCAATTCTATGCTATGCTGGCATGTTGCCATGGTAGCTCAGTGGTAGAGCAACCAGCTAGAGACCAGGCGATCTATGGTTCAAATCCCGACTATGGCATTGAATTTTTCAGTTTGACTCTACCTATCAGAGCTTCATGCAGTTGTCCAACAGTGGCAGTGGGATACCCCCAAAGAATAGTTTGCTACACAAATATGATAGTTGCCAAAACGATGGCAAAAATGCATAGACATTGGTGGGGAATACCTATAACGTAACCTGAATGAGTTTGTTCAATAAATGGCTCCTGTGAACAAAAAACAATTGTAGTGCCAATAATTTTTGAATGCCCCTGGTAGTATCTACCTCATACCTCCTGTCAAACCTTTCAGCTTCCATATCCCTAGTCAGAGTCATGGCACCCCCTATCTCTGCAAACTTTAAGATATTCTTCCCTTTCCTACATGTTCCTTCACCTCATTATGCCATTGTATTGATTTTTTTCTCTCTCATCTCTGCCCAACTCTGAGTATCCATTTCCTCCAATCTCTCTCTTGCTTTTCTCCGAAACCCCCTTAATACATTCTGAACCACACATCTCCAAAACCGTTCTTGATTAATTGCTCCTTCATCTTATCCAACCACATATTGCTTTTCACCCTATTTCTTTGAAACCTTAAACATACTTTCAGATATAGAGAATTAAAAATCACTTACTGTGCTTATAAATTAGAATGATTGAATTTCAGCTACTTTACCTAGTAATACGATTCATACACATGTAAACAAATTTGCAAAACTGTGCAAAAATTGAAATTTCTAAAAAAGAAAAAAAAAAAAAAAGGCTATTCTGAAAGAGAAATTCTTTTGAAAATATTAAGAGAACTTGAGAAAGAAGATTAGGTATCAAAAAATCTAATGTGTTAAACTTACATGACTTTCTCTAGCTACTCCACAAACTTCTTACAAAAGATAATTCTTCTTTCAACACCATGATCGAGAAAAACAGCAGAATTTTATTACTTAGTTCCTTATAAGTAGAATGGAACTAAGGGAATACATTAGGCTAAAGTGATAGTGAAATGTTTTAAAGGCTGTCCTTATGCGATGTCATTGCAAATTGCTTCTTTGCTTGGCCAGGAGTAGAACTAGAGAAAAATGGACAGTTCCATCTGAGAAAAGAATAGGTGCTTCACAATTCAAACCAATAACACAGAATACCTAAAAAAAATGGTAAGCTCCATGAAAAAAATGTATATGATATAACTTGTGTATTTTAACAAGATCTATATTTTTTGTAAAGTAAGTTTTTGTGTATCTCTTATGGTTTACTAGTTGTACTAAATTTAGCAAAATTCATCCAGAATCTATTCCGAGAAAATTCAAGATATACATTTTATTTGTGATAGATATGGCTTTAATATGTGGTATTTTAAAAAAAATCATTAGAGCCATTTTTAAGAAAAAACTTTTTCGAGCATTTTTCCATGTAAAGGGTAGTTAGGGATGGGGGGATTTTCTTGAAAATCTTTGTCGCTGAGCTATGCTGTCCACGCAGGTAGGCAGGCAGGCAGCTGTTTCTGAAAATGCCTTTTTTGGATTCAGGGGGTCCTAAAACACATATTTCCGGTGAAAACTTGACATCCAATTTTTGGGTGGAATACAATACTTCTCTATCCCTATGTACATTGTACATATGGGGCTAGAGAAAGTAAAAATTACCCAATTAAAGAACAATGTAAATATTTAAAAAACATATGTTCTAGAAATGTGCAGTTTAAATTTATAATTTACAATTGGCAAAACATTGTCATTAATGATTTGTGTATAAAATATACCAAATTATTGCAGCAGCTGCTTTTTTGAACCTAAGAAGTGCTATATGAATGTGGTTATGTGATGCCAAAATGCACATGCGCAAAAATCAGGGCTTTGCGGTAAACACATTGAATTTAATGAATTACTATGATGGATTCAGTCTGCCAATGTTCATCTTAACTGAAACTCTGATTTATTATGCTTTGTCATATATTCAGATCTAATCACTGAAATTTGTGGATTGTTAAACTGTTATTCCATCAACATATTCATATTTTATGGCTCTGCATTAAAAATATTTTTGTAGCTCATCATAAAAATGCACAAGCTCTAGAATGGTTTCCCTTCAATCTTAATGTAAAAAATCTGATGTGTTCCATTCCACATAACTTTCTCTACATCTCTGCAATAAATGATTGTTAAAAAGCTCATTCTGCTATCAGATAATCAAGATAAACATTAGCAGAAATGGTTTTATTACTTGCTTTCTTGTAAGTAGAAGGGAAGTAAGGGAGTACCCTAGGCTAAAGCAAAAGCTGCTTGTTATGTGATTGAAGTTCCTTTGTTTGTATGGCCAGGAGTTGGCAAATTTCCATAGGAGAAAAGCATAAATATTTTAAAACTGAAACCAATAACATGGAATATCTCAAAAATAGTCAACTGCATGAAAAAATGTGTATAACATAAATTGTATGTTTTAACGAGCTCTGCATTTTCTGCTGAGAAAGTTTTTTTCTCTCTCTTCCGGTTTACTGGTTATGCAAAATTCATTCTGAATAAAGATGTCTTCAGAGGCTATTTACACTTGTCATGTAAATAAATATCTTCAATGTATTTTAATCAACATTTTTGAAAATGTTTTCATGTAAAGGGTAGTTGGGGGGTGTGGAATTTTATTGAAAATCTTCTTGTTGCATACTTGGAAGATACTGAACTTGAATACCAAGTTTGGTATTTAACAGAATTTTCATTTTTGAGCTATGACACACGCACACACACATGGACATTTTTCTATTTTTTTTTTTTTTTAAATTCAGGAGGTCTCAAAACATATATTTTGGAGAACTCTCAGTATCAAACTTTTGAATGCAATACAATACCCTCTCTATACATTGTATGTGTAGATAAAGTAAAAATTGATGGACAAACTAATGTGTGCAGTAATATATGAATGCTTTGTATAGGTGCAGCATTATATAATCATACCTGCATACTAATATAATAATTAATATTTGTGTTACTTCACTATAACTAGCTTCTTTTTTACATTTATACCTGCATACATTAATTCAGTCTTCTAAACAAGAACCACCAATTCAAACAGCAGAGTAAAGAAATGAATTGCTTTCCATTACAACCTCACATTATATTTATTTTCACTGCATGAAATCTAATTAATAATGAGGTTAGGTAATCTCTGGCTTATATAGAAAAAAAACCCAGACTTTTTTTTTTTACTTTCTCTACACATACTATGTACATATAAGGTAGGGAAGTTATTGCATTCCACCCAAAAGTTTGATGTTGAGATTTCAAAGCATTTTTAGAAAAAGGTGGGTGGGTGGGTGGGTGGGTGTGAGACATAACAAAAAACAAATTTGCTATTTAAGTTCAGCATCTTCCCATCTTCACCCCTGACTACTCTTTACATGAAACTTTTTTTTTTTTTTTTTTTTTTAATTTTCTCAAAAATGACTTAGATGATTTTGATTAACGTATCATATTTTTAAGATTTCTCATGATAAATAAAATGTTTATCTTGAATTTACCTGGAATAGCCTCTGAAGACCTCTTTATTCTGGATGACCTTTACTCAACTGTTAAACCAAAAGAAATAGGCAAAAATATACTACACAAAAAATGTAAATGTCATTAAAACACATATTGTTTTTTTTTTTTTTTTTTTTTTAGAGATAATCATTTCTGAGTGGATTATTTAACAGTGTTTTTGTTTTGAGCTATGTTTCCACAGCAGACACAGAACTTTTTGGGTAAAACAAATACCTTCTCTATTAAGTACAAATAGGTGTAGAGAAGGTGAAAATGTAAATGATACAATTTTTTTTTACATCCTGCAGCAAGTGTTCTGGGTTGGGAGCAAAGAAAATGAGCTTTTGTTCCAGGTTTGGTCTTCAAAAAAGAGTGAGCCTACAAAATGTTTCAGAATAAATGGAACTGTAAGTCTCTTATGAATTACCTCCTCATCACCCTAGCATTGCAGGTTAAAGATACTTCTTATTAAGTGGCTTCCGTCTTCCCTTGAGTAGTTGCGATCTCACTGCAAAGGAAATTGACTATGTGGGGAATACATTAAAACAACAGCATTATAATACTAAATTTTATCATCAGTAAGTAAAGCTTAGTTATAATATTAAATATTCATCATTAATTATAAATAATTTAAAATGTAACAGTATGCATTTAATACTTATTACAATATGAGGGGTTCCAATTTTCACTACACTATTAATAATTGATGCTTAAATTATAAAAGACCCTAAATCCTCAATTTCATGTCTTATGTTAAATAATATCATATAAAAAACTGAAACTTTCCAGTTAAATAATACTTTAAGCATTTTTTATTTATTTGAATACACTGATTCCAGAGGTTGGTGGAAAGGATCTCATGGTCAACTATGGAGAGCATTTTATGATCTCGCTTTCTACTACGATTCCTTTTTATGTCGAATGGTGTGATCCTCAAAATACTTGTATATTCAGTTCTGGTCTAACAGTTTCACATCATTGAGTTAAGGGCCGTCATAGCATCTTTTAACCGAAGTAGCTCTTCTTCTGACTGAGAAAGTTTGTCTGAATTAGTCTTGCGCACTTCTTCAGGAACCTTGATAGCATAATCCTCAGCAGCCATAGCTTGCCTAAGTTTTTGTACCTGTTGCTGCAGTTGGTCTTGCTTCTTCTCAAGTTTTGCCATTTCTTTACTTGGATCTATTAATCCCTGCAAATAAAATAAAATCTTTAAGATTTATAACCTCTAATTAAACACATACAGATTGCTTGAAGGGATAGAATAAAATTGTGGAGTCAGTTCTTTTATACTATGTCACATTTTCATTTATGAGGGACTAGTTTTGGAAGTGGTTGCTTCCATTTTCAACCTCTGGGGTCGAGTGTAAGTGATATCACTTTTATTTAATTCCTCCAACAAATTAAATAGAATAAAACTTAATTCTGAATCAATTTCTAAAATTCTTTAATCATTACTTATGTTTGTACATCTATTATGTAATAGCTTTATATGCTTTATGCACAAGAATTGAAGACTGTCACTGAGTGCTTAAAATGCTACTTTTGCACAAGTTTCATACAAGATATTTTACAGTTACCTGAAAATTGCTACTGTGTTTATATTTACAAGTGAACAAAATTATTCATTCAATCTCCAACACCTTTATTTTAATCTAATTTTAATAGATGAGAGTGTATTAGTTGTATTCAAAGCTACAGATTTAAATCTTTGAATACACAGTAGTCACTATAGATTGTTTTGCTGGTTATTAAGAGATGTTTAAGTGGAATTCCCTTGTCATTTAATTTTTAATACACAATCATTAAAACTAAAGTGATAAATGTAATCAGGAAAATGAGGTATATGGAAGTGAATTCAGACAAAGAAATAGTGTGTGCTGATTCCACAAATAAACTTGCAAATAGTTTAATAGTTGGTGTCAAGAGAAAAATGCTCATTATTAGCAAAAGAGTTCTTAGATATGCAATGTTTCCAATATTCATGTGAAAAGTATCTTTTAGGCTCAAAAATGTTTGGAGGCAAAGGATAATAAAATGATATTAAAATGAGAATGGAAGAGTTATTATGATGTAGGCGACTCTGCCTGTGAAACATGTTCAGATAATTTATTACTTAACGAAGTAATTCAAGTATAAATTCAACTAATTTACAATTTATTTTTATGTATTCTATTAAAATAATAACTCCAGATTTGAACAATTCTGAACCCTTCAATTTGGGTCTAAAGACACAGGAGGTTTCTGCACTACATATATGTGTAAAGATGTCTTGTAAGTTTTAATTAGATCTGTATTGAGAACTTGTGGGTATAGTTTAATCATTATTTGAAAATACAAAAGCATAAAAAAGAAGAATATATATGTCCCTACCTTGAGCAGAAGATGGACAATACACTTATTAGACACAGTCAATATTGCACAGCCTGGAGGAGGTGCAGCATTTATCTCTACCTTACAACAGTAGGCCAATGTTGTAATTGCAGAAGTATATTTTTCAACCATTGCTGTTACATCGTCATCAGTACAAACTATGTAAGCTGAAACAAAATAAATATTTTCTTCTATGAGAATAACATAATTTTAAAATCACTTCATTTCTTTCTTATTTACAGTTTTAAGTATTCTATTACAAAAGTTATCTTTAGAGGCTGATTTTTTGCACAATGCATATTCTTTTTATTCTCCAGCACCACCCATAGAAAGTATTGCATTCCACTAAAATTAGATATCAACATTTCATTAAAAATACATGTTTTGAGGTTCCCTGGATAAATAAAAAAAATCTGATGTGTTCCATTCATATGACTTTCTCTAGCTGTTCCACAAACAAACTTTTCTTATAAAAAGATTTTTCTTTTATCTACATCATGCTAATCGAGATAAACATTCTTATTACTTGCTTTCTTATAAGAAGCAGGAAAATAAGGGAATACACTAGGCTAAAGCGATACTGAAATCTTATAAAAGCCGATCACATTAAAGTAGTTTAAAACTGAAACCAATAACACAGATTATTTCAAAAATGGTTAACTCCACAAAAGAATGTAAATGACAAAATGTGTGAGGCTAAAGCGATACTCAAATCTTTTAAAAGCCAATCACTATGTGAAACAATAGCCTGCTAGGAGAAAACAAAAGAGAAACAAAAAGAAATGACATCCCATTTGAGAAACATTGAAGTAGCTTAAAACTGAAACCAATAACACAGATAATCTCAGAAATGGTTAACTCCACAAAAGAATGTAAATGACAAAATGTATGTTTTAATGAGATCTACATATTTTGTGGAGTAAATCTTTGTCTATCTCTTACGGTTTTCCAGTTATATGAAAGTTATCCAGAATAAAGAGGTCTTCAGATGCTATTCCCAGAAAATTAAAAATATATGTTTTATTTCTCATAAAAATATCTTAGACATACAAGTATTTTAATTAAAATCGTTAGAGCCATTTTTGAGAAAATCAAAATTTTCAAAAAATGTTCCATGTAAAGGGTATTGGAGGTGGGGGATTTTCTTGAAAATCTTTGTCGCATCCTTAGAAAACACTAAACTTAAATACCAAGTTTACTATTTAACAGTATTTTAGTTTTTGAGCTATGCTGTCTACAGACACACATACATGGACCTTTTTCTAAAACTGCTTTTTTGGACTCAGGGGACCTCAAAACATATATTTCTGGTGAAATCTTGGTATCAAATTTTTGGGTTAGAATACAATAAATACAATACTTCCTCTTTACACTATGTACATGGTACATGTAGAGAAAGTAAAAATAGTATTCTTATGATATGTACATGGCTAAAACCTGGTAATTTTTAACAGCCAGTTTCACAAACAACAATTATTTTAAACTCAAGATACCGCATATTGATAAAACAGCTGTTTCACCAACCAGAGTAATGGTAGCAAGGCCTGCAAATCGGGTTAATGGTTTACCAGCCACTTTCCATCTTTTACAGATGCAAATCTTGGCGAAGCAAAAAGAAAAATCTGAAATATTCCATTCATATAACTTTCTCTACATCTCTGCAATATATTATTTTTAAAAAGCTTATGCTTCCATTTACTTCATGCTAATCCAGAAAAAAATTAGCAGAAATAGTCTTATTACTTGCTTCCTTGTAAGTAGAAGCGAAATAAGGGAGTACTATAGGTTAAAGTGATAGTCAAAAGCTGGTTGCTATGAGACTGAAATTCCTTTGTTTGTATGGACAGGAGTTGACAAATTCCTGTATGAGAAAAGTATAAGTTTTTAAAAGCTGAAACCAAAAACAAGGAATATCTCAAAAACAATCAACTCCACGAAAAAAATACATATAACATAAATTGTATGTTTTAATGTGCTCTACATTTTTTTTTTTTTTGTGTGACAAGTGTGTCTCTTACGGTTTAGTAGTTATGCAAAATTCCATAAAATTCATCCACAATAAAGTTGTCTTCAGAGGCTATTCCCATAAAATTCTAGATATTCATTTTATTTGTTAGGTAAATATCTTTATTATATGATATTTTAATCAAAATCATTAGAGCCATTTTTGAGAAAATCAAAACTTTCGCAACCCTGGAAGATACTAAACTTATATACCAAGTTTGGTGTTTTATGACTTTTTGTTTTTGAGTTATCATGTTCACACACATACGGACACACACATATGGACCTTTTTCTGAAAATGCTTTTTTTGGATACAGGGGACCCTAAAACATATCTTTTGGTGTAAAATGTACATAGTATGTATAAAGAAAGTAAAAATGGCATTGCAATGAGTAATAGATTAGTTATGGAGGATGATGAACATGAAGGTTGTAATGATAAACATGTGTGGTGCGAGAGAAATAGAAGACGGTCATGGTAGATCAGATTCAAATTTCTCTTTATCTTCCCAATATAATCTCATGACAAAGAGAAATTTGGAAACTAGGATGAAAGAACACTTGAGGAGCATAGACAAGTCTGTAGTAGCATATCACTTTTGGTCTCAGAATCATAGTATAAAGGAAGAAATAGAGTTGATGAAATATGCAAAGAAAACTTTGAAACTGCAAACTTGGGAAAGCATCTGAGCTCATCACAGCCAACTGTTGCAGATTCAGCTGATCATGGAACGAAGATAGGTAGGGGTACCCTGAAGTTAAAGTGTAAAACTGTGACTCAATTTTTATCAAAACAATGACACCACACTGTCTAAAATACTTATTATACTTTTTATATTTATACAACAGGATTTATGTAAACTAAAATAACACGACTAAGTATTATTGTTGGTGAAATTGGCCATAAGAGATAGATAAAAACATACTCCACAAATACTATAGATTTCTTTAAAATTCACTATTTTTTGCAATTTTTTTGTAGCATTAGCCATTTCTAAAATATTCATTTTATTATTCTTTGAATTTTTAAGTACTTTTCTCTCTTTTTTAAAGTCCCATTGCTAGTTGCTTGTTTCTGGCAATATCAAGGTAAGAGTGTGGAATTTCAAACTAGCAAATAGTGGCCCACTTTTAAACATCCCACTATCAATTCAGTTCTCTCTACCCCACCTTGTAACTATAACAAAATCTGTAATGAAGTCATTTCTGTAAAGTTTTATCTTAATTAACTTAAGCAGATATAAAAATAGCTATATAAAAATATATGAGTGGGTAGAAATGGTGTGAATGTATCAAGATTCTATTTTTGTTTTGTTTTCCACTATTTTTAAACATATTTGCATACACTTTTCCAACTTGCTTATGCACGTAGATATTTTTCAAATGTAAAACATACCTTCGGTCTTTACTTTATTTGGAAGATTGTAATCTGACCGGGCAGATCTTACAGTGTGAATAATTTTCTGTACAAACTCAAATTCTCCTTCAATTTCTGCATTCCTCCAAGGGCACTGCAAGAGAAAATAGAGATCTAAACAACTTAAGATCTGGTTACATAGCTAAACATTTAAGTATGCATGAAGACCATAAATAAACAGATTAGAAATAAACACAATGTGATTCTATTAACAAAATGAGATCTTAATTAGCAGCAAGTATTTTAGTTATTGTTTGATAAAAAGAAACTAGAATGAAATTATTAATGATGCCTGAAGCCCTTGAATCCAACTTGCACAGAAAAAGGACTACAAGGGTCATACTGAAAGTACTGAGCAACAATTTTTAAACCTCTTAAAATGTATTTTTTAAGTCCATCACTGTAATCTATAGACATTTCTCTCAGTTTTCAATGGAAGAGTTTCGCACCAATGTTCTGATCTTTTCCTGGACAGCGTGAGGACACGTATAACCCTGTTGCAGGATGATCTTTCCAAGGTACTTATCATGCAAGGCACGACAGAGCTTCCAGAATATGTGGATATAGCAGGTAGCATTTATGGTTTTATCAAGGTTCAAGAAAATCAACCAGAATGTAACCCTGCGCATCCCAGAAGAACGATACTGATAACCTATCCAGCAGATGGCACTGTCTTCGCTTTCTTCGTGGCGTAATGGCTACCATGCTAACTTCATATACCCAAGGTCGCAGTTTCAAACTCAGTATAGGGCAATGGATTTTTATCTTATTAGGATCGCAGGTTCTAACTCGGTATAGGGCAGTGGATTTTTATCTGATTAGGATTGCAGGTTCAAACTCGGTATAGGGCAATGGATTTTTATCTGATTAGGATAGCTGAAGTCGTTGAAACGCAACACTAGTAAACAACAAAGGAGTCAGAATGTGGATTGAATCCCTTTGAGTAATAATTTGTAGCTGAACAGTAGCGTATTTGGTTAACATGAGTTTCAAGATGGTCCATTCAGGTTCGAATCTTACCAAAACTTTGAGTTATTTTTCACTTCTTACAATGCTCCATGTAGACTACTTTTTAAGCAACAGAAAATTTTAAGTGTAAAATTGCTATATATTATAAATATTATTATATGTGCACAAGAATTTAAATCAATTTAAACAGAACAGACATGTAACCACATTAAATCCAACATTATAGTCTATAATAAGCTTCCTGACCACATGAGACATCTGAATGTAATACAGTTTAAGGCTAAAGTAAAAAAATGGTTGATGGAGAATGTATTTTACAATTTGGATGAACTTTTTAATACTAAAATTGTTACATGACTGACTTTATATCTTACTTGTATATATTATTTTGACCGTGTCTATTGTACTAATGTACCTAATGACTGAACAAATAAACCTAAATACTAAATAAATACTTCTTCGATGATGAATGCAAATGGTGCCAATCCATGCTCTGGCATTTTGTTTCAGGCTTGTAATGATGGAAGCAGCTTTCATTGCCTGCCACAATTCTCATCAAAAAATCACCTCCTTCATTTTGAAATCTCCGAAGAAGGTTTTGGCTGATGGTTCTGGTCAATAAACGTGGGACCCAATAGGCACAAGTTTTTTGATAATCTAAGTTTTGTATGTATATATATATATATATATATATTTTTTTTTTTTTTTTTTGCACTGCACAATGTGCTACTGCAAGCTAAACAGCAATATCATCCACAGTGATATGCCTATCTACTTTATGATCTCATCAGCTCGTTCCGCAGAGGCAATTGGCGGGCAACTGTTATGAGGCTCATCTTGGATACTTGTTTTCCCATCTTTGAAAAGCCTCACCCATCTCCTAAACACTGCTAAATATCTGTATAGACACATTGAAGTCTGAGGTGAATTTCAGCAGCACATTTAGTCTCTTTAACAAGGAATTCAATGACAGCACACTCTCAAAATGAAACATCCATGTCTACTTTTGGAAATACTGCTGTGGTCACATGACAGAGAAATTAACAACATTGCAATAAGGCAACATATGATGTACAGTCTGTAGATTACAAACCTGAACTCCTTTTTCTTAATTGTTGGAATTTGAATTTTAATAATGGTTTGCCCATGACTTTGCATATATGAGTAGCATCCATGCTGAAGAGTTGAAATATTAGAAGTTAAACTGAAATTGGTGATGAAAATTAAATAATTTGTGAAGTTAATTATTTATGAAAAAGGAATGAGTAATTAAGGTAAAAGACATAAAAATTATTTGTAAAAATAATAAGGATCAATGTTAAGCATATGAATTGATAGTAACATTAATAATTAAATAAAAAGTAATAATTGTTATTATAATAATGAAAATTAATTAATAATAAATACAAATAAGGTTAATCATAAATAAAAGTGGATAATTGTAAAACATCCAGAAAAAAAATAGATAAAGAAATAAAGTTAAAAGGAAGATAAGATTTTTTTTTAAAAACAATTTTATAAGTAAAATTATTAATGATAATTAAAGATTAACATAACTGTAAAATGAAGTTAAAATATGGTAAAAATACAGAAAATTTTAAAGTTAATTTAAAGGGAGATTAAAGATGTAAAAGATTATCTTAAAAATTTTATTTAAAGTATTACCATTATATCATTTTAAAAAACATAGTTTAATATTTATTTTAAAATTATCTGTAAAATAATGAAACAATGATTGTATTATGAAATAGGAAATAAAGGTAAGAATTTGGAAATCATGACCGGTTTAAGTAATTAAGTACCTGGGTAACATATTCAAAGTTTTTATTTATTTATTTTATGGTGCATAAGATGCACAGATCAATTATATTTTTTTTTTAATTTAATTGAAAAATGCACCATCAAATGTAACTGCTGCTTTTTATCTTGTATGAATATAACAATACATTTTAAGAACTTACCTCGTCTATTGCTGGATATGTGGCTATACATATACTCTCTGGATTATCACATTCAAACTTTGGCATTCTCTGAAATAATTCTTCTGTGATAAAGGGCATAAATGGTGAAAGGAGGCGAAGTCCAACATTAAGGCAAGTAAACAAAACAGTCTTAGCTGTTTCAATAGCTTCCATATCTTTGCTTTGAAATACTGGTTTCAAATATTCTAGATATACATCACAGAGATCATACAGCCACAAGTTGTAGCAAGCTGTTGTAGCCAATGGAAAATCATAACTTTCAAAACCTTTGTTGCACAATTCTACTGCAGCAGCTACACGGCTCAGCATCCATAGATTTACTGCTGATTGATTTTGTCCCTAGAAAAATAAGAGCAGAGTTACAAATGCCAAATAAATAATACATTAATTTTTTATATATATGTAGCCCCCTTTAACATCTAAGGTCATATCTGGGGCTTCCACTTGAAACAACTTGTTGTCTATAGGTTCTTTTTACGTTGGTTTAAATCATTTTGTTTTACTCAAACACGCACACATTCACACTCACATACAAACTTCCAGACTCTGTGGGGGATAGGGAATAATTCTGGAGAAAAATTCCCCAGCCTGGAATCGAACCCGGGACCCCCAGGTGAGAAGTCAGCTCGCGATACATTAATTGTTGATCTGCACTAATTACTAAAACTCATTTAAGATTCCAGCACCCTCACAACAAACAAGGTCAAAAAATTCACATTTAGGAAGTTCACATACCACTCTTTGCATACAAGTTTAAGAAAATCTTAAGAGATCAATATTATTCTAGCACTCACCAATAATTTCTCAGTGAGAAATCTCTTAAATTTAAAAGTTAAAGATGAAATACCAACAGAAAATCAAAGAGTGTACCAGATAAATTTCTCAGATTGAAAATTTTTACATAGGAAAACAAAAACAAATTTGGCAACTAGGGACATCTGAGGAACATAAAATTAAAATAGGAAGATAAATCAGCAGTGGCATGGCATTTTTGGAGAGAACATTACCCCAATTTTATTAAAAGGCACAAGAAACAGATGAAAGTTGGAAACTTGGGAGAACATCCACTTCTGAGGCCGTGCCATGACCAAGTGATTAGACCATTCTCCTCTCACCTAAATGGCCCAGGTTTGATCCCAAGCAACCACATGTGAGATTTGGGGTGGACAAAACAGCGCAGGGATGGGTTTTCCCTGCCATCGCATTCCATCGGTGCTCCATCTTCATTCTATATATTATCAGTGTTATCATCTGCACTGCCAATAGTAGTAAAAGCGGGTGTTACACACTATAAAAAAAAAAAAAATATCCACATCTGGAAGAAAAGGTACAATTGATGAATTTTGAAATCCCACCTGGAGACATCCTTGTCCAGGAGTTTCTAAATCCACCAGCAGAGACATTTACTCTAACACCAGATAATCACGGCAATGGCAGTCCAAAAAGTTGCTAGAGGAAGCAATGGGACTTCCAAAACATGTCCTTAATAATAAAATAATGTAAGTGATGGCAAAAGCTACAATCGGCTCAAATTAATATCAGGTATGTGATATAGTACTTGAAACTAGCTCTCCCTGTATATGTGTGGCCACATCTAAAACTTCGTTTCACTGTGTCCTCCAAATTACACAAGAATAATAACTTTTATTACCTAATTGTATACCATGAAATTCAATATTTATAGAGTATGCATTGTCTGATTAAAAGTATCTGGACTTCTATCTGAAATTGTAATTAGAATTTGCTTGTGCCATGCTCCCTATTACTAGACATTAGATGGCTATAACTCTACTGGGGATATTTCCAACAAGGTGCCTAAATGTCTGAGGATGAATGGCAGTTAATCTTCCTGAAGAATCAAAGTCAGATAAGTTCACAATGTTGGATGCTGGGGCATGGAGCAAATTCGATGTTTTAACTCATTCCAAAGGAATTCCATTACGTTCAGGTCAGGACTATGAGGAAGCAGTCTATTTCAGGAACATTATCATCCACAAATCATCGCAGTATGCCTGGGTAGTGCGGTGGTAGCGTGTCTGCTTTATATTCAAGAGGTTGCGAGTTCGAATCTTGCTTAGGGTGAGTTACTCAGATTAGGTTTTTTTTCAGGGTTTTCCTTCCCTTATCCTGAGAAGACGAATGTCGAGTAACTTTAAGCTCCATGGACCCAAGACTCATTTCACCAATTTCATTCATCATCTGATATGACCGATTAGGTTAAAGGATGTTAAGCTACCAAAAAATCATTGCAGGCTTATGACACCACAGGCTTATTTGAAATCACAATCTTTCCTGACTTAACCATGCGATTTTTGTTTATGATGATTGTAGGTGAAATGAAATGGAGTTTTATTCATGGACGTTCTTTAACTGTTGTGATTTTCAGCATCATTCTACACTGGGTGTGAAAGACTGATTAATTTTGCTCAGAGGCCTCTTTATGTGGTTCTTTTACATGCTGTAAATATACAACATGGGACCAATTCTTTACTTCCCTTCTGAAGGAAACCATGCTAAGGATTTTTATACCCGAAAAAAATCCATTGTCCTCCATCGGATTTGAACCCGCAGCTTTGGTTATATGAAGTTAGCAAAGTAACCATAACACCATGGAGGGCGACATGATGATGATTGTTGGTGTTTAAGGGGCTCAACCGCTAAGGTCATTATCACCCTTAAAAAAAAAATGAATTAAATTGAAGGGTGAAATAACAACATAAAAGAGAAATGAAAGATAAAAGAAGAAAGTCAATTAAAAACAATAAAATAAAACTAATAGGAGCTAAAGCCACAAGTAAATCTAAAATATACCCAAAAGGAGCGAAAGGAACAAAAGATATTATAACTCGGTCAATGGGTTAAAAGGAACTGATAAAAATGGTTAAAATCTTGGAAACCCATGAACTCTGCTCCATTGAAATCTGTTGCTACATAGTAAATTAAAAACTAAATCCTTAATGGACAGGTCAAATTCGATAAAAAAAATAATAATTCTTATCGACCGTTCTTTGGTCATTGGCAAAGACCTCCATGAGGTGGGCTGGAAGTTTGACATGGAACGAAGAGCTGCTAGAGCAGTACCAACAATGTTGCTCCACAGAGCATGCAGCTAGAATAGAATATTTACTGTCATGATGTTTACATTATGAGTCTAAGCTTGTAAACTGGTGACTCGTCAAAAAATATACTTGAGAAACTTAAATTCTAATATGTACATGGTATAAAAATATTTTTAAAATATATGGTAACAGATTTGTCAATTTATGGTATTATATAATATGTATATTGGCCTTGTGACTCCAACATTTCTCATCCATAAACTCTTGTGTCGAGTAATATATTTTATTTAGTAATACTTTAACTCTTTTTGTGGATAAATCTAAGGTTTTAATACCTCGGATTTTTTGTATATTTTTACACCCATATAGTATGGGTTTTTTCATAGAGTGTTAGTCTATGCATGAGGAATTTTATGTTAGATTATTGCCGGGTGTTGCAGTGATGTCAGTTTTGTTTTTCCATGAAATTGTCATAATTTTTATAAACATGGGTGAGCAACTCTAAGAGATGTATTGAGGGAATTATTAATATTTTTAATTTTTAAGTAGTGGTTTACAAGAGTCTCTGAAGTTTGCAAATAACATTATGCATATTTTTTTTTCTGTATTCTGAATACTGTTTCTTACCCAGGTGCATATCCCTATAGGAACAGGATCCCCTCTGAAAAAGAAAACTATGCATAAAATTACAATGACCGATCTGCAAACAAGCCAATGTCAACTCTTCGCGACAGGAGAAACGGGAGGAAGCTACCTAGTCTACAGGAAGGTCTTTCATTTTACAGTTTATTTACCGATAATTTACTATGAAATTTACGGTTCATTCCATATTAAATAAAAGTGTCCAAATAATTTTTATCAGATTTACTATCCTAGCATAAATAATCACTTACCATTCCTTGACAACTGCCTGCATCATTTGAACTTTCTGCTGCTCTAAAAGTGTTACGCTCTTTATCAAAAGAATTTATATGCCTGTACCATCTAAGAACATATGGAAACTTGTCCTTTGCAATTATGTTACTGCCACCATGACTCTGGAGAGCCTCAAACACAACCACATCTGCTTGAGAAGGAATGTAACCATTAAGGTAACTGTAGCTTTGAAGATGACAGTTGAGAGCTTCCTGAACATCACTCTTCTTCACAGTGTCTCTATTAGCTGGGCAGCTTGCAATAATATCCTTAACAACTGATCTGCTACTCAGCATTTCATTTCCATGTGGTTTTGTTTCATTAAGAGCAGTGGCTTTCTTAGGTATGAAATCATTCCCTAAGTATGTGAGAGCAAATCTTGTGGCATTCCAAAGCTTATTGCAGAAGAATCTGTACCCTTGCACACGAAGGATGTCCAAATTAATGTCTCGACCTATAAGGTTTAAAAAAAAGAAATGAGATGAGGAATAAAAGAGCAACTCATTTATAATCCTAAAATAAGAAAGTGAATTATAAGCAAATTGAAAAAATGCTTAAACACATCAACAGAAGCACAATATGTAAAGGTAATGGCAAGGATAGCATTTCAATAATCATTTATTCTGATCTAATTTACTTTTACTCTAAACTTTTCTTGTAGAATATTCTAAAAATCTTGTCAAGTTTAAGAATAATTCTGATAAAGTTAACTTCAATTTTCACCATGTTAAAAGTCCACGATTTTCTTTTAAAATGTTATGCAAGACTGACTTTATGCAATCAGTTATAAAATGCATATTTACAAACTTTTCATATACAGTATTAATTTTTTTTTCAAAATATAAATTCTCTTCAAAACTTGCAAATATGCATAGAAGCTTGTGACAGTGATGTGATTAAATAAAAAATAAAAGAATTTGAGTCGATTTTTGTAACACAAACATCACTTATTTTTACTTACTAGGGACCGGTTTCGGGTAACAGTTGTTCCCATTTTCAACCCTTAATTCCGACTGAAGGGTTGAAAATGGGAACAACTATTACCCAAAACTGGTCCCCAGTAAGTAAAAATAAGTGATGTTTGTGTTACAAAAATCGACTCAAATTCTTTTATTTTTTATAAATTCTCTATTGCATGAATTATTTTGTTACATATGCTGTTCTTCCTCTAATTTGTAAACTGGTTTTTATATCCCTTTCACTGGCACGACTATTAAAGCAACTTGAAAAGCCATGGTCTTTAGTGTGATATGAAGTAAACTGGCCAGCTATTCAAAGCTGAACATCATGAAATTTTCAAGATATATATGTTTCATTTTAAGTGAGGTGAGTGTCACTATTCCGACTCATTTCAATTATTAATACTTGAACTACTTCACTTGTCTCACAAATAACTTGAGTTATTTAATTTTGAATTACGGCCTACAAGTCAGAAGTATAGAATCTGACGCTAACAACATGTACTCTATCCTAACCGGAAATCATCAACAAAACTGAACATGTGCTCATCACAATACACCTACAGGTAAGATTCATTTAACACAACTTTAAATAATAACAAAAAAGACATCAAGATGTTTCTTAAAAAACAGATAAAAAGAAGAACGCTATTTGCCGACATATGTTTCCTTAATTTATGCTTAATACACCGGGTAACTCCGATTTTTGCCAGAAAATATGTAAAATTTGACAACAGTATGATACAAAAAGTCACAGATTGAAAAGTAATCAAACTTTCAAAAAGCAAACACTACGCGACGCTAAATAAAATAGAATTCCAGTTATACACCTTACACATAAAATCTCGCAAAATGTAGGGGACACCATCTTGAAAAACATCTTTTAGACAAACTCAATAGAATAATGCGCGAAAAAACTTCGAAACTTAAAAAGAAATTGGAAAATTTAATCAGTAATCAGACATGTAAAAACCAAATCCAACATAATATACAGTCCAAAAAGCCAACTAAAGCGAACATAGTAAATCTTTCTGAAGAAACCTTCCATAACAAAGAAATAGAATTTTTAAACAGGGGCTTCAAAACATGCACTCAACTCTCGACCAACTTCCAAGATTATGTAGCAGACATAGAACTGGCCACAAAAGAACTAACCCAGGCCGATCAAATCACAAAAAAGAAAGAATGTGCACCTATACTTCAGCAAATCAAAGATATACAGAAGAACAAACCCAAACAAATAATCAGGTCCTTGAACAAAAAAACTGGTAGTCTATATAAAAGCAGATAAGGGGAACACAATTGTCATAATGCAGAAAAAAAGGTTACATTTCAAAAGTAGAAAACCCTTTTAGAGAATAAATAGTACACAGAAATAAGTAAAAATCCATTAAGCACACTGACAACATCCTTAAAACAGACAATAGAACAAACTGAAATTATACCAAAACTACATAAATTCAAATTGAAAGAAGCAAATCCAACTCTACCACATCTTTATGCTGTGCCAAAAATTCACAATCCAGACAAACCCATGAGACCAATAGTATAAATTCTCCAACCTACAATTTATGAAAGTGGTTAGTCAACAAATTCAATAGACTCCCGGAATACAACAATCTTTCCATTAAAAATTCCTTAAAACTAATAAAACATCTGAACATTATACAGTTTCAAACAATGATTTGTTGGTCTCATTTGATGTGAAATCATTATTCACCAGCATTCCAATCAAAAAATTACTTGAAACCTTCAAAGCATGGGTCACAGACATAGGTTTAAACAAGAAAGAAATAAAAGATTTCCTTTCTTTAACAGAATGATCAGAATTATTTCCAATTCAATGGCAGATTTTATAGACAATCCTCAGGCTTGGCAATGGGTAACCCACTTTCACCCTTTTAAGCAAATCTATACATGGGATGTCTTGAAGTTCACATAATCTCCAGTTTTCCAAATGTGTTCAAAAAATGGTTTGGATATGTCGATGTTTTTGCAGTGGTCTCCAAAAAATTAGCAGAAGATTCTCTGAAATTATTAAACCTACAAGACAGGCATATACAATTCACAATGGAAACAGATAAAGATCAAATTCTACCATACCTGGACCTAAATCTAACACAGAAAGAACAAAAGATCACTCATGGCATCTACAGGAAGACCACACACACAGACAATTACATAAAGCAGAATAGTTTCAACCCTGAACCTCACAAAGAGGCAATCTTCAACAGCTCAATACACAGACTCCTCAGCATCCCTCTTGACCCAGAAGAATACAACACAGAATACCTCCAAACAAGACACATAGCCTCAGCCAATGGTTTCAACCCAGATATCATTGACCAAAAAATTTAAAAACATAAGGAGAAATTAACATTTAAACAAATCACCACTTTGTCCACACAAAAACGAAAAGTTACATATAAATAATTCACTTTATCACCCAACAGCAGATAAGAAATTAAAAAAAATGTTCAAGATATACAATATAAGTTTAGCTTTAAGTAACCAATTCAACATAAAAAATCTGATGTGTACCATTCACATGACTTTCTCCATATCCCTGCAACAAATAATTCTTAAAAAGCTTATACTTCTATTAACTTTATGCTAGTCAGAAAAAATTAGCAGAAATAGTCTAATTACTCCATTCCTTGTAAGTAGAAGCGAAATAAGGGACAACCGTAGGTTAAAGTGATAGTCAAAAGCTGGTTGCTATGTCAATGAAGTTCCTTTGTTTATATGGATAGGAGTTGACAAGTTCCTGTATGAGAAAAGTATACGTTTTTCATAGTAAAAACCAAAAAAAAAGGAATGTCACAAAAACGACGAACTCCACGAAAAAAATGTACATAACATAAATTGTGTGTTTTAATGTGCTCTACATTTTTTGTGCAGTAAGTTTTTGTCCATCTCTTACGGTTTAGCAGTTATTCAAAATTTAGTAAAATTCATCCAGAATAAACTACACTTCAGAGGCTATTCCCAGAAAATTCAAGATATACATTTTATTTGTCAGGTAAATATGTTTAATATACGAAATTTTAATCAAAATCGTTAAGAGCCATTTTTGAGAAAATCAAAAAGTTCCATGTAAAGGGTAGTTGGGGGTGGGGGGTTTTTCTCAAAATCTTTGTGTTGCATCCCTGGAAGATACTAAACGTAAATACCAAGTTTGGTATTTTACAGACTTTTCGTTTTTGAGTTATCATGTTCACAGACACACACACGGACCTTTTTGTGAAAATGCTTTTTTTGGATATTGGGGACCCTAAAACATATATTTCCAGTGAAATCTCGGTATCGAATTTTTGGGTGGAGTGCAATACTTTCTCTATACACTATGTACATAGTGCGTATGGAGAAAGTAAAAATGCACTGAAAACCGACCAAGACCCTATACCTACGAACCAGAGATCAGGCATCTACAAAATTGACTGCAAATTATATTACATTGGTCAAACAAAAGAAGACTGGAAACAAGGTTAAAAGAACATCCAGACACATCAAACAGAAACAGATAAATTGGCAGTAGCACACCATTTTTGGACAACAGATCACAAAATAGAAAATGACATTAAGTTGCTAAAAACCTGTAAACAACCAGCAACACTTGCAGTTTGGGAGAATATTCTTATTACGCAGCACAAAGACCAGCTCATGAATTTTGAAATATCACCACATGATTACGAACTTCTCCTGAGGACACCAGATTTCTTCACCATAATGGACCACAAAGCACAAATCCCAGCCATTAGTTGGACCTCAACTGAAGAAGACGGCAAATGCCCTTGAAACATGTTTTGAAAACTTAATTTTAAGTGAGGTGAGTATCACTATTCTGACTCATTTTCAACTATTATTCTTGAACTACCTCACTTGTCTCAAACTTCTGAGTTTTTAATTTGTAATATTAAAGTATTTGCTAATAATGACTCTTCTGGAAAATATTTAGTATACCAGATATAGAGTACATTAGATTTCAATTAGATCATTAAGAAATGATGCAAATTAAAGCAAAATTGGTACCTTGTGATATGTAAGCACATAAGGCAAACCTCAAAGCATCAGTTCCACATTCTGGAATACCATTGGGATAATCTTGTTTCTGACCTTCTTTGGCTTTCTCAATTTCCCTGGGATCTAAATTACTGTCAATCAATTGTTTATGAAGATCCTGCAATAAAAACACAGTGCTTTATATGTACTTTTTTGTCAACAATAGGATAGAAAAGAACAACAAATTTTGTTTTAACTGACCTCTAATGAAATGCCAGTAATGACATCCATTGGATCTATTACATTACCAAGAGATTTGCTCATTTTTCTTCCATGAGCATCTCTTACAATTGGATGAAGATAAACTTCTTTGAAAGGAAGCTTCTTAAGCAGTGTCTGTCCAAAGAACACCATGCGTGCTACCCAGAAAAATAAGATATCATGTCCTGTTTCCAGCAAAGTTCCAGGATAAAACGCTTTTAGATCATTTGTCTGCAACACAATTGTAAACACGATTCTGGTCAGGAGAGAACAAAATTTTATTTCAAACAATATTTTCTCAAATTTCATGAAAAGCTTACCTCATCTGGCCAACCAAAAATGGAAAAGGGAAAAAGTCCCGAGGAGAACCATGTATCAAGTACATCTCCATCCTGTTCAAGTTTTATCTTGGAGCTAGGAACTCCAAATTTTTTGGAAGCCTTCTTTAAGGCTTCTTCCTGAGTGCGACCACTCACCCAGTACTCGTTATCCTCTGCCTGAAAATGATAAAGAGTACATAAGGTTAGAAGAATTGAAGCGTTGAAATAATAGGATTCAGGTACCTTAAAATTCAAATTCTGATAAAATATGTCTTACTTCATAAATTAATCTTTTAAAAAACATTTTCTGCTGATAGATTTTTGTGTGTGTTGATTATAAGCATTTCTAAAAACTACGAGGGCAATCTAGAAGGTAATGAACATTTTGGCATAACTAAATAATGAAAGTTTACAACACAAAACTTTATTTACAAAGTTACAGTACATTACTCTATTTCTCAACATAACCGCTATTACTTTCATGGTATTTATTGTCATGTGGTACTTGTGTTTCATGCTACGTTATACTCTTTCACTGCAAAAGATCTGAGCCAAAATGTTGAGGTTTTCTTTTCTACCCAAAAAGTCATGTATCATGACTAAAGTGAAGTACCGGTTTTTCTGAATTCTTTCATTAACATGTGCTTTCAACTGAACAATTGATGAACTTCCACTGTGGTCCTTGTTGGGCACATTCTTTCTTCCTCGATTACTCAAAGCTTATGTGCTATTTCCTCATTGAAGACTTGTTCATTGCATTATTACTATAAACTTGCATTATTTGCCTATAAATTTTGATTGGCCAAACACTTTGTGTATTTAAAAAAAACGAATAAGTAGTAATAAGAGTAAGTAATAACAGCAGCATTGAAAAACTGGTATCTTGACAGAATAGAGATTGCATTGACAAATAGAGTAAGGTACTGTAATAAAGTTTTATGTTGATATCTTTCGTTATTATTTAGTTATGCCAAATTGTCTGTCACTTTCTGGATGGCACTCGTACATTATGAAAATACAATATATGCAAAGATAAAGATGTTTTTAGATTCTAAAAGAAGCAATACCCTTTTTAAGAAAACATTGCAGTTCAGACAGGAAAGACTTAAATAACTTGTTACTGAGAGCATACAGGGAACTAAAGAAAATATGGGGTAGAGAGAAGTATATACATAAAGGTGACAAGTTGAAGAGAGAAGGATCTACATGGGCTCATGCAGAGGTAGTAAAATTGAAAGGATCAATAGGTTTAAATATTGAGGAATGCCCAATATGTGGAATGCAAATTAGCTATTGATATGCAATTCTGGAATGAAAAGAAACTAAAGAAATGAGAGCAAAACTTTGGATTGAGAAGTGGGCTAATTTACCAATAGACATAAGGAAGAAAAAATTGGTGAATATGAAGGTTAGGCATGAAATCTTAAGAGTTTGGGGATTATCTGGGTAAGGTTAGAAGAAAATGGGCTACTAGATTGGCTAGAAACATAATTTAATATGTATAGCGATGGGGATCATCTCTAGATGTAAGTTGGCCTGATAGTTGAATAATTGCAAGGTTGAAACTATTTGGGTCACTTGGTTACACAGCAACTTGGTAAGGGTCACTAGTATTCAGCATTGCTGTATTTCTTTGTATGGTCAAGTGATTGTAAAATAATAATATTATACAGCTTATTGTATCATTAAGTGGAAATACATTTAATTCAATTCAATTTTACTCAGGATCTCAAACTACGTTATAGATGTTATTAACTCAGCTATTAAGATCTTTACCTTATGATTTTTTCTTTTCTGTATGTTGTTTATTGCAGCATGGAAACAAGAAAATAAAAGAATTGCTAAAAAGAACATGAGAATGAATTACATACTTAATCTATAATATTTTCAAAATTAATATCTTGGTTTGTACAGATTTTATGTACATTGCTACAGAGTGCCCAATGAACTGTGAACCCACTTACTCTGTTTTACTGCTGGAAGTTTAGACACTCGTTTCCTACCACTGGTGGAGTGTAGCGAAAAAAAAACAAAGGCCTATCCTCCCAAAATTTATTTAAAGAACACTTTTACATTGGTTTTGGGTGATAAAAACTAAGTTATATGATGGAGTTGATAGCACAAAATTGAGGCAAATATTAGAAGAATATAATATACCCTTTAGTTGATAAATTCTATTAAGGCAGTAAAAATGAACACAGGAAAACCAATTTTAGAAATTAATACAGGACTGAGACAAGGATGTAAGTTGTCATCCATCCTAGAAGTGGTGGACAATGAAGGATTTGCCTGTCTGATTGTGTTTAATTGCTCTAAGATGTCCTTCCAGTCTTGTTTCTAAACTTCTCTTAGCTTTTTCTACAGAGAGTTTGTTGCAGTTTATAATTCAGCATTTGCAGAACAGAATCTATCTGTTTTTACCACTTCTATCATTAAACCATGAAATATGTAAATCAGAACATAATATTTATAAAAACATGAAATCCACAGCTGAATTAGATACTTGAGAGAATATCCACATCATAAAGAATCAAGACAACTTAATGAATTTTGATTTGCACCACGGAACACCCTTAGGAAATACATAACAAGAGTACCGTCAAAGCTATTCGCTTTAAGTACCACCAAGAGAAAAAGTGCATTAGTTGCACACTGTTGACAATGAAGTGCACACATTTTGAAACATGTCCAGGAAAATAATATTTTGTGATAACTCTAAGAGTTCTCAGGCTTCTAGCCAGGTAAATGCATGGATTGACTCCATTTTGAAGATGTGCATCATCTTCGTCGTCAGGGTTAACTGATAATTTGAAAGTCCAGATGCATTGTTATAGTGCCCAAGTGAAGCTTGCAACTGATTGGTTTGCATGATATTTTTTGGCCGTGAAGCAACTGATGTTTAATATGACTGAGGCATGGGCATGGATCTCATAGACAGTTATATGCCTAATGTTTTGAACTTGAGCATGGACCTATTTGAAAACATTTAATAGTGCACATGTTTTGAAGATTAATCTGTTGTATATGAATGCAATGAAGTTTTCTAGTCTTGTGTAACGTTAGTTAGGAATTAGGTGCCCATGATGTACTTAGTTGTAGGCCTGAATCGCAATTAAGATTATTTACTTCAGATGAGATGGCTAAGGCCTATTTTACTCTTCTTTCAAACACTTTACCACTATTCTGGTGTTGGTAAAATTGCCTCTGTGGCTATTTTCAATACAATGTTCAGCCAGTCCAGATTTTTCAGGTTGCATAAGCCTGATGGTTTTTTGGTGTTCAGTGACGCATGTGGCAATAGTGCTTCCTGTTTGACTGATGTACACTGCACCACATTCACAAGGAATGTGGTAGAACCAGGTACCCTTAGGCCTAAATTATCTTTTACTTGCCTGACCAAATTTCTGATTTTAGGCAGTTGGTTATGGACGGCGTTGATGCCATATTTGTAAAGTTGTCTACTTATCTTTCCAGAAAAATTGCTGGTAAATTAAATGGTATGTAGGCTATAGCAGCTGGCTTATGTTTTCCTTGAGTGTCCTTTTAAGGGTATCCCTCCCTGCCAGGAAAGTTTCAGCTCTTGCTTTATATTTTGTGATGTTTCCTGTATTACTATTCCAACTCAGTAATTTCTAATTCAAACACACATCACAGTTACTAATTTCTGCACATCAACTATAACTCTGAAAGTTTGAGTGTATGTGTAGATGCTAGGATGTGTTGAATACGAAGAGAAAGTGCATCAGTCTTTATATTCTTGTTATTGCTAGAATTAGTGAAATATGTAAGAAGCAATTACAAGGTGCTCCAAAAAAAGAATACATGGCATTTGTTATTGTTATAAATCATGTGTTTTTAGCTGCCCAATCAGAGTGTAAGAAAAGTTAGAGGTTTGAATTGAGGAATAATTTGAGTGTCAATAAAAGAACCAATGAGAATATAATAATGTTTGCTGGAGTGTAGGTCCCAAAATGTTATATAAAGGGACATCTGTCTGAAGCTAAGTAATTAAAAGCAATTAAATGGTCCTTGGGAGAAAATATTGTAGAAATTGTAAGAAATAAAGAAGTTTAATAAATTTTGAAATGCTACCCATTGGTTCTAAAATATTTGTTTTACTTTAAGTAGATGACAAGACAGTAAACAGACAGAGACAACTTATATGATTAACTGTGAAGCAAGTATTGTACTTGAATATATCTAATTAGCAAATGACATAGCATACTTTCTAATTTATACACATTATGCATTCGCTTCAATTAGTTGAAGTTTAAAACATTTATAAAGAGTCATATATTAAAACTTATTTTACTTTTGTTTGGTGGTTAAAAATCAAACTTTTCAGAAACATTCATCTTCAGTTGATTGGTGACTGAACATCTGTTTCCACTAAGATCATAGCACAGAAGAGGAAGTTCAATGTTGTTCTGTCACCAATCACCTGAAGATAAATGCTTCTGAAAAACTTTTCAACTACTGTATAAAGTGAAGTAAGTTTTAATATCTGATTATGTTTTATAATAGTGGTTTGAACCTTAACAATTTTAATTAAATTTATAAAAATGAAGCAAGCAACAGTGAAGCAACACAAATACCAATATAACAATTAATAATTTGTAATAAAACTTCACTATCTTTTAAATTCACAGGACTAATTTTGCAATCACAAGAAGCTGATGATGCAATAAAATTGTGATTGTGAAACTAAACCAGTGAATTTAAATAACAAGTGACGTTTTATTAGAAATTAATTGATACATTGCTATTTTAACTGAAGCTTTTTATATACCTGTAAGGTAGCATAAAAAACTACTTGACTGAGTTGTTCCCAACCTTTTTCACGGGGAGATCTTTTCATGGTAGAGTAGTTGTGCTCTGAAGTGATGCAAAATTCAATTCAGGATGTAATTTCTAGTTTTCTTATTTTTACTGCTACTTTTGCATCTATTTTGTTAATGTCATTTAATTTTTATTTGCTTTTATATCCCTCAAGCAGCTATGGAGTGCTCGTGGAACCTTAGGACTGTATTGAGCTAGGTTGGGAACCATTGTAGAGAGCACTCCCTATGGTAGAATATAACTAAATGACTTCTGCCCATAACTGAATTAATAGATTTAGTCTCTGTTTAGGATATTTCAATTGCTATGAACTTACTGTTCCTTTTGGAATAGAAGAATCATCTATGGTTACAAAGTAAGCTGGTATCCTATGTCCCCACCACAGCTGACGTGAAATACACCAATCCCTATTCAGAAAAGATTATTCATATATTACAATTTATTTGTGTTTATTTGCACACACTCTTTACATAACTTAAGTTTTCATTTCAGCTTTATTAATCATTAAAATAATTCAAAACTTGCAAATATGCATAGAAGCTTGTAACAGTGATGTGATTAAATAAAAAATAAAAGAATTTGAGTCGGTTTTTGTAACACAAACATCACTTATTTTTACTTACTGGGGATGGTTTCGGGTAACAGTTGTTCCCATTTTCAACCCTTAATTCCGACTAAATCTTTCTTCATTGGCGACGATGGGGGTGGTGGTGTATTAACTGTGGAGGGTGCTGTTGCTGGATCTTTGAACTTCCAGAGGTTGCTGTAAGGTGGCAAATCAAAATTCATGATATGGCTCTTTTTCTTCATGATGTAGATCTTCTCACAGACATCTAATTCTGTGGGTTTATAACCTGGTTTTAATAGTTTTATATTTGGTGTGATTTCATGTCCTGATGTCCAAAAATGAAAGGCAACTGCTGATTTTTCTATTTGTTTGTATTTTAGGTTTCTCATGTGTTCCTTTAATCTGGTCTCCAAACTTCTCTTTGTCCTTCCTATATACACCAGATTACAGTCTGAGCATTTAATTTCATAAATTCCCGGTTTTTTGCCTGCAGAGATAGGGTCTTTTAAATTTCTGCACAGCAGTTTCTGAATGCTGTAGTTTTTTGGAGCTAAGGTGATGTTATAATTCTTGAATATTTTCTGAAGTTTGTTGTGTGCCCAAGGATGATAGGTGAATTTTCTGAATTGAGGTTGGTCACTGGGGTTCTGTAGGGTGGTTGTGTGTGTTATGCGATTCAGTTTTTTGTATTTATGTATTCTTTTGTCTACTGCACTTTTTTGGAAACCGTTGTTGGTAGCTGTTTGGAGTATCTGTTGGTATTCTTTTTGGTATTCATTCTTCTCCATGGGAATGTGTACTAGTCTATATGTTAAACTGTTCAGGACTGCATATTTGTGTGTTGTAGGGTTGTAGCTATCAAACTTTATGTGGTTATCTGTATTGGTGGATTTTCTATATATTCCAAATGTCAGGCTATGTTCTTTTGTTCTTATTCTAATGTCTAGGAATGGCAGGACTCCTTCCTGTTCGGTCTCAATAGTGAACTGAATGGAGTGACCAACCTCAATTCAGAAAATTCACCTATCATCCTTGGGCACACAACAAACTTCAGAAAATATTCAAGAATTATAACATCACCTTAGCTCCAAAAAACAACTACAGCATTCAGAAACTGCTGTGCAGAAATTTAAAAGACCCTATCCCTGCAGGCAAAAAACCGGGAATTTATGAAATTAAATGCTCAGACTGTAATCTGGTGTATATCGGAAGGACAAAGAGAAGTTTGGAGACCAGATTAAAGGAACACATGAGAAACCTAAAATACAAACAAATAGAAAAATCAGCAGTTGTCTTTCATTTTTGGACATCAGGACACGAAATCACACCAAATATAAAACTATTAAAACCAGCTTATAAACCCACAGAATTAGATGTCTGGGAGAAGATCTACATCGTGAAGAAAAAGAGCCATATCATGAATTTTGATTTGCCACCTTACAGCAACCTCTGGAAGTTCATAGATCCAGCAACAGATGCCTCCAGTTAATACACCACCACCCCCATCGTCGCCAACGAAGAAAGATTTAGTCGGAATTAAGGGTTGAAAATGGGAACAGCTGTTACCCGAAACTGGTCCCCAGTAAGTAAAAATAAGTGATGTTTGTGTTACAAAAACCGACTCAAATTCTTTTATTTTTTCATTAAAATAATGTCTGTGTAACAATCTAATTTTCAAAAAATACTTGCCTGATGTTTTCCATCCAATGAAACCAGGTTTTTGTGTGGTGTTCAGGAATAATTTTCAGTTCTCCAGAACGTACAACCTCCATAGCTCTTTGAGCCATTTCATCACATTTTATGTACCTTAAAATTAAGTTAACATTATTACTTATATTGTTATACTAGAAAGCATAATTATGTTTTGCTTAACTTCTGACATTTTTACCTTACCAAAGTATTAAACAAAATAACCAATTTGAGATGGATCAATAAATGCAACTATGATCATTTTGAAAGAATAGGTTTTGCATAGATGCCTAAAGAGTATAATTTTTAAAACAATTAAAAAATAAATGCTCAGAGATTTGTACAGGGTTGTTAAATTATAGGGTATTCCCTCTCACTGCTTGTCTCCTTTGCTCTTCCCTCATCTACCAGAAGTTCAGACAGGCAATTCCTATTGTAAAGTATACTGGCACCATATCTCACTGTTATTGTTGGGTCAGGTCCATACAGAGGTGCCCCTGTCGTTACAGTCAACAATGGTGCACGGAAGAGCATGTGTTTATATGCAAAGTTTACTTTAATCATGCAATTGCTCACCAAATACAAGGTTTCCAAGGGTTCTGCCACCTGCAACAAAAACTATACATGCGACTGTGCATAAATTCGAAGCTTCAGGTTCAGTATAAGCAAGAAACATTCAAGGAGAAGATCAGAAAATAAACTAGATGCAATTGGTGCCAGTTTAAAGCAATCATTTCAAAAAGTTATTTAATGGGGCTCTTTGAAACACAAAGTGTATTGATCTAACCCTCATACATTACTAGGATTTGATAATATACAAGAAATCACAAGAATTCCTGCTGCCAAACTTAGGCAAATGGGCAAGAGCATTTTTACAAGACATGCTGCCTGCCTGAGAGTAGAAGTTTCAACATTTCCAGCATTTACTATAAGGTACACCTTTGCTGGCACCACTTGCCCACTGTCTCTTGGTTACCTTGTACAGTGGACAGAGGTCGCAAGGGAGGTTACCCTATACTCTAACAATCCTATATTATGTGTGTGAACAGTTTATATTTTCCATTGTTTAACAGAGTGTGAAATAGTTAAACATGAAGGGATGATATAATATGGAATGAAAATGGGGTAATTTAAACAATGATACAGTACTAAAAGAATAAGGGTTAGTGACATGAAAAGAAAGAGCATGAGAGAGAGTGCAGCATGAAAGCAGAGAGGTAATATAGCAGGTTTATCCCATACATGCAACCAGGGGGTTAGAACATGGGAGATATTTACTCCCACTAGATCAATAGCAACTCCTATAAAAGCAAATATAACAGTTAATGAGAACAACAAACTATTGAAGTGAATCACAAAGCCACTACTGTATTTACCTGAATAAAGACAACCTCAAACATAATATAACCCCTCAGAACTTAATTTTGGAATTTAGGATATCTATATAAAAAAAAAAGTGCTAACTTAATTTTAAGCACATATTATAAACATGTATTTTGATCAAACTAAGGATGCTTAAGCTGATTAAGCCTTTTTTTCTCTCTTCGAAATTGTGCAGAAATTCATGTAATGGGAGAGGGGGGGGAACAGAAATGTATTGCTATGTAGGAGGCAGCAGAGCTTTAATGGCGATGATGGATAAAATTTTCTATTTAGACAATATACCTAACACAATACATCATTTTAAACAGTTTTAACTACTCTGAATTTATGTAGAAATTCTTTTAATGGATGGGAGAGGAGAGAATGGAACTGCATCACTTTGTGCGCAATATAAGATGATGGTATCTGGCAGCATACTTCAAAAACAATGATGGATAAGATTTTCTATTTAGGCGACACTTAATACTTAATATAACATGTAAAATGTTTTACGTTATCCAAATTTGCTCAGAAATTCACATAATGAAGGAAGGGAGAGGGGAGAGTAGAAACATACCCAATATGTCTGCTGTGAAACACACAGCTAAACCTCTTTTTCTGTTTGAACATTAGCTCCCAATACATTAGACCCACCATGATGTGAAAGGAAATCTTTATTTTTATTTCACTCTCAGAGAAAATCTCTTTCCAATAAGAATGCTTACAATCCTAAGTCCATCAAACAGCTAACTTTAAATCATGAAATGCACAAATTCTCTACATCAGAACCTTCATGGTAATCTTTATCACTTCCACCAAGTTTGGCTCTACTGCACCGCAAAATTTGAAATTTGCTTTTTTCCAGCATGTTATTTGGAAAACACATATCGCAAATTAGTATTTGGGGGGGGGGGGGGAGATTGTCTTGAATTCAGATAATACATTATATACAGTGATAGAACTAAAAATCTAACGCATGTGGTTGAAATTAGTTAAAATTGGCAATCAACTGACTGAAATGCTGCATTGCAATTGCTTCAGGGAGCATAATAGATAGACCTTTATGTCTTATTTTGCAGCTTCAACATTTAACTGATAACTGTCAAATCATACTTATACCAGCAGGAAAACGTGATATAGACATGCTACATTTCTAAGTGTATTGTATGTATGTATTATTGCATTCAGTGAAGGAATGAAATTTCTAATGTTATTTTTTTAAACAGGAAGTCATATACTATTTTTACCAACATTAGGTTATTTAGGCATGATTTAAACTGGCTATTTTTGTTTCCAACCACAATATATTTCTGAAAGTAAAAGCAATAATACATTCTTTTACTTGCATCTTCTTTAATGGTAAGTGTTTACAGTTATAGTAGCTTACCATTGTGGTTTAATTAATGGCTCCACGACATCTTTTGATCTACTGCATATAGGAACCACCATAGGATTATTCACAGTGTCTCGATAGAGACCTTTCCCTTTCAAGGCATCAGTAACAGCTTTGCGAGCATTAAATCTTTTCATTCCCTAAAAAATTAATGCAAAAGTACATTAGAACCAGAATGTTAATTTCTTTCTGAAACCTGAAGGTCAACATGTATATCAAATGCTAATTAAACATGCCCATTTTAGCAATGATAGCGTAATTGCCAATAGACTTTATGACTGTTCAACTACTCAGTTTGCAGCCTATTTTGCTTGAGCTTTCTGTCTGTTGAAGAAACGTAATATTTTACCTTTTGGGCTTGCAGTGTCTTAGGCTGATAAAGTTTGCCTTTTAAGAAGTTTTCTGTGTGCTTTAAAATATGGCACATCTTGGTACATAATACTCTTTTATGATAAAGCAAGAACTAAACTTTTTTTTTAGAAAAAAAAAAACAAACAATGAGATAAAATGAACTTTGGCCCAAATTTTTAAAAGCTAGCCATAGGTATCCTTAACACACTTTCTTAAATACCAAACACACATGAAAATATGCAGTAGTACTGAAGAAAAGCCTGCTAGATTAGGGCCTGGTTCATTCGGGTTTAGCTTCACAGATTCTACAGCTATGTCATGACACTGCTCTACTTTTAAAAAACATCTCTTGATTTGCCTTACTGTTTAGGACACTCAACCTTAGGGATACACTTTGTGGCTTAGTATGATGGTGTTTTGTTACTTATACGTAGCTGTGCAATTATTAATCACATAGCCAACAAAGTTGCCCAAATCAAACATGCTTGTGATATATTTGAATATAAATCAGGTATTTTATTGAGCATAGACCCAAAGTTTTAATGCTCTGTTGTATCGCATTATGGTAAAAAATGAAATTGCATTTTATTTATGAATGCTCTTTAACTTCTATGGTTCTTAGCTTCCTATTCTATATTGGGCATGAAAGACAGGATATTTGCTCAGAGGCCTCTATAAGGCTTGAGGTTCTTTACGCATCGTAAAACTATAACACAGAACTACTGACTTTACTTCCCTTCCAAAGGAAGTTATGCTAAGGGTTTTTATGCCTGAAAAAAACCCATTGCCCTTTGCCATGTTTGAACCTGCAGCTACTATTTGTTCCCCTATGCCACAAAAGAATACCACACCATAGTGAGCAAAAGTGTAAAAATAATAAATAGATTGATGCATTTACTGGTAGTTTAGAATGTGAACGTTCTGATTAATCATCAATTAATTATTATTGCTTGTTAAACACTTGTCTGAGAAGTTTTTATCCATAGTTTCTTCACTAACATATTACATTGCTTTTGAAATTCCATCTTTTGTTGCCTGTTAAACTTTATATCTGCTTATAAATGCAATTTACATCACAATATGAATGCAAGTTTTGAGAAACGCATAAGAACAAACGATATGCATTGCTCCTGTAGAAAAAATAATAAAACTTTTATACAAATTTTATAATGGCTTTTTATTTCTGAATGATAATTACCGTAAACTTTCCATAATCTCCAATTATATTACCATCATCACTAAAAATTGTAATAAAAGGAAGTTTGTGTCTTTTACCAACTTCATAATCATTAGGATCATGGGCAGGAGTTATTTTTACAGCACCTGAAACAAAACAATTATTTCTTGATTTCTTATGCTACAATTTTTGCTATATATATAATAACTTCTTTCTCTTCAGGTTTTACAAAAAGTATATAAAACACAAGAGAGTCCTTACAATGTTGATACTTTACCAAATGTAATGCTTTTAACCCTTAACTGCATGGTGTTACACATATACAACAAAGATGCTTAATCAAAGCTTTTAGTACTTTTAGTGGACTTTTTCCTAATTTCGTATTACACTAACCTTCAGAATAAAATTAGGCTAGTTATAGCAGTTTTATATTGTAAAATCATTAACATTTTTGCAATAAAATTGTAGTGTTTTTTACTTTCTCTACAGGTACTATGTGCATAGAGTATAGAGGCAATATTATATTCCACCCAAAAATTTGATACCGAGATTTCACCAGAAATACATGTTTTGGATCCCTCTGAATCCAAAAAAAAGCACTTTTGGAAAAAGGTCTGGTGGGAGTGTGTGTGTGTGTGGACAGCATAGCTCAAAAACGAAAAGAGCATTAAATACCAAACTTGGTATTTAAGTTCAATATCTTCCAAGGATGCAACAAGATGATTTTCAAGAAAATTCCCCCACCCCAACTACCCTTACATGGAAAAAATTTCCAAAATTTTGATTTTCTCAAAAATGGCTCCAACGATTTTGATTAAAATCTCTTAAATTCAAGATATTTACATAACGAATAAAATGCATATCTTGAATTTTCTGAGAATAGCCTCTAAAGACCTCTTTATTCTGGATGATTTTTATTGAATTTTGCATAACTGGTAAACCGTAAGAGATGGACGAAAACTTACTACACAAAAAATGTAGATCTCGATAAAATACAATTTATGTCATATACATTTTTTTCCTGAAGTTAAGCATTTTTGAGATATTCATTATTATTTGTTTCAGCTTTGAGAAACTTATACTTTTCATACAGGAATTTGTCAACTCCTGTCATACAAACAAAGGAATTTCAGTCACATAGCAACCAGCTTTTGACTATCGCTTTACCCTATGATACTCCCTTATTTTGCTTCTACTTACAATGAAGCACGTAAAAAGGCTATTTCTACTAATTTTTCTCAATTAGCATGAAATAAATAGAAGCATAAGTTTTTAAACAATAATTTGTTGCAGAGATGTAGTGAAAGTCATGTGAATGGAACACATCAAATTTTTTTTAATACAAAAGAGCAAAATCCATGCAACTACATTTAAATGTAAGCAGTTCAGCATCCAAGTGTGTCACCTCACAGTTACTTTACTTGGGCCCTCCCCATCTTTTACCACAGATACATTTGACTGCAGTCGCTGGGACTCGAACTCGCAACGTTTGGCTTTGAATGGATGGCCAGTCCATTACGTATCGCAATAACAATTACGGCTATTCAAGTCGCTTCAGTTGTGGTGCTGGTTAAAGGGATATAAATACCCCTTTGTGAATTAGAGGAAGAATGGCATTTGTAGCAAAATAAATTGTGCAATTAAGGGTTAATATGTTGTTAATGGAGATTAGAAATACTAACAATACCGAGGGGTTCACAAACCTGTTCCAAATTCTCTTTCTACAAATTCATCACACACAATTGGAAGTTTTCTATTACAGAAGGGGTGCAACACAAATTTGCCATGGAGGTGTTTGTAGCGAGGATCCTCTGGATGAACAGCCACCGCTGTGTCTCCCAACATTGTTTCCACACGTGTTGTTGCTACTATTACTTCCTCTTCACTTCCATCTACTTTGTAAGCAAATGAAACCAGCACTCCAAATTCTACCTTGTCCTGATAACCAGGAATTGATAGCAAAGTCCGTCCCTGGAGCTCCATTTTGTCCACCTGAAATTTTCAGTAACAATTATTGCACACGTAAAAGAACAGCAATAAGTTAAATATGAGAGTCACTATATAAGCATTGAGACATGGAATATGCATGTATATGTATCTAATGCTCATGAGTTAATAATTGAATCAGTCTTCTTCTTGCTTCCCAATATTTTGAAGTTACAAAAGTTACAAAAAGATTCACAATTTTTTAGATGTTCCACATCCATTTCTTCTTTGGAGCACAATAAACAATTTGGAGATGCCACTATTTCAATTCTGACAACAATCATGTCCTGTGATTAGTTGAAATGCAACGGCAAAAGGTAATTATTTTCCAACAGAGGGGGAGAGCCTTATATCCTCTATTAGAGACTTACAGGAACCAATCGGGACAATTACCTAATGCCCCATCCCTTATCTTCCCATGGTACAGCTGTTAGTATGCATGTTTATATTAATATAAAAATAATAGTTGCAACAAATCTTCACTTAAGTTGACAATGGGAAGCTTTCCCAGGTCCTGGAATGATAAAGAAGGCTTCATCAAGTTTCAAACTTCCTTATTTTTATTCCCAAGCATTAGACTGCAGAAATTATTCAAGACAGTCATGTGAAACAGCTGCTAGAGCTCTCTCTAGTTGCAAGATGGAAATGAAACTGCAAGAAATTCTAGGAAATATGCATCTGATCGCAGATTTTGAGTCTCTTAGATCCATTTAGGGTTGGCTCTTTATTACAACACAAGAGGTAAAAGGGACATAAAATACTCCAAAAATAGGCTTGCAATGCTTGAAAAATGTCCATATTATATGGGGATTAAAATAGATAATAAATAACCATAAAATCTTAGGGAAATACATATAGCCAAAATCACTTTAAAACATTTATAAACATTTTGTTTATTAACAAGGAATATTATCCAATTAAAGAGTATATGGAAGATGAACTGTGATCTCGTAAATATTGGATAGCATTATATTGTACATAACAATTTTTATTCACAATTTGTTTATTATAAAATTGTCATTTTATATCTGACAAATCACCAATTTACGGGCATTAGCTCAATATGTAAGTGTCATGTGATGAATTAAGCATTATTATTAGTCCTCAATAACCCGAGAATGATAAGATATGCTGCATTCGACATATCACAATAGCCTGGTAACAGGAATTCATATAGATAATCGCATCAATCTCCAAGGGTAAGGTTGATTCTGCACATTGGGATTTAATTTCTTTTTAACTGAGTAATGATATTTTCACTGTTACCAATTCAGCCAACGTTACAAAATTAAAAGAAATACATCTAATCTAGAGTGAGCTCTAGTGGCCTTACATTTCATTACATTATCTCTACAATGGGGGCAACTCAAAGTTCATTAAACAGTGCTTATGTTTCATAATTAAAATCTTTTCAAAGTATTCAGCTCCTTTGTGTACTTTGTAGGTTTTAAGGGTGTAATGTTCAATGTGATATTAAGATTGGTGGTCCAGAAGTGGTGTGATACTGCAGATTTCTCCATCTGTTTGTATTGGATATACCTCATGTGTTCCTTAAGTATGGTTTCTAAGTTTTATTGCCACCAAATCAATTATGGAAGTACAACACGCCACCACTAGATGTCAACACAAACAATCAAGAACAGGAGCTAGTCAGTCTCTGAAAACGAGAGCAAATAGTTCTCAAAACGAGTCATACAACAGAAAATGTAAGTGATACAAGTGTTTCTATCCCTATTGAAAGCTTTTCTTAAATTTTGATTCATATACTTGTTTTTGATGCTCAGTAAAGGTGTTATTTCATAAATAACCCTGTACTATATCATGCCACTTGACACTTAATATCAGGTTGGCTATGTTGCTAATACACAGCAGCAGATAAATACTCCTTTACATCCTGTCCAGGTTTTCAATGTCCACTCTATAACTCTTGTCAGCAGAAATAGAGATGACTATTCTCCTTTTCCTGCTCGAAAATGCACATCAACCATATAATAATTGAAATACTTAAATATCTCTTTGCAAGTCATTGCACTGTGATCCGCCTCTCCTAGGAGTTTCCACAGTAAAATGCTATTTATTGCTCTTATAAACATAAAGTAAATATAATATAAATATGAAAAACAAAGAAAATACACACAATAGCAAATATGAAAAAAATTATCATAACATATCTCTAAGTTATAAATGAACTCTATGCACATGACAGAATTTAAAACTACAGCACATGGTCAAATTTAGCTAAAACTGGTAACTGACTGGTTATGCTTCCATTTCTAACTGATTGAAAAGCTGCATTGCATTTGGTTCAGACGGCATAACAAATACAGACTTTTATTTGTAATTTTGCAGGTTCACCAAATTAACGATATGTGCAAGCTTACATTGGGAGGGGTATAGGATTTCTGCAAACTAATAAAATTACCTCAGTTTTTGATAAGGCAGATTTTAAAATACAGAAATTGTGTAAATAAGTAAATTTACCTCAATGTCAGAAATGGCAGATTTCAGAGTGCAGGACCAATTGACAAGCCTATTGCTGCGGTAAATGATTCCTTCCTCATGTAAGCGTACAAATGCTTCTGTCACTGCTTTGCAAGGTTTAGGGTCCATTGTAAAACAAGCTCTGCTCCAATCTAATGATGAACCCAGCTTACGCAGCTGGAGGTAAATCCTGTCACCCTTTCTGGATAACAAAATGAGAAAACATAACTCATAAATTTTTGTAGAAGCAATTGATCATAAAATATTCTAATACATTTATTGTGCAACCTTCAAAATATTGTGTAGGTATATTACTCAATCCAGTCGTTGCTTTCCAGATCTTTAAATATGAAACTATTACAGGGATGGCCCAAATGAAATTGAGATTGGTTGTTTCATTATATAATGCAATTCTATGCTCACCAATGAGTACAATTAGATTTTGTGTTTTTTACTTTATTTGCTTATTACTTAGTATATAGGTAGAGAAGTTTTGCATTCCACCAAAAATTTGATACCAGGATTTCACTGAAAATACAGTTTCAAGATTCCCTGCATCCAAAAAAAGCATTTGTAGAAAAAAGGGCGTGTGTGTATAACATAACAGAAAATCGAAAAGTCTGTAAATATCAAACTTCATAATTAAGTTCACATCTTCCAAGGATGTGACAAAAAGACTTTGAACAGAATTCCCCACACCTCAAACTACTCTTTACGTGGAAGCATTTTTGAAAATTTTGATTTTCTCAAAAACATTGTTTAACAATTTTGATTAAAATATCATATATTTCAGATATTTACTTGACGAATAAAACGTATATCTTGAACACAATTTCATTCTGGAAGACTTTTACAAAACTGATAAACATAAGATATAGACAAAAACTTACTACAAAAAAATGTAGAGTTTGTTAAAACACGCAATTTATCTTTTATATATTATATATATATTTTCTGTGGAGTTAATTATTTCCAATTCCGAGATACTCCTTGTTATTGGTTTCAATTTTAAAAACTTATATTTCTCTCAAATAAAAACTTGTCATTCATTTTTCTTTTGTTTTACCCCTGGTCATGCAAAGAGAACCAAATTTCAATCACAGAGCAACCAGCTTTTAAAAGCTTTTACTTTCACTTTAGCTTAGAGTATTTCCTTGTTTCCCTTCTTCCAACAAGGAACTAAGTGATAAGAGCAATTCTGCTAATATTTATCTTGATTAGCATGAAGTAAATGAAGAATAATCTTTTGTAAGAATGATCTGTTAGCAAAACAGGTAGAGAAAGTCATGTAAATGGAACACATCAGATTTTTTTCATTGGCGATTACAAAATTTCAGTATTCTGTAATCACAGTTGATGGCCAATTATGGTTTTGATTACTGAAGTTTAAACATTCTGTTTATTTTAGCTTGTATATCAGATCATCAATATATTTCTATATGGAAGTGGTCCATCAGGAAATTTAAGTCTAAACTTTTGCTTAGTTTCCCACTCAAATTCTTATTTCTTAAAAAAATGTTTAATATGTACACACACTCACATTGTGAATGTACAACCATATAGTAGTACAAACACGTGTAAATACACAAATTTACTTCAACTTTACTTTATTTTCTCACACTGAGTGTATCTGTCTTGTAGCAGAAGCAGCCAGACATGAAGTCAGAAATGTAAGACTTCTAGTGTGTTCGCAGCACAAAAGTTGTTGCACCAGATGCACAAACCAGTGAGTAACAGTTACCCCATCAACATTCACTCAAACATACATGAAAATTGTTAGTCATTCTTGGAAAAATTCAAATTTTTAAAGAAATATTCCTTGTAAATTAAAAATTAAATGGCCTGTTATTTATGGACGCTCTTTAACTGCTTTGGTTCTCAGCATCCCATTCTTTATTGGGCGTGAAAGATCGCTTAATTTTGCTCAGAGGCCTCTCTTATCAGGCTTGAGGTTCTTTTACGTGCCGTAAATCTACGACACGGGACCCACGGCTTCCGAAGGAAGCCATGCTAAGGATTTTTACGCCCGAAAAAATCCATCGTCCTTCTGCCGGGTTTGAACCTGTGACCTTGGGTATATGAAGTTAGCATGGTAACCATTACACCACGGAGGGCTACAATATTCTTTGTAAAGGGTAGTTTGGGGTGGGAGGGGATTTTCTTTAAAACCTTTGTATTGCATTCTTAAAAGATGCTCAATTTAAATATCAAATACGATACCTAAACAACCTTTAGTTTATATGTTATGTTGTTCAACACATTCACGCATGGAACCAATACTTTTTTTGGTTTTCAGGGCATTCAAAAAAAAAAAAAAAAATGCACGCTTGGCCACACACATGTATATGTAGATGAAATATAGATAACAAAATCTTGTTTAGAATACAATAATTCCAAACTAACTCTTCATAAGACAGAAAATAAAAATCAGCATCACAGCAATAGCAAAGCAATAAAATTTTAAAACCAGCCACGAATCATTGGGAACTCAGTGTGGGAAAATATTTATATCACTAAAAATTTGCACAAAGATATAAATTTTAAAATACCGGTGAAAGATGACATATGATTTGGTAAATAGAAATGAAGACCCGACAGCAAGGAAAGAGGAATGCAGATATCGGATGAGAGACAGTCAACCAAGCCTGAAAAGGGTGTCTCCTTGAAACATGTTTTAAAAATTAAAACATTAATGGGAATGCACAGTGAAGTAACTAATTAAGAGTAAAAACACAGAATAACACTCAAACTTCACTAGTTGAAATAAGTAGCTTATTTTGGACATGTTTTGTTGGCCATCGCTGCCATCTTCAGCAGAGATTCACTGATGATCTCGCAGTAGGGGCTGTAGGGGTCTCTGGGTAGATGCATTTTGAGATGAGACCAATTGCAAGAAATGTGAAAAAGAGTGAATAGAGAAAACAAAAAGAAACAAGTTTTAAAGAATACACAAGGTATTTAACGCATAAACAAACACATAAATCAGCTGTAGCACACCATTTTGGACTCAAAACTATAATTTTCACAGTGAACCCAAGTTATTAAAATCAGTACAGAATTCAATTGGATTAACAGTTTGGGAAAATCTATTAATTCTAAAAACAAACTCATAAATTTTGATATACCACAAACAAATGATCTCATCTCATTATTCATCTACCCAGAAGAGAGACCTCTACAGGCTGCCACAAGTTCATCAGTAAATCTCTGGTAAAGATGGCAACACTAGCCACCGAAACATGTTCGAAGTAAGTTATTTATTTTAACTAAAGTTTGAGTGTGATGCTGTGTGTTTACTCAATGTTTTAAAAAGTTGACAAGCGGAGAAAAACAGTTTAACAACTTTTTAACTTTTGATTAGCCAAGTTATGTACAAAATACTTACTGTCTTCGCCACTCCCATACTTTCTCAATGAATTTTTCCCTTCCTACGTCGTGTCTTGTTTTTTGCTCTTCTCTCCATAGCTTCTTTTCTACTACAACTTGAGTGGCTATTCCTGCATGATCACAACCTGGATTCCAAAGTGTTGTTCTCCCTTTCATACGATGCCTGTAATGTGCGGGACATAACATTAGTTCACAAAATAAATATTCTTATTCTTTAATTATAAATATTGTTTTCATAACTTTACCATCTTGTAATAGCATCTTCAACAGCGTTTGTTAATGCATGTCCAAGATGTAGTGAGCCAGTCACATTTGGTGGTGGTATGACCATTACAAACTTTCCTTTTGGGTTTGGATCTAACACACTTTTTCTCTGAAACAAATAATGAACAAATATCACAGAAAGTGCAGGCAAAGCATTTTGCAATAAACACAATGGTTTTTAACCCCATATCACACCAATATGCATTGTGCAATAGTTCAGCATACCCAATACCGCTGAATAAAAACTTGAATACAAATCATCCTCAATACAGCAGTAACCAATGACAAACATCATAAAAAATCTCATGTGTTCGATTCACATGACTTTCTCTACATCTCTAACAAATTATTATTAAAAAGTGTATTCTTCTATCTACTTTATGATAATCGGCATAAACATTACCAGAAATTGTCTTAATTACATGCTTTCTTGTAAGCAGAAGGTAAATAAGGGAATACACTAGGCTAAAATGATAGTCAAATATTTTAAAAGCTAGTTGCCATGTGGTTGAAATCCGTTTCTATGCAGGGCCAGAACTTTCCATGTGAGGGAATATCTCAAAAATGCTCAACTCCACGAAAAAAATGTATATGACATAAATTGTTTGTTTCAACCTGGTCTACATTTTGTGTGCAGTAAGTTTTTGTCTATCTCTTACAGTTTACCAATTATGAAAAACTCAGCAAAATTCATTCAGAATAGAGGTCTTTAAAGGTCATTCCCAGAAAATTCAAGATATACATTTTATTTGCCTTATAAATATATTTAATATACAGTATTTTAATGAAAATCGTTAAGAGCCATTTTTGAAAAAATCAAAATTTTCGAAATATTTTCCATGTAATGGGTAGTTTGGGATGGGGATTTTTCTCAAAATCTTCATGTCGCAGCCCTGGAAGATATTAAACTTAAATACAAGTTTGGTATTTTACAGACTTTTCGTTTTTGAGCTATCATGTTCACAGACACACACACACACACACACATGCGTGCGTGGACCTTTTTCTGAAAATGCTTTTTTTCGATACAGGAGACCCTAAAACGTCTATTTCCGGTGAAATCTTGGTATTGAATTTTTGGGTGGAATACAATACCTTCTATATACATTATGTCCATAGTGCATGTAGAGAAAGAAAAAAGATCAAAAAATACATAAAAGATACTACCAGCTTAGAAAAAATAGAAGAACAGTACAAGTATTACAAATTCACCTACAACCCAAATTTGGAAAATATTCAGAAATTCAACATAAAACTAGCTCTAGTGAATAAATATAATACTAAAAACCTCTTAAGCTGTTCTTTGAAGATAAAATTAGGAGTATACTCCATAGGTTAACAAAATTGCAAAATGAAATACCAAAAGAAACCTGAAAACAAGCAATAAGAAACATAGAAGAAACAAAACTGAAACAAACTGAGAAATCTGCAAAAGCACGCCACTTCTGGCACCACAATCATGGAATTAATTCTGAAATTAACCTACTTAAAGAATTATCAAATCTATTTGAATTAACAGTGTTGGAAAGCATTTTCATCTTTAACACAGCCACAGAGTCATGAATTTTGAACTCCATCAGACAAATTGTTTATTCAGTCTCATTACCCGTCCATCAGATGACACCACAATCAACCATCAATGCCACAACACCTGATATCAACAGCAATGGTTCAATAGCTGATGATATGGGCAAAAGTCCACAAAACAATTGTCCTAAAGTAAGTGAAATGTGCGTAAAAGTTAACCACATTAATCAATTTGATTAGTCTTTACAATCTGATTAGTAAAGTAGCTTCACAATAACATCCAGTTTGTAACCTAACCTGTTAAATCTCAAAACAAGAGTATCCTGTTGATTCTCTATAACTTATTATAGTCTCGCAGCCTTCGCTTACCTCATAGTCTTTTCTTCCTTTCTAATGTTATTTTTTTCATGCTTTCAATGTGTTTGCTTAATACACAGTTCAATCTCAACATATTTTTGCTCAAATGTTGGTAGCTCTACAAGATAAACAGCACAGTTACAAACACTCAAAGTGACTAATTAATTCAGCAAGCACGGAACAAAAGATTCTGAAAATGCTATTTTGGTCTTCAGGATAATCCAATTAGTTATTTATTAAAAATAAAAAACTACCAGAAAAATGAAGAGTACTCTTCTGTTGCTATGTAGAAATGTAACTTACTCCAGTAAAACCTTCCTCCATAACCCTGGTAATGCTAAGAAGGGCCTTAAAGCACATTGCTGCTATAGTATGTCTCATAAAGGTTGACGGAATAATTTTTTTTTACCTGCCGGTCTGTAGTTTGGTCCATGCATACCATTTACCATGCTAACTTCACATATCCAAGGTCACAAGTTCAAACCCGGCAGAGGAAGATGAATTTTTTCGGGCTTAAAAATCCTTAGCATGGCTTCCTTCGGAAGGGAAGTAAAGTCGTTGGTCCCATGTTGTAGATTTAAGGCATGTAAAAGAACCTCAAGCCTGATAGAGAGGTCTCTGAGCAAAATTAAAAGGTCTTTCATGCCCAATTTAGAATAGGATGCTGAGAACCTCAGTAGAAAGAGCGTCCATAAATAACATGCCTTTTACATTTTCACCAATTGCTCCATCATCACCTTTGCTATCATCCATTTCGCGTGCATTTCATATCAGCCATTTCCTCATACTCATGTTGGGCTATGGGCTAACCACTTGTTCCAGGTTCCCCACCATATGGTTCTGTACTATTGGCTCCCCGACAAGCTTCTAGCCCCTAGGCATCCACTTATTAGTCCTAAAATATGGGGAGGGTAAGCTGACAATGAAAAAAAAATGATATGGTAAACAATGGCAAAGTCATGGACTTGGCATAAGCATGGCTTTAGCTATAAAGACCCTGAGAAGTAAATTGACACAGATTCATACATCTGGACTTTGGATGGCAAGACTTGCTTCTGATCAATGTTGAGTAAAGGAACTAAGTTATATTTTAAAGGAGTAACTTTCAGCAGAGCAGAATGTACAAGGTGAGTTCTTGGCATTAGGGTAATTCATTGGGTTTTCCCATCTGCTTGACCACATACTCTCGTAAAATCCTATAAGTAGTAGCAAAAGCACTGTGTCTCCTTGCACCCCTTGGTGCACTTATTTATGGCGCCCAGATCTCTCCCCAAATGCACCCCATCCTGGATCTCCACCCCCTTAAGGTCTCCTACCTTCCTCTCTGCATGCACGAGATAGCTCTACGGATAACTCCTACCCCACACTGAGTATGTTACAATATACTCACAAACAAAAGCAAGTGTGCATGCAGTATTCATTTTTAAAAAGAGATGAAAATAGAGTGAATGCCACTAATCCACACATGCTTGAAGAACTTAAAACATTCTAATACTAAAACTGAAGAGAAATTACCTTGTGATTGACATTCCTGTGGCTATTATTATCATGGCTGAAAAACATTTTCAAATAACAGTGTCACTTGTGGTAGTTCTAGGATGAAAACAAGAGCCATGTCTATGATATATAAAAGGTACTAACATTTATAAATATAAATCCTTATGGATCACTGTATATAACACAACCAAACTTTTCACAGAATCAAATAATAGATCAGTCATGTATGAGAATGTGCATGTAAATTTCCACTGACATCGTAGCTGTTGCAATGCCAATGATGTCTCTGGTGGTAATATATTCTGACACTATGATTGGTCAGCAACCTGATGAGCTCCTGCCAGCAGATGACACACTCCACAAGTGTCAATCACAAGGAAATTTTTCACTGACTGTAGTTAGGCCCATTAGTGTAGAACTATTCGTGTGAATGATAATTTCATGAGAAAATGTGAAATATGTATAAGACAAGATAGCATCTTGTATGATAAGGGTGAGTAATGCATACTTATATTTTTAATCTCTTGTGTCCATTTCTACCGAGTGCAAGTGAGATCAGGAGTTGTTGTGCCAGACCCACAGAGTAGGGATAACACTTGTCCCATCAACATTTACTGAGAAGCACTGCATGTAAATAATAATAGCTATAAATAAAGACATTCAAAAAGAATTATTTACCCCATACTCAGGCGTAAAGAACCCCTGCTTCTCCCACCAGCTGTACCACGCTGCTTCAACATATTGCGGACTGTAAGCATCGGGCATGGGGCAAGATGTGTCCTTCTTTGCTCCTGACGGTGTTGGAACATCATATGTAGCAGACTCCTTTTTGACCTCCTTTTTCTCTTTTTTCTGGGGAGCAAAAATTATAATTTAAGTCCCATTGGTTGCTTGTAATTTAATTAATATCTGTCTTTAATTCAGAACATTGTTTGCAGCTCTCCTAAATAATTACGTTTTATTTACTAACTTATACTACTGATTTACTCAAAAATGAAGGGAGTATCTAAAGAAGATTCGAGTCGAACAGGAACTGACAATAAAAGTATGCAGCTTCAGAAATATGTTTTCCACTTAAATAATAGTAAGTGATGTAGTGTTACAAAAATTGACTCACTAGACTCTGTGAAATATAATTTGTCAGATCATAAAAGAAAGACATAAATTCTTACCCTGTTGGTGTCTCTCTCTTTATGGTGATGGGGCTTAGGCTTTCCAAGAATTTAGACAGAGCAGATAAAGCTTCCCTAGATAAAGATAGTGAAACCTAACAATTTAAATCTCACAGACCCTAATTAGTCTCAAGAATGTTTCCACTTACTTCCTTATATGATTCAGATTTGGTACTTTTGTTATTCAGTCATTAGAGCCACTTTATAGTTACTTACTGGTCTGTGAAACACTTTTAGGACCCTAAGGCACAAAGCATATTGTGAAGCTAAAACCCTAATGATCTCTAGAAGTTAAGGTAAAGATATACAATGGTTGCTTCACACAGACACACACACAAAACACTCTTAAGAACTAGTATAAATGGTGCGTAAAACTTCCTCTGGCAATCCACATTTGAAAGTGATGAAAACATTTGGGTTTTTCAGATGTGAAATGTGCCAAATTATCGAGATTTTGACTTCTTGGGATTATTGGGGTTTTAGCTTCACAGATCACTCAGCTATGTCCAGTTATTCTGCAGTCGCGCCCTCAGCTCCACTTCTCTACTTATAAAAAAACATCCCTCAGCTACACTTTGCAGCTAGGGCCCTCCATCTTGGGCTACGCTTTGCGGCTTAGGGCCCTAAACAACAGTCCAGATAACTATAAAGTGGCTCTAATGATAGAATAACAAAAGTACCAAACCTGGATCATGTACTGAAGTAATGACAAATGGTGTAACTAACATATTAATGAAGTTAATACCTCTGCAATCTAGCAGATTTCAAATCTGGGCATGTTAACATTTTCAACACTTTCAAATCCAGATTGCTGGTGGAAGTTTTATCTAAGGTCAAATATCTAGCATAATGTTTCAAGTCAAAGACAAAAATAATTATTCTTAAAGGAAAATGCCCAGTAAGGGTCAGATAGTATTAGCTGGAGGTTTTTGAAAAGGTATTTATATATATTTACATTCTCAGCGTTTCATGTTATACATAAAAAGTGAATGGAATAAATAAATATATTACATAAAGTAGGAGAATTTCCCACATTGCTTCATGGGAATGAAAGTTGGATTCTAACAGAAAATAAATTAGCAATTCCTCAGATGGGCAAAAGGTTGAAATATAAAGGATTTAAGACAAAAATGAGAACATAAGAGGCATATTACAGTCAAAGAAAATGTTTACATGAAATGCAAAATAAAAAAAGTCTAAGGAAAGGTACTTGTGCATTGTGAAATCCATAACAAGGATAGTGAAAAATTGGGTACTCATAATGTTGTTTTAAGAAGCCGAAGCTTATTTAATATTAATCCTAAGCTATGATTATTTGCTCTGACCGAATAAAGCTAGAGCTATATAAACATGTGAACTATAAACGTTTTCTAATTATAATCAGCTGTTTATTTAGGCACCAACTCTGCCACATGCATGTGACATCCATATAAAAGTTTACTAACAGATGCGGGTATGAAAGAAATATCCTGAATGATATGAAGGTTAGTCAGGTTTTCATACATGATTCTATGATGTCAAAAAAGTCTTTTAATATTGGTTTAGGTGCCTACATTATGTTTAATATTTCCCATATGTGCAAAGAATACATTACGATACATACAATATTCAAACACTAACCTCAGGTTTTTCCTTTTGTTGTATAGGCTGTTCATTCTTCTTCTCTTTCTTTTTATTAAATTTTTCAAGTTTTGCTAGGCGCTTTGCCTCCTTTTCCAGCTGTTTAGCAGTTTTGGGGGGTCCATCACCTTGATCTGTTACGTCCTGACCCTCTTTAATTCCATTTACAATCGCTGTACTTACAGACATGCTGACGTAATATATTATTGCTACTTTTTTACGCCAAATGGGAAAAGTATTTTTGTGTAAATAAGGCACCTCTAAATCCCAAGCACATGGCTTTCAAATACCATCATGCAAGTTTGCGGTTCCGCTGATTGCACACACACGTCAAGGCATCCACATGCACATACTAACATTGACGCCCTCTATCAGGTACACTTGAACTTCTTTCTGGTGTATCGGGAAGCCATATTCTATGTCGGTAAAGCAGCTCGTTGCAGTGTCCTTGCCGTAAGATTGCCTGCAGAATTTCATAACCAAATAAATAAAAATCTGATGTGTACCATTCACATGACTTTCTCTACATCTCTGCAACAAATTATTCTTAAAAAGCTTATACTTCTATTTACTTCATGATAATCGAGAAGAGATTAGCAGAAATGGTCTTATTACTTGTTTCCTTGAAAGTAGAAGCGAAATAAGAGAGTACACCATAAGTTCAAGCATGGTTCAAGTGATAGTCATAAGCTGGTTGCTATGTCACTGAAGTTCCTTTGTTTGTATGGACAGCAGTTGACAAACTCCTGTATGAGAAAAGGATGTTTTTCAAAGCAGAAACCAATAACAAGGAATGTCTTAAAAGCGACAAACTCCACGAAAAAATGTATATAACATAAATTGTGTGTTTTAACGTGCTCACACACACACATGGAGACCTTCTTCTGAAAATGCTTTTTTTAGATAAAGGGGACCCTAAAACATATATTTCCGGTGAAATCTCGGTATCGAATTATTGGATGGAGTGCGATACCTTCTTTATACACTATGTACATAGTACGTATAGAGAAAGTAAAAAGGGACAACAATAAATGTGGACAAATTTAATGTACTTCAACGACATTCCTTAATAATACTAAACTTAAATACGAATTTTGGTATTTATCTCAATTTCTTTTTACTTCCTCTACACGTACCTACTATGTACATAGTGTATAGAGAAGGTATTGCATTCCACCCAAATCCGACATCGAGATTTCACCGGAAGTACTTTGTATCCAAAAAAAGCATTTTAGGAAAAAGGTCCGTGTGTCCAAATAACAAGGAATATCTCAGAAATGGTCAATTCCACGAAAAAAATACATATCACATAATTGTGTGTTTTAACGTGATCTAAAATTTGTTGTAGTAAGTTTTTGTCTATTTCTTACGGTTTACCAGTTACACAAAATTCAGCAAAATTCATTCAGAATAAAGAGGTCTTTAGAGGCTATTCCCAAAAAGATCAAAGTATACATCTTATTTTCCATATAAATATCTTTAATATTCGGTACTTTAATCAAATCGTTAGAGACATTTTTGAGAAAATCATCATTTTCGAAAAATGTACCATGTAAAGGTAGTTGGAGTTGGGGGGGGGGGCTCTTGAAAATCTTCATGTCGCATCCTTGGAAGATACTGAACTTAAATATTAAGTTTGTTATTTAACCGACTTTTCGTTTTTGAGTTATGCTGTCCATAGACACACGGACCTTTTTCTTAAAATTCTTTTTTCTGATTCATGGTACCTCAAAATATATATTTCCGGTCAAAACTCCGTATCGGTTTTTGGGTAGAATACACTACCTTCTGTATCCACTATGTAATTGTACATACGGGCTAGAGAAAGTAAAAAGGGGACGAAACCCTGTCCAGAGGCAGTTTCAACTGGGAATGCAGAGCAAACAGCAGTTTCGTAGCGAGCAATTGTTGTGAGCAGACTTTGATTGTAATCACTTTGTGTAAGAAACAGTGTTGTTTGTTGGAGTAAAAAGAGATTGTTTTGTTACAAATTTCTGATGTGCTCCATTCACTTTATTTTCTCTGCAACTATTGTTGCAAAAGATTGATTATTCCTTTAACTACATCATGGTAATCAAGATAAACTTTTAGCAGAAATGGTTATAAGTTGTTCCTTCTACGTAAAAGGGAAATAAGGCAATAAAACTAAGCTAAAGCGATAATTGTATCTTACAAAAGATTGGTGTTTTCCATTCACGTAACCTTCTCTATATTTTTGTAACATTTTTTTTAATTGTTTCACTTGTATAGTCCCTTTAACTTCAATGGTCATATCGGGGGCTTTGACTTATGAAACGATCGTATTACTTAGGTTAGAACATTAAGTTAATCTATATCACTAAACACACGCACATTCACTCTCACATTTATACTTCCAGACTCTGTGGGGGATATGCAATAATTCTGGTTAACGAAAAATTCCACACCACAGCCGGGAATCGAACCCGGGAAACAAAGTATTGTTAACAAGTTTATTAGTCTATTTCATACTAATCGAGATAAACATTAGCAGAAATTGTCAAATTATTTGCCTTCTCGTAATTAGAAGGGAAATAAGGGAGTACATAGGCTAAAACGATAGTCAAATCTTTCAAAAGCAGTTGCTATGTGATTGAAAACCTCTTCCTTGCATTGCCAGGTTATCCGTATGAAAGAAAATTTGTCAAGTATTTTAAAACTGGATAACAAGGAATATTTCAGATAAGGTCAAGTCCACGAAAAAATGCATATGATAAACTGTGTTTTAACAAGATCTTCATTTTGTGTAATAAGTTTTTTGTCTATCTCTTGCTGTGTACCAGTTATGCAAAATACATCTAGAATAAAGAGGTCTTTAGAGGCTATTCCCAGAAAATTCAAGATATGCATTTCATTTGTCATGTAAATATCTTTAATACGTGATATTTTAATCAAAATCGTTAAAGCCATTTTTTTTTTGCTAAAATAAAATTTTTCGAAATGTTTCCAATTAAGGATAGTTTGGGGTGGGAGGATTTTTCTCAAAATCTTCGTGTCGCATCCCTGGAAAATACTAAACTGAGATACCAATTTTGGTATTTTACTGACTTTTCGTTTTTAAGTTTCGTGCTCACAGACTTTTTTCTAATTTCTTTTTGGATACAGGAATCCCTAAAACATGTATTTCCGGTGAATTCTCAGTATCGAATTTTGGGTGAAATGCAATATCTTCTCTATACCTATGTGCATAGTATGTGTAGAGAAAATAATTTTATACAAGGGACCCTAAAACGTGTATTTCTGGTGAAATCTCGGTATCGAATTTTTGGGTGGAGTGCAGTACCTTCTCTAACTACGTACCATGCACTAAGTAGAGAACGTAATTTATTTTTAAATCAGGGGACCTCAAGACATATATTTCCGGTAAAAATGTTGGGTGGGATGCAATAGCTTACAGTACTTACTACATAGTACAGAAAGTAAAAAGTGATTCTTCTATCCTCACTACTATGCTTGCTATATAGGTAAACTTATCATAAGAATTGGTTCTAATAGATCAAAGCCTGCCTGGGTAGTGTGGTGGGTGCATGTCTGACTCACACTCAACTGGTCGTGGGTTCGAGTCTCAAGTGAGTTACCTGTAAAAGGGTCGCACCCCCCAAATTAATCAAGTAGATTTCAACCACAGGGCGGAAATGCTTAGCGTTTCGCTAAAGCACGTTTAGTGACCAGCCGCCATTTTGCGATCTACACACTTCCATATACCTACACCATACACAACATCTGCAAAATTAATTTTTTTCCAAGTTGTTTAATTAAAAAACAAAGGACAATGGAAGGGTAGAGATCTCTAGTTGAATGAATATTTAATACAATCACATTTTTCGGTCTGTTGAAAGATATTATTGATAAATTGGTATTATTGCAGTAAACATGTCGGCAAGGTCATAACTTAATTTTGTTCTTATTTCTTGGTCTAAAACAGAAGGAGGGCAAAATATCAGATTTTGACCAAATCTTATTGTTTGTCTGTCATACCTATAGCCATTAATTCCACTAAATGAATCTATAAATAAATACAATAAAAAAAAAGGTGGCAAGTATCAGAAATTATCCCAAAAATTATTACTTTCACTGTGGACTACATGTATTGCATTCCGAGTCCGAGGAATAGGCCCACTATTCTCGTGGTTCTGGTATTATAAGCACTTAATTTGATCTAATTATTTCTAGCCATAGCTGCTAAATGGGCGAATTAGTAAGATGTTTCTTATAAACCTGAGTTGGTTACCACTTTTGTCTGCGAATTACCTTTACCCAGTTTCTCAAAGGTCTTTCCGAGTATCGAATTTATGGATGGAATGCAATACCGTCTCTTCCTAGTACTGTCTACGTACCAGAGAAAGTAAAAATTGTTGTTTTTCTTTGAGGAGATTCAGGTTTCATCAGAACGTCTGTTTCCAGGACAATCTCGATATCGAATTTTTGGGTGGAATGCAATACCTTCACTATCAACCATTTTCGTGATAGAGAAAATAATATTTTTCTTCTTCTTTCATTGCCTTTTTATCTATATTGTTTCAATAGCTTTCTCATACTGGATATACTTCACGTATCATAACGTCTACAGCCGCACACTGTAAACTATAAAGTGAATGTAATAAAATAAATATTTCACACTTATTGATTTCAAAGGTGTTTATTTTCTCTGAAAGATAATTGCTTCATTACGCCTTCATTATTATGATCCAATTTATAATTCATATTATTAATGCGCAAGATATGACGTCTTACGTAAAGATCATACAATATGCCCCACTCACAGCGGCAACAGAAGAGCAACTATTACTGGGTCAGGGCTCTTGCTCTTCTGTTGTTTTGCGATTCTTCATTTTGACATGCAAGAGTAACTTCCGCTGGCAGTCACGCATCTCATACATAATATGTCTTCGACCATATGTAATCTCAACTCTGCTCGGAATTTATTGACCAATTTTATGTCAATGACTTCTCCAAATGTGTTCTTCCACTTCCACAGTCAACTTTAAAAGGCTTGCTTAACCAAAAATATTGATAATACCGAAATTGCTCTTGGGTTTCCAGCCATTTGATGAAGGATATAGACTCCTACGTTTCAAAGACATTCATCTTCTTCGTCTGAAGAGAAACTGAACTAATAAAGTTACAGGAGATCATATTTCAATATTGATCATTTTAAAATATGTATATCGTTGCATAAAGCAATAAATAAAATTCATAGTTTGTATTTTACCTGTGAGAATCAAATCTGATGCATGAAATAGTACCTATTTCATGACATTTCTAAATTTTGCTATACGCATTATGAGTAGCTTCTATTTCAGAAAAAAAAAAAAAAAGTCTAATGTGTTCCATTCACATGACTTTCTCTAATCTCTGTAACAAATTACTGTTAAAAAGCTTATTCTTCTATCTACTTCATGCTAATCGGGATAAAATTATCAGAAATGGTCTTACTACTTAGTTCCTTTTAAGTAGGAGGAAAACAAGGGAATAAACTAAACTAAACCACAGTCAAATGTTTTAAAATGTGGTTACTATGGGATTGAAATCCGTTTCTTTGCATGATCAGGAGTTGGAAAGGTTTAGGCAACAAAATATATTTGCTTGTTTAACATTTTATATTTCTCTGTATTCCTATAATATTATTTGTCACTTGTCGTTGTCAACATGTCACTATTCGTAGCTTTAAGCAGATTACTGTATTAAGGAGGTAGAATTCTAAGCTTCGTTTTTCTCACCTTCAAAAAGGAAAAGATTCTTTATTACAATTCACATTTGCAAATAGTTGGGTCAGAGACCACACTGTAGACATCTCCAAAATTGTATTCTTGAATATTGCTCCTGAATGAGGGGAGGACGGTTTGGGCTATGACGTTGAAGTTCATTCACTCCTTCCTTGAGACGTGCAGTTGAAAACTGTCTGTTGTAGTGAAATGGAGCACCAAATCAAAATAAGAATCCACAGAAACGTGTATGCACATTTAAGGACGAACAAGTTTTCTGTACTGCTTCTGATGAAATTGTAAGGTGCCTTATTTGTTCCAAGAGTTTACGGGGGATATACAAGGCTAATATAAGTCGGCTTATCCTCCCCCTAGATAGGACTTGCAAGCAAATGCCTAGGGGTCAGAAGCCTGTCGGGGAGCGCGAAAGCACAAAATAGAGAACCTGGAACGAGTGGTCGGCCCGTAGCCAGGCATGAGCGTGAAGAAGTGGATGATATGAAATGCAAGCGAAATAGATGATAGAAAACGTGATGATGGAGCAACTGGTGGAGTGTGTGGCGGAGAAAACCGAGGGACCCGGAGAAACCCTCCCAGACGTCGTCCACATGCGGGCGCTTGGACTCTAGCCGCCTGGATGGAAGGCGAGCGGTCTAACCGGCGCCACCTGGCTAATATAAGATACCATTATATTGCATGCACAAAGAGCACTTGAATATTACAGGCAAGTAATTTTAACAAAATGAATTATAAGTGCAAGTACACTGATTATCATATCCATTATTATTGTTGTTATTATTTTTATTATTATCATTAGCAATGGTAGTCTATTATTTTTATCATTCTTATTATCACCTTTATTAACGCCATCATTATCATTAAATGCTATGTACGAGTATAATTTCATAAATTCATCGAGTTTTAAACATATCTACTTAGAAGGCATTGCAAATGGAAGCTTAACATTTTCTTAGGGGTGTGGAAGTGATAACGGATAAAAGTGTATAATACATAATCGTACTATAGGGATAGAACATGCTATACCATTTCAGGAGCTGAAGAAGTTTTCAAAATTAAAAACATAATCACGTTCTCGGATGCAAATCTATGTACGCAGTTAAAAGTAGTCGCAGTTGATTTGAATACCCTTGTCATAATTCTTCTACCAAATTCACTCTTCTCTGTGACCTGCGGCAGGTATTTACAGTGCTGCACTGCAACTCTGTCGCGCCAACTGCCCCGAATACCTTTGTGGTTCGGTACAGTATCCTTGGTGACGTAGACTTTGAAGACGTCTGGACCAGAGGTACTTTTTTTCTTTTGGATAGTGTTGACAGCCGCTTTTACTACAAATGGCACCGCAGACCATGATACATGGAATGAAGATAGAACACTGGTGGAATACGATGGCGGGGAACCCGGAGAAAACCTGCCCCTGCGACGTTTTTTTCACCACAAATCCCACATGCGGCCGCTTGGGACTGAGAAGTAGTGAATGGAAGGGAGCACTGAAAATGTCAGCAAACGTTGGTCCAATTAGACCGGTGTCACCAACTGGTTGTCCATTGAGTAAGGCAGATAGAGCAACTTAGCTCGATGCCCCTACTGTGTGCACTGTGCGACCAAATGTGTGGAAAGCAAGGAACACTAATTCCTTCAGTGCAGTGGCAGTGTGCAACATTTTACGTTTGAAATGCTCGTAATTCGTTTTTCATAGATTGACTTGACTATCTTAGTGAAGGATTGGGTTGCACTTTTTATATACATATTAACGTTCTTTAACCTGATTGGTCATATCAGACGATGAATGAAATTGGTGAAATGTTGCTCAAATGATCTCGGGATCCATGGAGCTTAAAGTTACTTGACATTTGCCTTCTCAGGATAAGGGAAAATCCCGAAAAAAACCTTATCCGGGGAACTCACCCTATGCGAGATTCGAACTCACGATCTGAGGCAGACATGCTGCCACCACACTACCCAGGAGTACAATTACTTGCTCTTAACACCGAAATCTTAGAGTTTGATGTATTATCTCTATGGTTTTAGTTAAAAAGTCCTGTCCCTTTATTTGGGAATAGTTTGTTAGTCGCATTTTCTTTAAAAATATTTTTATCAATACATTAGTATTTATATACTTGATATGAACATATGCATATTTTCATAGGTTTGGTCATAATAAATTGATAGTCAAACAATAAAGGCAATTATTATAGTATTAACGTAGTAAAACAAGCACTCTGTACCATTGGAATCCCGTGGTACCGCTAGCAGTATGAGAATTAATTTGTAACGAAAAACTTTTTCATATATAGCAGTGATAATGAACAGACATCTCAGTAATTAATTAGTATCTAACACAATTCGAAAAAAACCGTCTTTTCCTTGGTAATTGTCATACGGGAACTTGTAAACTCTTGGTAATGCAAAGAAATGGATTTCATTCATATGACAACCAGCTTTGAAAACATTTCACTTCGCTTTAGCTTATGGTATTCTCTTATTTCCTTTCTACATAGGTATAAAGAAGCAAGTAATACGACTATTACTGCTAATGTTTACCTCGATTGGCATGAAGTAGATAGAAGAATAAGCTTTTCAACAATAGCTTGTTACAGAGATGTAGAGAAAGTAATGTGAATGGAACACATGAGATTTTTTAAGGTAGAGAAGGTATTGTATTTCACTAAAAAATTCGATATCGAGATTTCACCGGAAATACATGTTTTGGGTCCCCTGAATAAAAAAAAAAGCATTTTTAGAAAAAGTTCTGTGTGTGCGCGCGCGCGCGCGCGCGCGTGTGTGTGTGTGTGTGTGTGTGTGTCTGTGGACAGCATAGCTCAAAAACAAAAAGTCCTTCAGTATCTTCCAAGGATGCGACACGAAAATTTTCAAGAAAATCCCCCATCCTAATTTTGATTTTCTCAAAAATGGCTCTAACGATTTTAATTAAAATATCGCATATTAAAGCAAATACCTGACAAATAAAATGCATATCTTGAATTTTCTGGGAATAGCCTCTGAAGACTACTTTATTCTGGACGAATTGTATGAAACTTTAATAACTGGTAAACTGTAAGAGAAAGACAAAAACTTACTTAACAGCAAATATAGAGCTCGTTAAAAAACACAATGTTACATGGAGTGGGTCGTTTTTGAGATATTCTTTGCTATTAGTTCAGTTTGTCTACTGTCCATACAAAGGAACTTCAGTCACATAGCAACCAGCGTTTGACTAATACTTTAGCCTATGCTACTCCCTTATTTCCCTTCTATTTGCATGGAAGCAAGTAATAAGACTATTTCTGCTGATTTTTTCTCGATTAGCATGAGGTAAAAAGAAGCGTAAGCTTTATAACAAGAATTTGTTGCAGAGATGTAATGGAGCATACCAAATTTTTTGTTAATACATTATATATCATGTTCATGAATCTAAATCTCTCGTTACATCGTAAAATTGCATACTTCAAACTTTAAATAGGCACCTATTTTTAGAACCGTTATTGTGTGATAAGGAGTGTTAAACTGTTGCAACAGTTATGTGCCGCTTTTCTTTCAAAGTTTCACATGGTGACGTGATTATTACACTGATATAATGTCAACCTGACAGGGATTGCTAAATGTGTTTTGATCACTTAATGGTTAATCATTGCATTTAACTCAATGGATTTCTGTCATACGCAAATCACAATGCTTGGCTGAAATAATGGCATTAACCGTTCCTTGCTCTTATGTAAGAAAACGTAACAGAGATGAAATTGTAATGCACAATAACAGTTCGGCATCGCGTGCAGAAATCCTCAGCTTTCTCTGTGACACTACAAGGTCAGACACTGGGCGGATGCAAGGATGGGTGGTAGCATTGTTATTCATCAGCAGTTCTCATGGAAACAAAGAACAGGCGGCCAATAAATCAAAACATGCGGGTGAAGAAATTCAACTTCCGGGAGCCTAAACTGTAGCACTCGCATATTGACGACGCTTCTCTTCACTTCATTTTAATAGTCTCAGCAATAAGGCAGTTAAGTTTTCCTAATGCTTAGTTTGTAGCTATTTTGAAATATTTAAAGCTTCAATATTATTTTAAAATAATGTATATGTTTACTGTTTATACACTTATTATTACATAGTAGTAAGAGAAGGTATTGTATTACACTCAAAAATTCAAAGTAGACATTACGTACAGGCTTTGAGGTCCCCTGAGTAAGAATAAAACAATTTAAAAAAAAAAAAAAAAGTCCGTGTATGTGTTTGTATGTGTGAGTGTTTGCGGACAACACATCTCAAAAAACGAACTCGGTTTGGTATTTAAAGAATTTCTACCAGGAAGTGACACGAACATTTTTAGGAAAATCCTTCCACCACCAACTGCCCATTACATGGAACAATTTTCCGAAATGTAATTTTCTCAAAAATGGCTCTGAGATGTTGATACAAACATAATGTTTATCTTGAGTTTTCTGGGAACAGCCTCTGAAGACCTCTTCATTCTGGATTGCTTTTGTATGGTAGCTAAATCGTAAGAGATAGACAAAACATACAACACAAAAATGTAGATCTTGTTAATGTCATACACTTTTTTTCTTTTGTAGAATTAACTGTTTCCGAGATATTCCTTGTTATTGGTTTCAATTTTGGGCTACCTACTTAAAACTTTCCTCAAACACGAAGTCTCTCTTTCGTTTCAGCTCTCTTTTGCTTTACTCCTGGTCATGCTAAGAAACCCAATTTCAATTGTTTTACATAGTAACCAGATTTTTAAAATTTTGACTATCGCTTTAGCATAGTGTATTTGCCTATTCGCCTTTTACTCATTAGGAAGTAAGTAATAAGTCATAGAAGAGGAAGGTATTCCAGATGAAAACCGAACAGCAACAATGGATGAAAATGTGGTGAAAGTAGAGCTCATGTTGTGGGAAGATCGTCGTTGCACTTATGGTCAGATCCAAGAAGCCCTAAATATTAGATCGGCGGCAGTGGATACAATCTTGAAAAACTTATGCAGTATGATCCAGAAAATAAACGCAGTCATTGGTCTGGGTCTTCCCAAAAGATCCCCCAACAAAAGTGAAATGAACGAGAAGTGTTGGCAAGAAGATGCTCTGTTCCTTCTTTTCATGGTCAGTAAGTGGTCACTTTCTGGTGATTCCTCTCAAGGGACAAAAAATATTTCTGACAGATAATACACCACAAAGTATCTATCACAAATAATTAATAAACTGAGAAAAAAGAGGATCAAGACTGGTCTGCGCGGAATTTTATTGAACCATGACAATGCCTCTGCCCACACCTCACAATTTCTGCAGGAGTCAGATATTTGATCCATCCTCCCTACAGTCCAGATCTGGCCTTATGTGACTTGTTTCCTATTCCCCAAAGTGAAATAAAAATGCATTTGAAAAATTTTAAAGGATCAAGCGATGTATAGAAAGCACAGGTGAATGTTTTGAAAAGATTGAATGACCAGATATACATGTTTACTTTCTCTAGCCAAGTATGTACAATGTACATAGGGATAGAGAAGAATTGAAGGGCTGAGAACCATAGTCGGCCATCTCCATGTGAGGTCAAAATTGAGCTGTTGCCATCTGTCGGTATAGTTTATGGTTATACATCTTATATTGCAGTTATATCTTATAACTGGGCCATGTCCAGCATTTCCATTTACAAACAGTAGAGCATCAAAATATCGGTCTAAATGACACTACAAATTCTGTTAGAGGCAGAGTGGTCCAAATCCATGCAGCAAATCACGCTACCGCATATGATGATCCATTTATTCCTCCAGTGAATCATGCTTTTTACAAGAGTTTGCGTGTGCAAGTAATAATGATGATCAGCAGGACATTGATTAGATGTATGGAAATGGCCCAGTTACATTTCTTTAGGCTGGGCCAAATTCCAGCAAAGGAAAATAACTCCCAATAAATAACTGTAAAACCTAATTTTGCATGAAGCCACATTAATGTTGTGCTAATATAAGATAGAGAACAGATTCTAGATTGCTGTGACATTTAGTCATTATGTGTAACTTGGCTCAATAAATTATGATATTGAAAAAAACACTGACCTTCTATTTCTCCATTTTTAAAAAATGGTGCTTGGCCGACTATGGTTCTCAGCCCTTCAATTATATTCCACCCAAAAATTCGATGTCGAGATTTCACCGGAAATACATGTTTTAGGACCCCCTGAATCCAAAAAAAAGCATTTTCAGAAACAGATCCGCGGGCGCGCGCGCGTGCGTGCGTGCGTGTGTGTGTCTGTCTGTGGACGGCATAGCTCAAAAACAAAAGACGGTTAAATACCAAACTTGGTATTTAAGTTTGATATCTTCCAAGGATGCTACACGAAAAAAATTTCAAAAAAATCCCCCACCCCTAACTACCCTTTATATGGAAAAATTTTCGAAAATTTTGTTTTTCTTAAAAATGGCTCTAATGATTTTGATTACAATATCACATATTAAAGCAATTTCTATCACAAATAAAATGTATATCTTGAATTTTCTGGGAATAGCTTCTAATGACCTGTTTATTCTGAATGAATTTTGCTTAATTTTGCATAACTAATAAACCGTAAAAGATAGACAAAAATTTACTGTTCACAAAAGATAGATATTGTTAAAATACACAAGTTTGTCATATACATTTTTTTCGTGGAGCTTACCATTTTCGAGGTATTCGTTGTTATTAGTTTCAATTGTGAAATACTTGTATTTTTCCCAGACGGAAGTGCCCGTTTTTCTTTTGTTCTACTCCTGGCCAAGCAAAGAAGCGATTTGCAATGACAATCACATAACGACAGCTTTTAAAACATTTGAATGCACTTTAGCTAGTGCATTCCCTTAATTCCATTCTGCTTATAAGGAACTAAGTAGTAAGAGCATTCTGCTAATGTCTATCTCGATTAGCATTGTGTTGAAAGAAGAATATATTTTGTAAGAAGTTTGTTAGTAGAGTAGCTAGTGAAAGTCAAGTGTGTAACACATCAGATTTTTATTACTTTATTGCGTCCATTCCCAAAACGTTTGGAGTGATTCTCGTATGGGAATGTGAAAGTTGAAAATGGGAGCATTGGGCAAGGGGCATTTTGCACATGCATTATAAACATTCTTCGTGTTTTGTGCATCTATTTATAAATGTCAAGTGTTAAAGTAGTATAAAAGAATGAGGTGTGTTAAGGAGTAAAAGAGTGTCAATAATTCATAAAAGCAAGTGTGAATAACTAACAAAGTGAAATGCTAATATTTCATAAAGCCAAGTGTCAACAATCAATGTCCATTTATTTATCTGCATCACCTAAGTAAAGAGTGAATTGGCGATACCAGCGGAGATATCTTGGCAGCAAATAACTCAACCCAAATATTCACTACACTAGAACATCTAACATAATCAATTAAAGGTTTGTGTAGTTTGTCGTTAGGTTGCGTGTGCATAGAGGTTATAGCAATATGCTCAGTGTCGGTGTAGACTTCTGACGTAAACAAAATACAAATTACTTGAAGCGCACAAAAATTATACTAAAAATGAGAGATGCAATACTTCGTTATTTTCGTAACAAACTAATTTCAAATAATTCGTTTGCTTAGTTGGCATTATAGGTCAATATTGGTCAGTGCACCCAAATGAAATGCCACTAGGAACCATTTGCCTATCTGCCGTTCTATCATGACAACACGAATGAGCACAGACCTTCATAATCAAAATGTTCTGCAGTAGTGAACAGAGTGTAGTGACCAGTACTGTGCATACTTAGTTGCTTAACTGTCTGTCCACCTATACTCGCTGACGAATCAATGCATGTTTTGCCGCGCACAAACTCCTCATTTTTAACAATACTGTTATATTATCTATAATAATATTATGTAGTTCACTCAATCTATTTTGATAATTATTTCATCGTTGAAAATACTGTTCTCCTCAATGGAGATGAACATTGAAGTCTAAAACGTACAATTCACTTGTTAAATGATTAAAAGGAGAAATGGATTTACAAGGGCTGGATATTAGAATAAGCACATGTTGGAGTAAAAAATGAGCATGCAAAAATACTTCGACTTTTCGTTGAGAATGTCATGGGGTAGAAACTGTTTGTGTGTGTTGTTTAATTTGTATAACCATGGGGTTATTCCCGAATTTCGCGAGACAGTTCCGCATTTTGGGACTTTTAAAATTGTACCTTGTAGAACAGCATTTGTCCCGAATTTGTGTTATTTTTTGCCTTCTCTTTGAGACATTTGCGATGTCTCTGAGACTGAATTAACGACTTTCTTTTTATGTATGAGATTCAGAATTAACATGAGTAATTGTACAGTGTATGAATGTGATAACTAGTATAAAAACAAAGCAAAATGGCACAAAATAATTCTCATTTGCAAAATATAAACAGATAAGTGAAAGATGGGAACATTGTTTCCGAAGGTAAGACGCGTTTCCTAAATTACGTAAGTTGATGCTTTATAATTAATAGAAACATGAACAGCGTAATATTACATAATTGTTTGACAACGTTATAATTAGGGATATTGTTTCTCTGTAATGATTTCTGCTAAAATTCAAGTTTTGTGTTATCCATTTATTATTGTGACTTCAGTGCCACCCTCCCTTTAATTTTTCCGAGTTTTCTTAAAATATAGAGAACTATTATGACTTTAAAATAGCTGGAAACTGCGTGAGCCTCTGAGTTTCTTTTTAAACCTCTAAACTTTTAAATAAAATTTCGGACATTTTATGTTTTGAAAAATAAACTATTCCAGCAACTTCAACTAAAGCAACTCCACATGATAATGGTGATATTCGTACAAAGTAGTAACATTTTTATGCGGATACATCTTAAAGTTTCCGTGGAAACGGGACATAACGATAAATTTGTTTTAAGTAATTCACATTTAAAGTAATTATTATAAAACTTATAAAACCTAAATAAACACTAATATATTTTAAATTAATTTATAATAGTAAATATTTGAACATCTTAATGAAACAAACACCAACTTATCCACATTTTTATAAATTACAAATAAATAAAATAGTATTTTTTGGACTTGATGAAGCATTTAGATTCTCGTGATATGTACTATTTTAATATATTTTTACTGCTTCAAAAATACCCCAATTATTCAATTATATTTTTTAAAAGTTATTGTCATAATTTCACTCCTGACTTGTAAGTGTCCAGACTACAGATGGATGTTTAATTATCCTACTATGTAGTAGGGGAGAAAATGTTAAATACAGACTTTAATTTTCAGCTTAAACACTTACATTGCATTCATATTGTTATATAATTACTTCACAACTAAGCTTATTACAAAGCACTATCTTATCTTTTTTAATGTTTCTATTTTTAAGAAAATATAAAAAATCATACATATATAGATATAGAAAACCATTGTGTGGAACAATTTCAAAATAAGAAAATTTCAACACATAAAAACTCAGAAAAAAAAAGGTTAAAATTACGACTCTAAACTAACCTTGTTTCCGACCTTTAACCTCTCTAAAAATGCTTGATGCATATGCCGACACTCCGTCTTCTGCCTCTGTTGAATAATTCACGAAAAAGTTTACCTTTTAATCACAATTTTAAAGGAATTTAGGCTCATAGGCATTAAATGGTTTAAGCGATCACACATCTAACTGCAGGAAACTGAAGTAAAAGGTATGCAAGTATTCAATTAATAATAACACTACGATGTTTAGCATTTTTGGTCTTATTGTATCCTAAAGTGTAGCACATGGTAAAGTGGCAATTCATTTATCTTGTAGGAAACTTATTATAATAACAGAAATGTAATTTATTGCACTGTATTCAGATCATTTGTAGTGTTATTTAATTCATAAATATTCCTGCTGATTAGAATTAAGCTGCTATCTATAATTATGTTTTGCATAAATAACTTTCTGTATTGCATCAAAGTATTTTTATTGCATTTTGGAGTAAGAGTCTAGATCTGTTTACAGTGCAAAGTTAGTGATTTATTTGTATAAGCTAAACATTATTTTTGCTTCCTAATCTCAATAGGAGATCTGCAATAATAGTACTTTTGTAGATAACCGAAGTATTTAGACTTCGCTTTACAACGGTGTTACTATTATCCTCGCTATCTTATCAATTTGTTAGCATTGTTACAGCAAGTTGCAATCAACGTGACGTCACTGTGCAGACAGAACGAAAACAAGCAGCCCTTGTCCCTCACCTCGCAGTCAGGTTTCTGAACGTTTCGATTATGCTACCAGCCAATAGGTTTGCTGAAGAAAGTTTCAGAAAGGACAAATGTCATGGTCAGACATTAGAAATTGGCTTTACATAAACATACTTAAGTTTTATGTAAAAATTACTTTTAGTTCGCTATGTAAAGTCTTTTTCTATGTTGCATCCATGAAGGAAATCAGGAATGTACAGCAGTTAACAAGAACATATTTAAACAGAGATAATAAACTTCAGACTTTTTATGTCATCCCCACTCCCAAAATAAAAACCATAAACAGTAAATAAAAAATTGATCTTTGCCATTTTTATTGCAGAAACAATATTCAGCGTTGTTTCTTTCTCTATTACGTATTAGTAAATACATAAAGTATTGCATTCCAACCAAAAATTCGACGTCGAGATTTCACCGGAAATAATGTTTTGAAGTTCCCTAAATGTGTGTGTGTGTGTCTGTGAACACGATAACTCAAAAACGAAAAGTCAGTAAAGTACCAAACTTGGTTTTTAGGTTTAGTATCTTCCAAGAAGATTTTGAGAAAAATCCCCCACCCCAAACTACCTTTTACATGGAAAAAAATTTCGAAAATTTTAATTTTCTCAAAAAAAGTCCTTAACGATTTTGATTAAAATACCGTATATTAAAGATATTTATATGGAAAATAAAAGATATATACATATATTGACTTTTCTGGGAAGGCTCTTTATTCTGAATGAATTGTTGCTGAATTTTGCGTAACTGGCAAACCGTAAGAGTTAGGCAGAAACCTACTTCACAGAAAAATGTAGATCACGTTAAAACACACAATTTATGTCATTTACGTTCTTTTTTTTTTTTTTTTTTCGTGGAATTGGTCATTTCTTAGACATTCCTTGTTATTTATTTCAGATTGAAAATACTTAAGCTTTTCTCACACGGGAAGTTGTAAAACTTGCATAGAAACGAACTTCAACCATATGGTGACCAGCTTTTAAGAGATTTGGCATTCGTTTTAGCCTAGTTTATTCTCTTATTTTCCTTCTTACAAGGAAGCAAGTAATTAAGAATTTCTGCTAACGTTTATCTGGATTATGAAAAAGGAGATAGAAGAATATGCTTTTTAACAGAAATGTGTTACACCAATGTAGAGAAAGTCATGTGAATGGAACACATCATTTTTTTTTTTTTTTTTTTTAGTTTAACATTTCCGAGAAGTCCTAGTTATTTTTCTATTTCCCAATACTCATACTTTCCTCAAATGAGAAGTCGTTACCCACTTTTTTCACTTGGTCATGCAAAGAGAACGCATCACATAGCTACCAGCATTTAAAAGATTTCACCATCGCCTTTTCTCTCATTTCCCTTCTACGTATAAGGATCTAACTAATGAAACCACTTCTGCTAAAGTTTATCTTGATTGGCATGATGTAGATAAAAAAATAAACTTTTGTAAGAATAGTCTGTTTGCAGAACAGCTGGAGAAAGTTATATGATGGAACACAGCAGATATATTTTAACTACTTCGTTTTAATCAAGATACTCCTTTGCAGAGATACTTATAATACATATTTCGTTATATGTACCATCAAATGTTTAATAAGTATTGGATGCTTTATTCTGACGTTAAATTTCTATGCTGTTTCCATGCAATCGCGAGAAACAACTGAAAATCCAAAAGAGTTTGAAAGAATGACAAAAATAATGAACAATTCGAAAACAATATTGAATATCTAAGAAATGGCCAGGTTACAAAAAAAAAACATTTAGAATAAGTTGCATGTTTTAAGACAGCTACATTTGTGTGTGTGTGTGTGTGTGTGTGTTTTATGTATCACTTAAGTTTACCAGTTATATAAGAGTCAGTTATACCAAAGAAGAGAGCTTCGCAGCTCATTCAGAGAAAATTCAATATATATATCTTTTATTTGTAATACACACAGACATACATATATTGGTTGTATTGCATGGTAATCAAACTCCTTAGAACTATTTTTGAGTAAACAAAACCTTTGGAAAAGTGTTCCATAAAAAGCAGATATGTACAAAGATAGCTCTTGCAAGTGTAGTTAGCGATATAAACAAGCTGCGGCGCGAACTGAAATCACGTGATTCTTCTGTCCAGTCATGGACCGATGCAGTAAAATTACGGTTTATATTTTTATTCTACACAGAGAAATAAATTGCTTGCTAAATTCGTAGAATAAGCAGCCTATCTATCTCGATAGCTTGCGAGGTACTGTTGTCAGAACTCGTTTCCAGTTGGTGAGTCACATATACAGTCAGATATATGTACAGAAGAATATGCTGTTTTTAAACAAACATAAACAGAATGTCAGATTCGAAACGCGGGAAGCATTATTTTCACAACGTTTTAGAGTCTCCATATGAATTGCAAATGGAATTTCTTGCTCTACTAAATTTTACGAACATAAAAGAACATGAAAGAGGTTGGGAGTCATTTAAATCATTGCCTAAAGAATCATTTTACAAATTGCGATTATTTGCATCACACTTAATGGCAATGTTTGACTCCACATACACTCGCGAGTCCCCCGCAACCAAAAAAAAAAGTATTTTTAAAAAAAGTCAGTGTTTCTGTGTGTGTCTGTGGACAGCATAGCTCAAAAATGAAAATACCGTTAAATACCAAACTTGGTATTTAAGTTTGGTATATTCCAGGAATGCGACAGGAAGATTTTCAAGATAATCCCCCCCACCCCAAACTACCCTTGACATGGAAAGAGGTTGGGAGTCATTTAAATCATTGCCTAAAGAATCATTTGGTTCCTCTGTTAAGGCTCTGTGCATTGTCCATTCGTCAAAGTGAAACATATCGCCGAAGAAAAAAGACAAAGCTAGATGCAGATGAAGTAATATTGTTTTTACAAGACATTCCGATACGTCGTGCAGCGACATACCGAAATAATTCACACTGAGTGCAATGAGTTACTGCGCCTTCCCCTCTGCTCCTTCAATTTTGACATGCCTAAGATAAACGGTAGTTGGGGTTGTGGAATTTACTTCGTGTCGCATTCTTGGAAGATACTGAATACCAAATTTGTTAGTATTCGACTGTTGTTTCTGAGTTATGTTGTTCACCATACACACACGCACGCACTTGTGCGGACTTTTTTTAATTTTTTATAGGTATATACCTATACTTTTGGATTCAGCGGTCTTCAAAATATAAGTTTCCAGAGAAATTTTGGAATTGAATTTTTGGGTGGAATACCTTCTGTTTTAAGTATCTACAGGTTTACATTATTATGATTACAATTATTATCATTATTATTATTATTATTATTATTATTATTATTATTATTATACATTAATAGAACAAGAAACCATCCAATTTCACGAACGCTAGAGAGTAAAAAGAACGGTATTCTAGAGATTACAACAGATGCAGTTTCAATATTACCGTAACAATTCTCTAAGTAAACGCTCTGTTGTTTCAGGTAATGATGCAATGCATCTTCCTCTTACGGAATATCATTTTCCATGATTAGTACACTCCGAAGTTTCATACATTAGTAGCTTGTTCACTACATAAAATATGCAGCTCTTATTTGGTGTTCTGGGAAAACAACTAGGATCTCTGTCAAATAATCCCACATAAGCCTTGTAATAAATCATCGTTTTTGTCTTCAAGCATTGCGGCCGTTGTTATTCTATTATTTGAAATGCGTTGGACGTGATTCCTCCATTATAGTTTATATTTTTCAATTAAAGATTTTATTTTTACTTACTCTACACGTACTATGTACAGATGAGGTACTGTTTTCCACCCAAAAAATTGATACCGAAACGTCAACTGAAATGTATGTTTTGAGGTCCCCGAGTCCAAAAAAAACATATTTAGAAAAACGTCCATGTGTGTCTGTGGGCAGCATAGCTCAAAACAAAAACACCATTAAAAATAAACTTGGTATTTAAGTTTGGTGACTTCTATGGATATGACACAAACATTTTCAAGAAAATTCCCCCACCAAACCACTCTTTATATGGATTTTTTTTTTAAATTTTGTTTTTCTCAAAAATGGATCTAACGATTTTGGTTAAAGTACTGTATTTTAAAGCTATTTGCATCAAAAATAAAATGTATGTCTTGAATTTTCTGGGAATAGCTTCTAAAGACCTGTTCATTCTGGATGAATTTTGCATAACTGGGGAACATAACTTACTGCACAACAAATGCAGATCTCATCACATACAATTTATGTCATTTATATTTTTGTTGCAGAGTTAATTGTTTCCGAAACATTTCTTATTATTCGGTTTCAATTTTAAACAACGCATCTTCTCAAACGGGGTCACCTTTAATTTAACTCTTTTGTTTTTTCTGGAAATGTAAAGAGAACCGAACTTCAATTGTTCACATATTGATAGGGCTTTAAAAGATGTGACTATCGCTTTAGCCTGGTATATTCCCTTATTTCCCTTCTGCTTATAAAGACTAAGTAGTAAGACCAATTGTGTTAAAGTTTATCTCGTTTAGCATGATGTAGATAGAAAAATAATGTTTTGTAATAATAGTCTGTTTGCAGAACAGGTAGAAAAAGGCATGTGAGTGCAACAGATTTTTTAAATACATAATTTATCATTTTCTCTACAGGCATATAGAAAAGGTATTGTAACGCACCCAAAAATTCGAAACCGAGATTTCACCGGAAGTTTATGTTCTGGGTCCCCCGAAAGCAAAACAAAAAAAAAGTATTTTTAAAAAAAGTCTGTGTTTGTGTGTGTGTCTGTGGACAGCATAGCTCAAAAATGAAAATACCGTTAAATACCAAACTTGGTATATTCCAGGGATGCGACATGAAGATTTTCAAGATAATCCCCCAACCCCAAACTACCCTTGACATGGAACTTTATCCTAAACTTTTGATTCTCTTAAAAATGGCTCTAACGATTTTGTTTAAAATACCTTATCTTTAAGATATTTTTATGACAAATGAAATGTATATCTTGAACTTTCTGGAAATAGCCTCTGAAGACATTCATTCTGGATGACTTTTATATAACTGGCAAACCGTAAAAGATATATAAAAACTTACTGCACAAATAATGTAGATCTCATTAAAACAGACAATTTATGTCCTATACATTTTTTTGTTTTTGTTTTGTTTTGTAGAGTTAACCGTTTTCGAGATATTTCGGATTATTGGTACCAATTTTAACCACTTAAACTTTTCTCAAACGGAAGACATCTTTATTCTCATTTCTCGTTTGTTTATTCCTGGTAACCAAAGAGATTGGAATTTCAATTGTTTCATATAGCGATCGGCTTTTATAGGACGAGACTATCGCTTTAGCCCGTGTATTTTCTTATTTCTATTTACAAGGAAGCTAATAATAAGACTAATTCTGCTTATGTTTATCTTGATTAGCATGACATAGATAACAGATTCATCCTTTGAATGAAAGGTTTGTATTCCGAACAGCTAGAGGACATCATGTGAATGGAACACATTAGATTTTTCCCTTCTATTTACAAGAAACCAAGCAATAAGGACAATTTCTGCTAATGTTTGTCTCGATTTCCATGAAGTAGATAGAAGAATAAGCGTTTTAACAATAATTTGTTACAGGGCTGTAGAGAAAGTCATGTGAATGGAACACATCAGATTTTTTTTTTGTGTCATTTCGACTGCTTGGACTTATCACGACCTTCTCTAATGTTATAATGTTATAAAACGTACAATGACTCCAAATGTATTCAACAGTTACTTCAACATCTACACAAGTTTACAAATGTACACCTTATCAAACAGATTGATATTCTTAAGAAACTGTAAAATTTTATTATCTAGTCTGGTTTGTTCACGGCACAGAACAAATCCGAGATGCTGGTTTGTTGTCTGCACTTGTACAATGGGCAGGCCACAACAATGTGCTGGATGATTAATGGTGTGTTGCAGTTGAAACAAACTGGAGGTTGATCTTTGTTTTGAAGAAAAGAGTGAGTCAGTTTACAGTGGTCAAATCTTAGAGGGAGATGGTTGATTTCGTCGTTTGAGTGTTCGTAGAAGGTGGAAAAAGTTGGCATAGCCTGGACAAGATTCATGTAGTTTGTTATCGGATGACAATTCAGCTCCACCATTAAAGCGCCAATTGAATGGCCGAGATTAGGCAATTTCAACCAATCGCTGTCATCTGACTGAAGCATTATTGCCGAAAAATCTTATTGCAGCTGATGTTCATTTCTTTGAAATCTTGTCGCACCTGACGTCCGTATGCTTAATCTCTTGTCTTGGTTATTAGTAACAAAGTGATAATCAAGGCAGCCAACCCTCACTTTTAATTACTGTCAGTTCCACAACTGTGCTTTCAATTTTGTCCTTACAATGTTTATTTAAAATTTTATCAGTGCATAATGTATTTAGTTCAAAAAATAAGTGAAAATAATCATTAAACGTATGAGGTGAGTGCAATAGCCTGAAATAAAATGTCGTTTGTTTCCATTTAAGTATTACTTATTAAAAGCTGAAATAAAATAATTGTTCCCTATTTCTACCTATTTCTATTGTTGCCATCGATATTCGTACATTGGGTGTAGACACGGTCGGCCATATTCGGGAGGCAGGAAGAAAGGGGGGAAGAAAAACACATTCGGTAAATAAACATGGTTGAATGCGTCATCTACCATTTGAGAACTAAGGTACAATCATAACCTGATAAAATCTCCCTTTCTATATATTATAAACTATTAATAGTCCATTTCGCTGAATTGTCTTATCAAATACAACTCGTGTTTTCATCTCTTAGAACAAAACTCCCGTCGCTTCGCTCCGGTCGTGGAATATTGACAAGATGAAAATACTCGATCGATATTACTTCTGATAATATATTTAAATATTATGGAATTTTTATTTTTATCACGTTGTATGTGATTTATATCTTTAATAACCACTCTGTCTTTCATTTTTGCAGAACGTTCGCTTGATGAGGGTGAGGGGTTACTTCAGAATGTCTGGATACCCGCTTCTTTAGCATTAAATTAAAGTTGTAACAGATCGTACATTTAGTCCTTATAATATCAGCACTTCTTTTATGATCCATTAATGAATATTCTGTTACAAAGCGGAGTAACTTCATCTCTGATGATTCAATTTGTCGGAATTGGTCTGATGTTAAGATTCAACATTCGCTACCATATAACAGCAAAGGCAATGTAATGTAATGTAATTAATGTTTCTTTCCGCACATAATATTTTAATGTGAGTTGTAAAGTTCCGCAAAAATGTCAGAATCTAGGTAACCTGTTTCAGTTGCTCGTCATCTCTCTTAGTAAATTTAAAATTTCACACTAAATGTTTAGGAAACTCTTACTTGTTCAATTATTTGTAAGTTTAAAACAATTTTGGCTCTGTAGGTTCCAATCCTCGAAATGCCATCACCGTTTGTCATTTTATTTATTACAGGGTACGGTGCTCTGCCCTATTTTAATGCCTTGGAGTCCAATTGCGCCTAATCCTAATATAATAAAACAAAAATTCTTTTTTTTTTTTTTTTTTAGCCACACTCTCATTTCGTAATTCCGTTTACTTTGTTAACAATTATTAATTAAAATGTGGGAGGTATGAAGGGGACACTGTGGTAGCAGAGAAGGTAATAAAGTATTGGCTAATGCAAACCAAGAGCAACGAACTTCTAGTAAATGGTTAATGTCTCAAGAAGCTTTTGGACACAATGCAGTAAGTTTTCTTCTATATGCTATATCTGTAGCAGCTATACAAAATTCATTCAATATAACGATTTCACAGGATATGCGCCGAAAATTGAAGATAAGCATTTTATTAGTCACACAAATATCTTTTAAAAAAAACTTTGTTTTTTGAGATTTACAGAAGTAGGTAACAATTTCTTTCCACCTAAAGCTTAGTTTGAGGTGCAGACATTTTCTCGGAAATCTTCGTGCCACGTCCCTTGAAGGTGCTTAATATAAATACCGGACTTTTTTCTTTTTTAATAATGCTGTTGCCCGCCTGGGTAGTGTGGTGATAGCGTGTCTGTCTCATTCAAAAGGTCGTGAGTTCGAATCTCGCTTAGGGTGAGTTGCCCGGATAAGGCTTTTTTCTCGGGGTTTTCCCTTACTGAGAAGACGAATGTCAAGTAACTTTAAGCTCCATGGACCCCGAGATCATTTGAGCATCATTTCATCAATTTCATTCATCGTCCGATATGACCAACCAGATATACTAAAAATAATAATAATAATAATAATAACAATAATAATGATGTTCACACACACTAATACGCTCAAAACGTTGTTTTCTAAAAATGTATTTTTTATTCAAGGGGTCAAAGTATATATTTTCAATTCGATATCGAGATTCTAGGTGGAATGCAATACTTCCTCTTTCTACTAAAGTAGATGATCTAAACTTACTCTACTCCATGCAAATAAAATAATCTGTAAACATAATTCAACACGAAGAAGTTGAAAAACATGCTCTAGACGTTCTCGGGCTTCAGGCCAGGTGAGGTGATGTGGAGATATCGACGTTTCGGGAGCGTACGCCTCCTATATATAAACATCTTGTCATGAAGCTCAACTCTTATTTTTCGTTAAAAACATGTTTCAACAACACCATCCTATTGTAAAAGCAATCAACAATTTCCCATTAATATTCTCCAACAATTTTAGAAATCACTTAACAATTATTAGTTGAGATATTATAATTCTGTTGAGCCAATACATTTATAGTGATAAATTTAACATTTGTTGCTTTCCTTACGGATGTTAGAATCTGCGAAGATCTTAATTATATACTATGTGGCGACTAGGAGTCACCCTTATGAATTAGGAAGTGCTGTTATATTATACGAGTATTATAAATTATAATATAGACGTTATGAAGCAAATACATCGCCTTGAAAATTGGCAGGTCTTCCTGAGTAAAGAACAAAAACAAACAAAAGAACTTTATGAGATGCAGCGATAAACTTGAAGGATTTAATTGCCATGTTAAGGCTCCATAAGCAAGAAATGCACAAAATCTGATAATAATATGCCGGATGACAATTTTAGAGTCTTGCTTCCGGCTTGTTCCAGCAGCGGACGGAAGGACAGTCCTTCACCCCGTTTTCTCCAGGAAACTTTCTTCGTGAGAAGAGAGGGCTGGCAGATGAATGAAGGCAGATAATCCATAAACTGGGTAGTGCATCTTCTCAACGTCCAGCTATAACACTGGACCTGCTGCGGACGGTCGGCAGCTATGAGCCTTCTGCAACTTATCGTAGTTCTCACTGGTGAGTACAACTATTGTTGCTAGCGCATTGTTGGAACTTGCGTGTGTACAAGAGTATTTGTTAACAATATACAAATGCACTTTCATTCACTGGCTCTTCGGCTAAGGAGATACATGCAAGGTAATTGATAGACCGGATAATTGTGCGCAGTTTCGATGAATTTTCTTTATCAACACAGGATTATCTCGTGTTTGTTAAATAAAAAGTATCAGTTAACATAACACCATAACTTCTTTTTTATTGCATTTAGTTTACTTATATATCGAATGACACGCTTTTAAAGCGGCCTGCTGTAAATTTAAATGCTTAGCAGCAAATTACGAATCATGTGCAACAAGATCATTTCAAGTTCACAAATTAATAGGCCAGTGACTGATTATAACTTAAAATTAGATGGGCCCGCCTCTTTAGTGTGGGGATAGCATGTCTCCCTTACATTCAAGAGGTACCGAGTTCGAATTTCGGTTAGGTTGAGTTACTCGGATAAAGTTTTTCCAGGATACTCTTATTCTGAGAAGACGTGTCGAAAAACATTAAGCTCAATGGACACTAGGCTTATTTGAGCATCATTTCACCGATTTCATTCTTGTCCGATATGACGTACCAGATTAAAGGACGTAAAATAAATACAAATAAATGGGCCAATCCATCGAAGTTTGCATTGTTCAAAGAATTGGTGAATTTTGAATTACATTTGACAAATACAGTAGTTAAATTGCTTCTCATATCAAATATGGAAAATTATTTTAGCTTCCAAATTGTCGGTAATTATTAGCTCGGCCCAAAAGCACATAGAACAAACTGGTTTTTATGCATTGAGAACTGTCTTGAAATTGACATCTGTAATACGAAATAGATCTCAGAGACCGGAAGCTTCTTCCTCTTCTGAAATTGGTTATTTAAATTCTTCTGCTAGGATTAAATAGATTAGTATTATAAATCATTCTTCGGAGTGTTTATTCCCAAAATTTGTATTAGTTTCCAGTTAACTAACCTTACATTGCACATCTCTTCTAAAGGTTCATAAATATAATTATTCTCTAAGTTGCGTGAAACTTGGTGCTACAAATAAAACAATCTAAAGCGTTAGATTCAAACGCTTTCGCTACCTCCTATCGTATTAGAGGATATTTAAACTACTCTCAAGAGCTTATTTTTCTATCACTTAATTTTAATCGAGGTAAATCCTTGCAAAAATAGCTACATTACACATTTCGTTAAAGATTATAATGAAATATAACTACACAAACGAAATATCGATGGTCAAATCTTTGAGTTGAGCGCTTTCTGTACTCTTTGCATACAATTGTGAGAAACAGCTGGAAGTTGATATAACTTTAAAAGAATGACAAAATATTGAGCCCACCTCTATAGTATGGTGGCAGGGTGTCTGCCTCTCATTTAAGGGATCCCGAGTTCGAATCTCGGTTAGGGTGAGTTATCATAGAGTATTTTTTCGAGGTTTTCTTTTATCACTAGAAAACAAATGTCGAGCAGCTAAGTTCCATGGAGCCTGGGTTAATTTGAGCATAATTTCACCAGGTTTTACCAGGTTTATGCGTTCCATTCACATGACTTTTTCTGCCCATTGTACAATCAAACTATTCTCACAAAAGATTATTCTTTTATCTAGATGACTGTAATCAAGATAAATATAGCAGGAATTGTCCTATTACTTGCTTCCTTGTAAGTAGAAGGGAAATAAGCGAATACACTAGGCTAAAGCGATTAAAATCTCTGCTATGCGGTTATCTTTGCATGGGCAGGAGTAAAACAAAGGAAATATGAAAGAATAGCGTCTTCCCGTTTGAAAAAAGTATAAGTATTTTAAAATTGAAACCAATAACCAGGAATATTTCGGAAATGATTAACCCTACACAAAAATTATATAAGACTTAATTGTGTGTTTTAACGAGATCTGCAGTTTTGTGTAGTAAGACTTTGTCTGTTATGGTTTACCAGTTATGCAAAAGTCTTCCAGAATGAAGAAGGCTTCGAGCCTATTCCTAGAAAATTTAAGATGTGTATTTTATTGGTAAATATCTTTAATGTTCAGTATTTTAATCAAAATCGTAATTGTCATTTTTGAGAAAATTAATATTTGCGAAAGTTTTTCCATGTAAATGGTAGTTTGGGGTGGGGGAATTTTCTTGAAAATCGTTGTGTCGCATCCTTGAAAGATACTGAACTTAAATAACCAAGTTCGTTTTTGAGTTATGTTGTTCACACACACGAACCTTTTTTCTAAAAATGCCTCTTTTTGGATACAGGGGAACCTACAACTGTATTTCCAGCGAAATTTTTGAGTGGATACAATAGGTTCTCTTCCTACGTACTATGTACGTGCTAGAGAAAGTAAAAATCTGATGTGTTTCATTCACATGACTTTCTCTACAACGCTGTAACAAATTATTGTTTAAAAGTATATTCTTCTATCTACTTTATGATAATCGAGATAAACATTAGCAGAAATGTTCTTAATTACTAGTTTCCTTGTAAGTAGAAGCAAAATAAGGGAATACACAAGCTAAAGCGAAAGTCAAATCTTTTAAAAGCCGGTTGCCACTTGGCTGAAATCCGTTTCTATGCAGGGCCAGGATTTACAACTTTCCGTGTGAAAAAAGTTAAAGTAAAATAAGAACTAAAGCTTTCCTGGCGACGTGTTAATTCAAAATCTTCTCGGGCTTCTAGCCAGGTAAAAACTTGAGTTCACCCTGAAGACGAGGAAGATGTACTTCTTCGAAACGTTGGTGTCAAGCCAAGTTTTTACCTGGCTAGAAGCCCGAGAAGATTTTGAAAGTTAAAGTATTTTAAAACTGAAACCAATAACAAGAAATGTCTCAGAAATTGTCAATTCAACGAAATAAAACTTATATGACATAAATTGTGTATTTTAACGCGATCCACCTTTTTTTGTGTTGTAAGTTTTTGTCTATCTCTTACGGTTTAACAGCTACGCAAAATTCAGAAAAATTCATTGAGAATAAAAGGTCTTTAGAGGCTATTCCCAGAAAATTAAAGATATACATTTTATTTGCCATATAAATATCTTTAATATACGGTATTTTAATCAAAAACATTTTGAGAAAATGAAAATTTTCGATTTTTTTTTTCGAAGTAGAGGGTAGTTTGGGATGGGACAATTTTTCTCAAAATCTTCGTGTCGCGTCCTTGGAAGATACTAAACTTAAATACCAAGTTTGGTATTTTACCGAGTTTTCGTTTTTGAGTTATCGTGTTTACAGACACACGGACCTTTTTCTGAAAATACTTTTTTTGGATACAGGAGACCCCAAAACGTATATTTCCTGTGAAATCTCGGTATCGAATTTTTAGGTGGAATGCAATACCTTCTCTTTACATTATGTACAAGGTACGTGTAGAGAAAGTAAAAAATGTCGCCTAGCTTTATATTTTTCTGATGACACAATAATTGACTGATTGGTCGCTCTCCAGATCTATTATTATTTTGAGGAGTGGATATAAACTTTTGCTACAAGTCCTCATAGGCTCACCGAAACGGAAAACTATCTGGCACGCATTTCCAATATTTCGGCTGCAGAGTATCCAAAAACATTCTCTTTTATTTTACGTCGCCTTCTTGGTCGTATCTTACCTGTTTGGTAAGATGTCTCATTGGCGATATGTAGGTAGTAGGCAGTCTTTAAGGACTCGTCCCTATATCGTAACACTTTCACTTTGTGGCAAGCAATGGCATTAGGGTGCCACAATTTGTTTACTTTCACTATGCGAAGTCAGATGGTAGAATACAGTCAGCCTTCTAGTTTAGTCTAGCTGCTTCCACCATCCGTAGTCAAATTGTTGAGTACAGGCAATATCCCATTACTTTTCTTTTTAATGGGAGCTAATTAAATTACAGTACATATTAAATATACAATGTAAACCTAGATAACTACTAAGTAATGCAAACTATGTTTTCAGGAATAAACTGCATGATTTCGTCTGTGATCTGTGAAACAAAAACCACAGAAGATGAAAGTGCACCTTCCACCATTTCCTTCCAAAATAAGAAAACTACTGAAGAAATGGTAAACCAGCAGACTGATATTTTGATTAGACCTCGGCGATATAGACGTCCTCATATTGAGCGAGTGTGGATAATGCGCTCATTTGGTTCTGACAAAAATGTTTCGGTGTCAAAAACCAATTTAACAGATCCTATCCGCTCATTTGCAATAGCTATCCGCGATCCAGAAACTTTCCTACGCTATCTTAGACAAGAAGAGAAACAGCTCTTGGGAAATTCTTCAGTGACGAGGCAGAGGCAGCAAACAGCATCAACTGTAGGGGGATCTTTGCTGCTTAACATGCTATCTCAAGAGTTGGTAAGAAATATGGGTCCTTCTTTGAATATCTCTGAGAGAAACCATCAGAGGACTGAGAAATCTTCTTTGGTATCACAATCTTGGAGCACCAATGAAACCGCTGAAGAGAACGCTGTACATATTGAGGATCATCAGAAGAGCCTGCAGCAAAATGAAGTGCATAGACGCTCTGATGTGCAAAATGATGCATCACAGCTACAGCAACATGATATACAACAGCATCAGCAATATCCTCGCATAGAACACAAGAAACAACAGCGGAGAAGACCAAGAAAACAAAAACAAGGACGGAGACAATCAACTGATCTATACCAACAAAAGGTAAAAACTGATGAGCCTTTGATAGTGCTTGGTGAATTCGGTCAAAGGCTACCAAATTACACCCGACCTTCAGCAATGCATGAATTCATGAAGTCAAGAACTCTGGAAGTATTACCGGTACCCTCCTTATACTTGATGCCTCCTTTTGTGACCAGTTTCCGTCACTTTAACCTGCAACAGCCAATGCTCACTATAACCGCTAATGCCATGAAAAGTTCTAGAAGAAGAAAGCGTCCCAAAACTTCCACAACATCCTCTCCATTCGATGCAGATGCTGCGGTTCCAGATCTGTCACAGGAGTCAACAATCAATCCACCTAAGACTTCAGCTTCAAATCTTGAGAGATCTCAAATTTCTGATAGAGTCGATATTTATCCAAAAGTTTTCGCACCTAGGCCATTTAGTTCCATACCTTTCAGTGTACTTAATCCTTCTTCAATTAGTACAATTTCTGAGACTTCCCAAAGATCTGTTGATCGCCAACAACTATCCCCAGAGCCCCAACATATATCACCACCTGTTAAGGCAACAGTTCAGTCTAATCCATCAGCTTCTAGACTAACCCCAGAAAGGAACACATATAAACATGTAGTTACTATCACAAGCCCATCAATATATTTATCACCTCCAATTTTGGATGTCTACAACAGCACCCAATTTCCAAATGCCATCATTGAAGATACACAGTCACAGAGGAGTTACGTTCAACCACCACAATATACAGTGCAAGAGCTAAGAACTGCACCTTTTCAGTCCTCTGCAGGCGAAGAGAATGCTGTTAATAATTTTGTACCACCAAGAAAGGCCTTGGAACATAAAAATGAAAAGCAGCATGATAAACATTTACAAAATCATAGCAGAGAAAGGCAGGAACAACCAAATTACATGGCCATCATAGTGGATGTAGTGAACAATACCAAAAGAAGAAAATCTTCACATCATCGCCAACCTCAGCACAACCATCTCATTCAGAGGGATTATGGAGAACTGCAGCTATCAGCTGCTGAAACAGCGTACTTCAAGAGGCGGCATTCCATAATGCATCCAAATTCAGTACTTGAAAATATGGGTATGTGAATATTTCAATTTTCAATTTCAATTTATTGTCCATAGAGATTACATAAATCTATTAGTCATTGTCAATAGATTGTTGTATATAGAACAACCGAAATAATATAATAAACAGAAATACAATACTATCAATAAACACAATAGAAATATAAGAACTAAATCAGTTTCTATCAAATTCTTCAATTAAATAAAATGCTTTATTTACTAAATATTAACACAGAATACCACAAAATCATAAGCCATAACTGCCAAATAAAGGTAAACTATATAAGTTAAAAGTAAATCTTTTATCATTTTGAGCCTTATCTTCAATAAACAGTTTACTTGTTTGGAACTGCAATTTCCTTCCAGTGCAAAGCTAGTTGAGTAAAAGGATGCTCCTAAGAAATTAAGATCTTTTTAATTCAAAACAATATTTAGATCCATTTACTTGTAGTATGCTTAAAAATGTTATTACTATATAAGGCACCACAGGCTGTGGGCACTGATGAGTGTTCATATGATTAATTAACTGGGAAAGGAAATGTTCCAGGCCTAAGTTTACATATCTTCTCAGATTTGCCAATTATGAAGACTGAGGAAAACCAGGAGTAAACCTAAGTCAGGGAATATGGCTGTGGTGGATTAGATTAAATTAGAAAGCATTCGGTAGGTTCATTTTGGCCAGCAAGCCACTGGACATAGTAGTTACACTTTGAGGTGACTTAATGACAATTATAAACTTAAACAATTAATCAAGCAGGATATATATAATTAAAATCCAGAGTATTTCTGCCCCAAGTCGGATATTTAACACTCAAATGAAACAGTCAAAGTTATTGAACCCAAAAAGACTCGGTGTCATGTTGGATGTTGAATACAGATGAATAGACTTGAGCTTTGATATATCACCAACAATATTTAAAATATTAAAAACATATTGAAGCACTATTAAACCATAAAGTATTCATCATTAATTTGGTGTTATACTGAGTCACAATTATTTACACTCACCTTCACTTAATACTGTTGAAAAACACTGAAACGTTTTCAAGAACATTCGTCCTCATCTTCAGCAGTTTGGTGACTCCTCCTCTTTCTGTTGTTTTCGATCCTGTTGCCATCTGATGTTGGGGTTGCAAAGTTTCCCAGATGTACAATTCTATTGGTGACACCAGTGGTTTTAACAATTTTATATTTTGCCCAATGTTGTGGTTTCCTGTCCAAAAATGGTGTGACAGCAGATTTGCCTATTTGCTTTAGTTGTGTTTCTCTGGTGTTCCATTAATCTGATTTCCAAGTTGTTCTTTGTTTTGCCTATGTAATATTTCTCACAATCTTCACAACTAATTTGGTAGATTCCAGATTTTAATGTGCTCTGAATTTTATTCTTAAGAGGCTTATTTAGAACATTCTTCAGGCTGAAATTATTGTGGAACTAGTCTTATGTTGAATGTATTGAAGATTCATTCAAATTTTCTAAACACCAAAGCCTGGTAGTTTTGTACTTCCAGTTTGTTTTTGATACTGGTATTAATGTTGTAGTTAGCGAAATTTCCTTGGGTTTTTCTTTCTTTTTTAGCATTTTCTTTATGTGACTCTTTATGAAATAAGTGTGACTCAGTATAATACCAAATTAATATTTAAAATTCAATACTCCTGAACCTTCCAAATGTTCGGAACAAATTAAATTAGTCAGTCTCTCATGCACTTTACATGAATACAAATATACATGATGTCCCAGAATAATTATACCAAGATCTTTCAAAATTGCATCTATCAGTGTTAGTCTAATTTATTAAGGACTGTAAGCAGCTACTATCTTCAATTTATTTCATACACTATAAGAACATGACAGACTTACTCAATTTATTTGTACACTATCTTAAATCTAACCTACCCATACAGAGTGATTCAAAAATATCTTTACAACATTTGGGGATGGAGTCCTGACATTAAAACAAGAAAATAGGTTCATATAAACATATGCTCTAAAACGCTTCATTTTCACATTATCAATTTACTAATGAAAGTCACCTTCAACCATTTTCGGTCCAACCTAATAACTTTAGCTTCATTTATTTATGCATTCATTCATTGAAAGCTTTGGCCCATTTTACCCTGCAGAGTTGGCCTTGTGTTGCCATGGCTACTTGTTAACATCTGTCATTTATCAGATGTGTAGTACATTCCCCCAGCATGCCTTGCAAGTGCTGTCTACAGGGACTTCATTCAGAACACTCTTCCAGACTTATTAGAAAATGTGCAGCTGCAAATAAGAAGAAACATGTGGTTTATGTATGATGCTCTAGCACACTTTAGTCTCATTGCTCGAGATGTACAGACTGGCATCTAGCATGACAAATGGATAGGTAGAGCGGGGCAGCTTCCATGGCCTGCACATTCTCCCAACCTCATTCCTATGGATTTTCCCCTCTGGGGGCAGTTTAAACCATTGGTTTCTGCAGCAGACATTCTAGATGAAGAAACTCTTAATCTACATGTCATTTAAGTCTGCAAAATCATACACCACCAACTGGAAGTATTTGACATTCCATGCTTTGACGAGTGCATGTGTGTCTAGATGCAAGAGGAGGACGTTTGGATTATGGTGTTTGTGTGGAACACCTCCTAACAAACTGACATCAAAAATAGAATAAAGTGTCACTTTAAATGTTTTGATTAATAGATTTTGAAGTTCAATAAATCGAGAACAAAAGGTTTGGGACATGTGTTTATATGAACTTTTTTTTTTTTTTTTTTTTTTTTTGATGCAAGGAACCTGTTCCCAAACTTTGTAGAAGTGTTTTTGAATTATATATACCCTTTCTTAGAGAAAGAGAGAAAATCTTCATAAGTACATCAATTTTGCAACTAATAACATGAATTCTACTGTTATAACAGATCTGTTTTATAGCTAGTTTAACTCTTTCTTTATTTTCCTCTGTATTACAGAAGAGGTAGGATCGATTCCAGGAATACCTGGCATGGACTATCCTATTTTCAGTCGACCACCTAAGACAATATTTTCTTGTGCTAACACACATGGTCAAAGGGGGTACTTTGCTGATGTGAATACTGGTTGCCAGGTAAGTCTATTTTTAATTAGGAGAGAATGCACTAATTGCTATAGTACAGAAAAGCTTCTTTCACAGATCAATAAACTGGCATCAGATACGCTTATTCTCTCTGCCTTTCACCTAAGGCAGAAAATACTGCATTCAACCCACAAAGTCTAATATTAATATTACAATGAAAATACATGTTTTGAGATCTCTGAAATCTTAAAAGTTGTATGTGTCTGTTGGTACATGAATATCAAACTAAAGAATGAATGAAACATATAGGGTTGTTAAATTATACAGTAACCCGTGACGCAGCCTATCTGAGAGTCGCCAGGAAAGTGGTGCCAGCAAAGGCACACTAATATACATATCTTAAGATAAATTGCATAAATGTTGACCTTCTACTCACATACAGCAGCACAATTTGTTAAGCTTAGCAGCAGGAGTCTTTGTGATTTCTTGCATGATATTATCACTAAGTTTCTGTAGATTACACAGGGATTTCTGATTAGGTGAATGAGCGAGAACACCTTTAAGTTGTTATACTGCCTGTTTGGGAGCAGATGGTCAGCATTGTCAGCATTTATTTAAGGTAAGGACTCCAGTGCACCTTTGCCGGCACAACTTTCCTGGCATCTCTTAGATCTCTTGCGCAGTGGAGAGAGGCAATAAGAAGGGTTACCTTATTATTTAATGACCTTATGGGATTTCTGCTGCTGAGCTTAGGTGAATGAGAGAGAACGTCTTCAACCTGTTATACTGCCTGTTTGGGAGCAGATGGTCAATATTTTCAGCATTTATTTAAGGTAAAGACCCCAGTGTGCTTTGCCAGCACCACTTACCCAGCAACTCTCGGATCTCTCGCGCAGTGGAGAGAGGCTGCAAAAGGGGTTACCTTATAATTTAATGACCTTAACTTATATGTGTACATGTAACTGATATATACAAATATACACAATTAAGTAAAAAAATCTGACATTTTCAATTTTCATGATGTTCTTTAACTATTCTGTAACAGATTATTCTTACAAAAGCTGATCATTCACTCTACTTAGTGCTAATCAAGATAAACAGAATATAGCAGAAATGATCATATTAATTACTTTCTTATAAGTGGAAGGGAAATAATGGAATACATTAGGCTAAAGCAATAAACAAATGTTTTAAAAAATGTTTCTATGTGATTGAAATTCATTCTCTTTGCATCCCCATGAATAGACATATTCCTGCGTGAAAAAGTACAAGTATTTTAAAACTGAAACTAACAACAAGGAATATCTCAGAAATAGTCAACTCCATGAAAAAATGTGTATGACATAAATTGTGTGTTTTAACAAGGTATGCATATTTTATTTATTGAGTTTTTGTCTACCTCTACGCTTTACAGTTATGCAGAAGTCATCCATAATGAAGAAGTCTTCAGAGGCTATTCCCAGAAAGTTCATGATATAATTTTATTTGCCATGTGAATATCTTTAATATACAGTATTTTAACCAAAATTGTTAAAACCATTTTTTAAGAAAATACAAATTTTCATAATTTTTTCTATATAAAGAGTGGTTTGGGACGAGGGGATTTCTCTGAAAATCTTTGTGTTGTATCCTCGGAAGATACTAAACTTAAATACAAGTTGGGTATTTTACCAACATTTTGCTTTTGAGTTATCGTGTTCACAGACACACATACTCATAGACCTTTTTCCAAAAATGCCTTTTTTTTTTTTGGTTCCAGAGGATCCTAAAATATATTTCCGGTGAAATCTAGATATCAAACTTTTGGATGGAATGCAATACCATCTCTACATACTAAGCACATTGTACATATGGGAACATACAAGCCAAATGGCCTTGCAGTAACGTATGAGGCTGACATTCAGGAAGCCCTGGGTTTGATTCCTGAGGCTGTTCACTCTGACAGCATGAATTTCCCAAATAAAAAAAAATGGCATGTTATTTATGGACACTCTTTAACGGCTATGGTTCTCAGCGTCCCATTCTATACTGGGTGTGAAAGACCGCTTAATTTTGCTCAGAGGCCTCTCTATCAGGCTTGAGGTTCTTTTACGTGCTGTAAATCTGCAACATGGGACCCATGGCTTTACTTCTCTTCCAAAGGAAGCCATGCTAAGGATTTTTACACCCGAAAAAATCCATCGTCCTCCGCCGGGTTTGAACCCGCGACCTTGGGTATATGAAGCTAGCATGGTAACCATTACACCACGGAGGGCGACATGAATTTCCCAGGTTGGCAAGGTGAATGCTGGGTTAGTATATTCTATCCCGTATTCCTTCTCTCCACTTTTCCTCTAGTTTCATTTCCCTCATTAATATTTCACATTGATTTCAGGGCTAAGTGATGTTGCACAGATGACACAGATGGGGTGCATTGTAACTTTTTCTTGGTCTTGCCAGATGATGTATATTGAAGTGTGCTTAACTACAAGGTTATTAGAGCTCTTATATAACAGATCATGGCAAAAGCCAGAGGCAAAGATCAATGCAAAAATTAAAAAAAATTGATGTGTTCCATTCATATGACTTTCTCTATATCTCTGTAACAAATTATTGTTAAAAAGCTTATGCTTCTATTTACTTCATGTTAATTGAAATAAACAATAGTAAAAATTGCCTTATTACTCGCTTCCTTGTAAGTAGAATAGAATACACTAGGTCAAATCATAGTCAAATCTTTTAAAAGTTGGTTGCTGTGTGACTGAAGTTGTATGTCAGGAATTGACAAACTTCTGTATGAAGAAATATAGGTATTTTAAACCTGAAACTAATAACAAGAAATGTCTCAGAAATTGTCAATCCACATTAAAAAAAAAAATAAATAAATAAAGAGTATGTCATAAATTGTGTATTTTAATGAGATCTATATTTTTTTTATTGTAAGTTTTTTGTCTATGCAAAAGTTACCCAGAATGAAGAGATCTTAATAGGCTATTTTCAGAAAATTCAGGATGTACATTTTATTGTTGCATGAATATTATTATTATTATATAAAAACTTTGTCAAGTAGCAATACAATATATGTGTGTGTGTGTGTGTGTATATATATATTTAATATATGGTATTTTAATCAAAATCGTCAGATCCATTTTTGAGAAAATCAAATTTTTCGAAATTTCCTCCATATAAAGGGTGGTTCGAAGTAGGGGATTTTTCTAAAAAATTTTGTGTTGCTCCTTGGAAGATACTTAACTTGAATATCTAGTTTGGTATTTAATATATTTTTCGTTTTTGAGTTATCGTGTTCAGACACACGGATAGTTTTCCAAATGCGTATTTTTCCCGTGAAATCTCGGTATCGACTTTTTGGGTGGAGTGCAAATCTTTTCTACCTACGTAATATGTACTAAGTAGAGGAAGTAATAAATATAAAATACGCTGCCATCAGGTTAGCGGCCACGCTCTTATCGGCACTTGGATCTCGGGCGCGTGCCATTCGCTTGCTGAAATTGCAGTTCCCGCTATTGCGTCACACATGGCGTGACCTTCTGACTCACGGCACGTGTATGATAAACAAAGACAGTAGAGAACGTTCTTTGCTGGTTTTCAGTCGTGTGGTAGTGCAGTCATGGTCCAATATACTACAGAACAAAGAGTATTCATTTGTTACAACTTTATAAAACACGAATCTCCGTCTCTGTGTCGTAGAGCATTTCGGGAACGCTTTCCTGATATTGATCCACCTAACAGAAGTACGGTTCATAAAATAGTCAAGAAATTTAAAACTACAGGATCGGTGTTACACCGGAAAAAAAATCGAAAACGTCGAGTTTTAACAGAGAAAAAGATTGATGATATCGGTGCGTGGTTAGAACGTTCGCCAAGAACGTCTCTCTCAAAATTAGCGCAGCAAGCAGGAGTGAGCTATGGGTCAGCACAAAAAGCGACGAAACTACTCAAATTACGGCCGTACAAAACAATAGAAGTACAAGCCTTGAAGGAGAAGGACCCGGAGAAAAGAATACAGTTTTGCACCTGGTTTCTGGAGTCTGTGCGTAGCGGCAAAATAAACCCACAATTTGTGTTGTTCAGTGACAAGGCGTGGTTTCACTTGAATGGGCCAGTTGACTCTCAAAATAATGTTTATTGGGAAACTCAAAATCCAAAACACACACATAATTCTAAGGTCGGTGTTTGGTGTGCTGTGAATGCGACTCGAATAATTGGTCCTATTTTTTTTCACGAAACAATTAATGCTGCACGGTACCAAACCTTAATTTTGGAACAGTTTTTTCCCCAACTAACAGATGAAGAGCGCATGCAAGGCGTATTTCAACAAGACGGAGCTACAGCCCATGCCGCTCGCACCTCTTTGGATGCAATTGCTGATGTCTTTGGTGACAGGGTGATCAGTGTTGGGATTTGGCCCGCTCGATCCCCAGACCTCACACCCTGCGATTTTTATTTGTGGGGCAGTTTGAAAGACAAAGTGTATAAATCTAATTCCCGAACATTAGAAGAACTACAAAATAATATACGGGAAGAGATAATCCAAATATCCCAAGAAAAACTGCAACATGTTTTTAATAATCTGTTAAGACGCTGCAATGCCTGTCTTCGAGCACAAGGAAAACATTTCCAACATCTTCTCTGAAAAGACAAGCAATGTAAGGGACATTCAATATTGTAATCTGTGAAATAATAATGGTTCTAGGTGATCTCGTCCGTTCATTCTATTCGTTTAGATACATAAGACGGTATGCGCGGGGCAAAAGTGTCGGGAGGGAAACAGTGTGACTGCGACCCAGGTACCGTTAATAGCGTGACCGCTTAATCTGAGATCCTGTACTAGCAAACATCTGATACAAATTCAGCATATATATAAGAAACCATGGCAAAAACCAGAGATAGACGGACTTGCAAAACAATGTTGAAATGCTTTAAAATCGATATATTTTGAAATTCCCTTCACTCTTACTCAACTGTATATAGTTTAGAAAGCATAAATTTACTATAGGAAAAAGTAGCTTAAATATGTCGAATAATTTTTCTCAGAGAATTAGGTATTTTCTAAATATATGCTGCCATATTTATATTCTCACTCAATTGTATGTAGTTTAGAAAGCATAAAGGATAGACATAATTTACTACAGGAAACAATAGCTCAAATTACTTCATAAGTTTTTTCTCAGAGACACAACAGCATATATTTTGCTGTATGCTAGAATTTAAATTCAATGAAATCTGAAATGTTAAGCACCAAGCTTTATTATTTTTATGAGCCTGTAATTAATATACTATTTAGCTTTAATTTACTAAGCTAAATATTATATTAATTCCAAGCTCTAGAGTACATTTGATTTTATTACTAAGAGATGATTTTTTATCTTTTATTTGCTTCTGTTTACTTTCTCTACTAAGTGCAGTATATCCAAAATTTTGATGTTGAGATTTCACTGGGAAACATATGTTTTGATGCCATCTGAACCCCCCAAAAAAGCATTTTTAAGAAAAGTTCTAATGTGTGTCTGAACTGCATGGCCCAAAATAAAAAGGTGGATAAATACCAAACTTGTTAGGTAAGTTCAGTATTTTCCAAAGATGTGATAAAAAGATTTTAATGAAAATCTCTTACCCCAAACTACCCTATAACATGGAACATGAAAAATGACTTAATTCTGATTAAAATACCATATATTAAAGATATTTCCAAAAGTCTGTTGACTAGTAAAATGTATATTTTGAATTTTTTTGGGAATAGTTTGGAAAGTCCTCATTCTGAAGGAAATGTTGCATATTTGGTAAACGTTCATCAATATACGAAAAATAAAGCAAAATATACAATACAAAAAATATATAATTGTTTAAAACACATTTTTGCAGCTTCATTCATTTCTGAGATATTCATTAATAATTATTCAAATTGTTCAATTCCAAAAAGTCCTCTCGATTTTTAGTTCTGTGTTGCAATGTCATATAAATGGTATGGAATTTTAAGGCCAGCGTACAGCATCTAGTTCTAAAATGTTTGCTTATTACTATACCCTTAATATCTATAACAAAATGTGTAATGTTATTTCTTGAAAGGTTTATCTTAATTAAATTGAAGGAGATGAGAATTAACTTTATTGGGAATAATACATACCCAATAATAAGTGACAAAGGGTAGAGAAAGTAATGTGAATATAATACATCAAGGTTTTTCTACTTTCTCTACAGGTATTATATGCATAGTGTATAGAGAAAGTATTGTATTGCACCCAAAAATTTGATAGGTACTGACATTTCACCAGAAATACATATTTTGAGATCCCATGAACCCAGAAATATGTCCATGTGTGTCTGTGGGCAGCATAGCTCAAAAATGAAAAGTTGGTTAAATGAAAAACTTGGTATTTAAGTTTGGTATCTTCCAAGGATGCAACATGAAGATTTTCAAGAAAATCCCCCCACCCCTGACTACCCTTTACATGGAAAAAATTGTGAACATTTTGATTTTCTCAAAAATGGCTCTAACAATTTTGATTAAAATCTCTTATACATTTTATTTGTCACATAAATGTCTTAAATATATCTTCAATTTTCTGGGAATAACCTCTGAAGACATGTTTATTCTGGAAGAATTTTGCATAACTGGTAAACCATAAGAGATAGACAAAAACTTACCACACAAAAAACGTAGAGCTTGTTAAAACACACAATTTGTGTTACATAGATTTTTTTTTTTTTTTTTTTTCGTGAAGTTGACCGTTTTTGAGACAATTCTTGTTATTGATTTTAGCTTTAAAATACTTATTCTTTTCTCATACAGGAATTTACCAACTCCTGTCCATATAAACAAAGGTATTTCAATCACATAAGCAACCAGCTTTTAAAAGATTTGACTGTTGATTTAGTCTATTGTATTCCCTTATTTCCCTTCTACTTACAAGGAAGCAGCCAATAAGACCCTTTCTGCCAATTTTTTCTCTATTAATATTAAGTAAATATAAAAATAAGCTTTTTAACAATAATTTATTGCATAGGAGAGAAAGTATGTGAATGGAACACATCAAGTTTTTTTCTATCTTTTCTTACTTCTATACTATTTTATGCCCATTTTTATTTTCTTTACACTACTATGTTCATAGTGTATAGAGAGAGTGCATTCCACCTAAAGATTCAATACCAAGATTTCACCGGAAATACACGTTTTAGTCTCCTGTATAAAAAAAACATTTTTAGAAAAAGGTCTGTGTGTGCGTGCATGTGTGAGAACATGATAACTAAAAAATGAAGAGTTGGTAAAATACCAAACTTGGAATTTAAGTTTATTATCTTCCAAGGATGTGACACAAAGATTTGGAGAAAAATCCCCTTCCACCACAAACTACCTTTACATGGAAAAATTTCGAAAATTTTGAGTTTCTCTTAAATGGCTCTAATGATGATTAAAATACTGTGTATTAAAGATATTTACATGGCAAATAAAATAAGACATTTAACTGTTACTTATCAGGCATTTTCTTTCTGCAGGTTTTCTACATCTGTACAGAAGAAGGCAGAGGAGAGCCGATGCTTTGTCCAAATGGTACCCTCTTCAACCAAGATTTTCTGGTTTGCGACTGGTGGTTTAATGTTGTATGTGAAGGAGCATCTTAAATTTCTGTTAATCTGAATTGTGATTCAAAGAACTATGTTTATGCACTATGCATATGGAACTAGTTTTGTTACTTTAAGCATTAAAAGACAAAATGTTATCTTTTTAATGCAATTTGAGGTTATTGCAGTAAGCTCGGTGACTATAACAATGAGAAATGACCTTGTGATTGACGTTCTGCTGACACGTGGCCGCCTTGGTGTGCTGTTGTCCTATTTACTTGCTCTCTGTCTGCAGCGACAAACGTTCCACTGCTTCCTCTAAAATGCCTCCTCTCCATGCATACCTCTCGTATGTTGAACTATTTTTCCCCATTTCTCACCAGTTAGCTCATGTATTCCTCTCCATATTTCTGTATATCTCCTGTATTTCATTAAATGGAAAAGTTTCATTATTTGGCTAACATAATCTCAACTTGTTTATCACGGCTGTAAGACATTTTCAAATCACAATGTCACTCGTGATATTTCTAGGATGAGAACAAGAGCAATGTGTGTGATATATAAAAGCTAGTCTGATTATAAATGTAAATCCTTATAATCACTATGTGTAACACAACCAAACTTTTCACAGAATGCAATCAAACAATCAGATTGCAAACAATTGATCAGTCATGCATGAGAACGCGCGCATAAATTTCTACTGAACTACGTAGGTGTTGCAACACCAATGACATCATGTCTCTGGCGGTTATGTATTCTTACACTATGATTGGTCAGCAACCGTACGAGCCCCTGCTAGCAGAAGACACACCCCTCAAATGTCAATCACAAGGAAATTTCTCACCGATAATACACAAAGTCTTGCTATATGAAAGATGAGTAGATGTTTGGTATATTATGTGTGAATAAATGTGAATGATTTTCAACTAGAGTAAAAACAAAATAATTATAAGGGGTTCTAACAAGAAACATTTCATTCTTTTGCAAATGAGATTTTGTTCAGTTTTGAAAATTAGCAGTGAGGTGGTGTACTTGTTTTGATGCACGGCAATATTTAGTGTTGCTTTTATTAACATTTGAGCAGTTGGCTTTATTCTAACACATGCAAGATGGTAATTCTTGGACATGTCAGAAGCTTTTTAAAGTGAATTGACAGCTAATAAACAATAGAATAGAGGCCAGCGACATCAGAGAGATTGCTAAACATATCAAGGCAGGCACCAAGCCAACCAATGAAACTTCAACACTTGAAAGTTGCCCTAAATATCACTGTGGATCAAAACTATTTCAATTTCTGAGAATCAGACCACCTCACTCGCAAACAGAATGAAATCCCAGTTTCAAACGAGTGGAGTGTTTTTTTTTTAAGTACGTCACAAAAAACAATGCCAAAAAAAGAAAGGGGAAAAAAAAAAACCAGCAGAGTTAAAAAACAAACACAGGCAATCGCTTTCAAGTTTATCTTATTAAAAATCACTGATGTATTTACAGGGTGGCGCAGAGATTGTCATACCATTTTATTACTGTGTTATAATCCACAAGCTATAAGTTGGCTCTTGGTTATTAGAAAAAGGGGGGAATACTCACCATCTCTTTCTTTCTACACAGTTCCTCTTTTATGATGAACCCAGGCATGGCAGAAATGCCAGTGGTGGATGAACCTTCTTCATCTGTCTGTTCTTCCACTTCATTTGCAAGAGTACGACACTACTGATGCCTTCTTACCTTCATACCAGCACATATAATAAGAGTTTTAAAATGGACTGGCCTTCTAGAGGAATTCAGGAAATGCAGGATTTCACTTTGGACACCTTAAATGGCTTTCTGGGTGCAAAAGAGTTCCCATCTGATGAAGACCTTAAAGTGGCAAGTCTTTGGTGTTAGAAGTGTAACATAGGTATTGAAATCTGGTACAACACATGCCTTGACAGCAATGGTGATAATATTGAGAAATAGAGTAAGGTACTACAACTTTGTAAATACAGTTTTGTGCTGATATCTTCCACTATTATTTAGTTATGCCAAATCGTTCTTTTATTTTTTGGATGCCCCTCATATATATGCTGAAAGAATAAGATTGTTCTCAGTAAAGATATAAACAGGCAAAGTCACACAGTAAAAATGTTCCATATTTCTGGTTTATCCGCCCATCAGGAGAATAAGATGTTAAAAACATACAAAAAATGAAAATACACTTTATGGTCAACTTCATTAATTAGCTCTAAGTGTTCTTGGGCTTCTAGCTGCTACCTTGCAAATGTGCAGCATATATTGCTTTATTGCCACTGCATCAATAATGCATCACTGAACACCAAAGCACCATTAGGCTTGTGCAATCCGAAAAATCTGGACTGGCTGAAAATTGTATTGAAAACAGACATATGGCTAATTTCAACAGCAGGATAATGGTAAAGTGTTCAAGCTATTGGGAAAGAAGAGTAAAAGAAGCCTTAGCCATCTCATCGCGATTCAAGCCTACAACTAACTACAGCATGGGGATAAAGAGCCTTAACACCTAATTGCTAACTGCTGTCACCCAAGACTTTAGAAAACTTCGCTGCATTCTTATACAACAGATTGTGCTTCAAAACATGTGTGCTATAAAATGTTTTCAAACAAATGTGTTCAAGTTCAAAATATTAGGCATATAACTGCCTTATATAGTTTTCTACGAGGTCCATGCCCAAGCCTCAGTCATATTAAATATCAGTTGTTTCATGGCTAAAAAATATGCAGACCAATCAGATGCTAAGCTTCACTTGTGCACTATAAATATGTGAATCCGAACTTTCAAGTTATCAGTTTACCCTGAATATGAAGAGGAAGCACATTTTTGAAAGGTTGGAGTCAAATTATCTACTTACCTGGCTAGAAGCCTGAGAACACTTAGAGTTAATACATCATTAGAAAAGCTTCAGCTCTTACTTTGCATTGATTAGGTATATAGTAGAGGGGACTACTTCACGAAGGCCTGCAGGAAAACTACTGTGACTAACACCCCAAAAGAGAGAATTAACTCCTGTTTATAAATGTGTTGCTTATTGTTGAATACCTGCTGCTTAAGGAATATTTTGATGATCACATCCAAAATGATCAATGCAGTTGCTTCATTTTTCACCAGTTACATTACAAAAAAGCTACAAAACAACACTAAAATTTAAGCATGATTTATAATTCTATCCTATTTTAAAATATCTTATTTTAAGATTTTACCATGCCACTACAGCCTTGGGTAGTGGCACAGCTGGACACCCCTCCCCTTTGAGCTGGCCCTGGTTATATCTAAAACAAATGCTATAAACAATTGTGATATTACATGTGGTAAAATACATTTGGCAATGAATACTAAGAGGTGATATAGAAATTTACCCACCTTATTAAAAATGTTTCCACTTGTAAAAAAAAATTCCTTTCCTATGAAAGAAGATTACTAAATAATGCAAGAGGCTGTTCTTTAATCTGTAGTTTGTTTATTGTAAAATATTTATTGAATTTGCAACAGATTGGCATTAAATGTAATTTATACTTTGTAAGTAGTGCTGTTGTAGAAAATAAAAAATTTCAAAGTCATCCAATCACTCTTATTTCAGTATTGGTAGTTAATTTTTAAAAATCCCTAGTGCATTTATATAACACAGAGCATTAATTTGGATGCCTACTGTAACACAGGAAACTGCTTGCCTTGCACTGTGCCACCATCCCCCTTCACTTTCCCTCCTCTCTTTGTGTTGACTGAAGTCTGTGCTTATTTCAATATTATGGTGAATTAGTCCTGTTATAATACAAAAAGTCCATATGCTTTTAGCACATAACATTTTCATGAATGATTTCCTACACAACATCAAACTTGTAGAAAGTGAAATGGTAATTTGTACACACATTCCCTGCTGTTCATGCAGCTCATAGAGAAACAATCATAATATTGTGTAATGGATTAGGTAAGCAGGATTTATTCTTGAAAAGAAACAGAAAGTAAATTGTCATGTACAGAGGATAACTTTGATAACATTAGAATCTGATGTTAAATGGAAAGAATTTGAATTATAAAACAAATTGAATTACATACCAAAGGTAAAATAACAATATAAAGGAGAAATGAAAGATAAAGAAAATAAATTAAAACAATGAAATAAAACAAATACAGGTTAAAGCCACAAACAAATCTAAAACCTACCCAAAAAGGATACAAAAGCTTGGTCGAGGCGTTAAAAGAAACTCATGATTAAAAATGGTTAAAATCTTGAAAACAAATGAACTTTGCCTCCATTAAAATGCATCACTAAAAAGTAAACTAAAAGATAAATCCTTAATGGACAGGTCAAATTTGATATAAAGGTAAAAAACTTTATCAACCACTCTGTGGGCATCAGCAAGGACCTCCACGAGGAGGTCGGCAGTTGCAAAGCAGTACATGTCACTCTGACAATCCTGCTCCACAGAGCAGGCAGATAGGAACAGGGTCACTCTTAAAAAGCAAAATAACAGTGACTGATCTGCAGGCAAGCCAATATCAATTCCTTCCGACGGGATACATGGGAGGAAGTTACCCAGTCTATTTGGAGTTCCTTCACTTCCCTAAGCTTGTTCCCAAGAAGAGCTGACTATTCCTTGTGCCAGCTGGAAAGCATTGCACTCCGCATAACAAGTATAAAATCTGCAGATGTGACAATGAATTGCAGGACTGGGTTTCATGGATGCTGTCTTTGCCACCAAATCCGCAAGTTCATTCCCCGAAAATTGTAGCAAAGTTTCATAAGATGCACATTATGAAATGACTAGTTGCAGGCAGTTGTGTGCTGTGTCATTGCATGCTATTGCACAGAGTTGATCTCTGAAAGAAGCCTTAAATACCAAGCTCCTATTCATATTCACTGTTGTAAATATAATTTTTGTTACAAAGCGATTATAATGGTACTGACCAAATTAAGGCCCTTTTTTAGTATGTTAAAGATATAATAATTGACATTTTTTGCAATTTTTAAGTTATGATTATCAATTATGATCAAATCTACCCATATGTATCTGTTCATATCAGAAATATAAATGCAAGAGACATATTAGGACAACTGTTCTACTAATCATGTTCAACTGTTAATACGTATATTAACCTTTGAAAAGGTTTGATATATGCAAATGATGATCTTTCTAAAGTAACTCTGGTAACTACTGTCCCTAAGTAAAGGGACAGGACTTTTTAACTAAAACCGTAGTGAAAGGTGATCATACAAAAATACCCTAAGGTTTCCTTGTTAAGGGAAAATTCAACCTGACTCCATTACTACAATGGTCAAGTCAAGTTAACCTATGATTACACAAACTGTTGCATACCACCTCTGCACTGAAGGAGTTATCTGTTTCTGTTTTCCGTGCAGCTGGTCGCGCACTGCACACTAGGCAGTTCAGCAGGAGCAAAGAGCAAAGTTTACCTCTCTGCTTTACTCAATGAGCAATCAGGTGGTGATACCTGGTCTATATTATTTACCTATTATAGAGCAAAGTTATCTAACCAACAGGGGTAGCCAAGACTATTATGGCACTCATGAAAGTGATGCAAATCCTATGGTACAAATCCTGCAAGGACTGTGCTGCCTGACTAGGTTTATTTAGGTCTGTGACATTTCCTTCCAAAATTTCCTTTCCCAATTATCATTTCAGCTACCACAGTGGTGTTGCATGAAGAAAGTGTGTTAAACACTAAAAACAGTATTTAAGAATTTTCTCTACATATTTACGAAGTGCTTCAAGATCTGAAGCAGGCAACCTTGTGGTGATTTACAGTTAGAAAGTATAATCTTCACAAGCAGGTATTTGAAGAGAAGTCTATAGGGTGGCTCTATTAGTAACACCTTTAGACTGCTGATGCTAAAAGTAGGTCTTTTACCAGATGTCAGTTGTTACAAGTAGAACATACTGTCACTCAGTGTTGTAAAATTATAATATTCCAATGTAGCCAACTTTGGTTTATGAATCAATGGCCTCATTTCAAGTATGCTATGACTGAAAGATTGCATCAATCCATAAAATGGCAGATGATTTTAATGTCATGGACATGGAATCTGCTGAACCAGACAAAATTATGCAAGCAGCGGAGAGAGCAAAATTACAACTGTTACACTGCCTCCATTGTATAGCATGTTTTCATTTTGTATGAGTAAGTCATCATGTTGTCAGCACTGATGGTAAGGAAGGCAACAAGTGAATATCACAGATGTTAATCATGAACCCTGTGAAATAGGTAAAACAATCTATTTATAATTATAATATGTCTATAAATATTGAGAACTGTCTAAAGAACAGTATATGACACACGTGTTAAAATTGTTTATATTGTTTGTGGGATTACAAAATGAGGCCTTTGGATATGTTTCGCATACTTCCTGCCCACAATAAAAAGCACCATTTTTACTACTTGTATCATAAATAAATATTATACATAGATATGTGAAAACTTGCTTGGTCATTAAGCCCACTCCAGATCTCCAAAGGGTCAAAAACAATTGATTACATGATGCAGCTAACAGAAAAGAAGGATTAACAGGAAGGTTAAAGGAATGTCATGCAAACTCAACATTTTGGTTGTTTCTGGCAAAAGGAAGAAAGTACCTCGAGGAAATTTGTTTTTTTTTTAAATAACTGGAAAACACATTTAAAACAATATTTACTTAAAATTGTTTTTAATTTACAGTATGAACAAGTTGAGTATAGAAGCAGTAGTGATATTACCCATTTCCTGTGGCATTTGCTTTAGCAGCATATTCCAATAACAATGTACACAGTTCCTGTAATATAAGATAACTTTTAGCTTGCATCTGCAATAACATGCACATATATAAACCTAAGATGGATTGGGACAGAGAGAAGTACGCAGAAGTATGTAATAGATTAGGAAGAGAAGGTTGGGCATGGACTAGATTAAACCAGAACAGGTTTAGAGGAGACAGGAAAGGAATGAATTTAGATAGATGCCCTTTATGTGGAGGGGAGAGAGATAGTTGACTTACATTATACAGTAGAATAGAATGTGAAGAAATAAGTTTGTGAAGATAATAGTATATACCCAAAAAAATGTGAAAATATCAGTACAGAAGTTTTAAAAATTAAACTAAAGAATCTTGAGAAAGGGATATAAAAATCTGATGTGTTACATTCACATGACTTTCTCTACATCTCTGTGACAAATTATTGATAATAAGCTTCTTCCATCTACTTCATGCTAATCAAGATAAGCATTAGCAGAAACATTATTATTTTGTTTCTTGTAAGTAGAAGGGAGATAAGGCAATATACTAGACTAAATCGACAGTCAAATGTTTTAAAATGTGGTTACTATGGGATTGGCATCCGTTTCTTTGCATGGCCAGGAGTTGACAAGTTCCCGTATGAGAAAAGTTTAAGTATTTTAAAACTGAAACCAATAACAAGGAAGATCTCAAAACGACAAATTTCACATAACATAAAAAAAAAGAGTAAATCACATAAATTGTATTTTGAGTAGATCTACATTTTTTGTGCAGTAAATTTTTGTCTATCTCTTACGGTTTACCAGTTGGAAAAATTCAGAAAAATTCATCCAGAATAAATAAATCTTCAATTCCCAGAAAATTCAAGATATACATTTTATTTTTCATGTAAATGACTTAAATATATGATATTTTAATCAAAATTGTTAAGAGCCACTTTTGAGAAAATAAGAATGTCCAAAATTTTTTCCATGTAAGGGTAGTTGGGGATGGGGGGGGGGATTTTCTTGAAAATCTTTGTGTCGTATCTTTGGAAGATATTAAATTTAAATATCTAATTTGTCATTTAACACCCACAAGCATAATTTTTCTAATTTTGCTTTTTTTTGAATTCAGGGGTCCCTAAACATGTATTTCTGGTTAAATCTTGCTATCAAATTTTTGAGTGAAATACAATGCCTTCTTTATACACTATGTGTACATGTAGAGAAAGTAAAAATGATAGGAGAATAAATGGAAAGAGCAAGATAAAAAAATAAAAAGAACATGAACTAAACTAACGTCCACTATGCATAAATAATCATGGTGTTGAAATGAATGGTGGACCAAGAAATAAATACAGTAAACCAAAGTAATGTATAAAGAAATGTAAAACTTATGGTACAGATTATGGAAATAAAGCATTCATTCATATATAAACATTTATTCCCTGTTTATCTGGTGTTTATCTACTAATAGCTCATTATGGAAGGAGTGCAGACCTCAACAAACTTTGTCTACAACCATTAATAAAAATTCAAGGGAAAATAATTAATGCAATTGGAAACCTTTTGCAAAAATAAACTGCCATTGAGGTTACACAGGTAACTAATATAGCATGCAGTGATTAGGGTAATTTATTAAGAGTATATATATAGTCTGAATGCTGACCATGATTAAATTACCAAATTTATATATCTTTTCCTCAGACACTACTGCAGATATAAAAAGAAAATTTGCATTCTTAGAAGCATATATCCTTTGTATTAACTAACACTGTTTTAGTATTGATTGAAATAAATTACACTAAGAGACAATTTCTGCACTTACTACTAGATTCATCCTCAACAAACAACATTTTTTATCCATTGAGTTCTAGCAGCTGCATGAGATGGAACTTTGTTACTGCTTAAGAGTTCAAATAGTGTTGTGTATCATTGACGATTGATAAATTACTCTTTTGTTAGGTTATGTATACCTACAAAAGCATACTTTTCTGAATGAAGTCTATGTGAAACACACTTCTGCAGCAAAGTGCTGGAGAAAATTTTGTAGAAGTTTCATGACCTTACGTTTGTGAAGGTATTTATTTGGTGACAATAATTAGCCATAAATTTGTGGCCAGCACATTCTCCTTATTTGTATCAATGTGACTTTATCTATGGGAAAGTTTAAAGAGTTAACTGAAAACCTATGTACATTAGAATGAAACAGTATCAAGGCAGAAACACTGGCAATGAACAAGAATTTCTTCGAATAATCTAACATCTTTTCCAGAGATACAATAAATGTGTATGCAATCAAACCTTTGGTAATTCAGGTAAGCCAAGCATGTATGTTATTAGTATACTTTTAACATGAACATCAGTTATGTTGCCAGTGGTTTGACAGCATTTGACAAGATTACTGGAACTGTTGCAACCTGCAGTCAGACTAGCTCTATACTACTGTAAATGAGCCTATTAAAACACTGCATTAATGTATATAAAACAAGTAATCTGATAAAAAGGTACAGATTTTGAAGAAAATGTTCTTTTGAAAATAAAAAAATTACTTGTCAAAAAGAGGTTGTATCTAAATGCAAAATACTCCATAAACTTAAAGGCAAAAGATTTAGAGGCATGATATATATATAAAATAACTACATATTTTGCAAGTACTATGTTAAAATATAACGATAAAAATTGCAAAATTGATAATTTTGGCTGTACTTAGGTGTGTTAGTTTTAAAGAGAAGGAAGGATCGGGTAGGGGGGGGAGGGGAAGAAGAAGGAAGAGCTCATCCACCTGTTTTCTGCAAAGAATACTTCTTTCTTTGAGGCCTAGTCATTATGGTGAATAGAGTTCCTAATTTACTGCAAACTAGCTGAATTATTAAATGAAACACAGCACACATGTATGTGTGAATTTGGGGATCTACAGATAGAATTAAATTTTAGCATTGTAGTCGCTAGATATCAGGGTGTGTAGCATACTTCATATTTCAATGTTGTCGCTATGCTCTGCTTCCGAAATTGTGCAAAACTAACAAATGAAGACTAGAGAACCAAGTGCAAACCATACATTGGCAATATGCCCATCCCCTCTTTAATCATCTCTTTTGTCAACTCAGGTCTGCAGAGATGAGTCTAATGAAATGAGTCCATTGAGCTCAAAGTTAACTGACCTTTGACTTCTGAGGATAAGGTAAAATTTCAAAAAATAAATCTGATGCAGAATATTTTCATATGATATTTAATATGACTAAATCTTTCAAAATACTGCAACGATGGGAACAAATTTATATTAAGTGAAAACTTTCATTACTGATATTTAGCACATTTATTTCTAAATATTCCTAATTTATTTATTGTTTTCAACCTAAAGAATAATTTGTTAATTCATTATTTGTTCATACTCTATTAGTCAAAATGTCCAACAGAGTTTGCAACATGACATATGTTTTAGATCTGATACCCATTCTATGAATTTGATCTGACCTTTCAAAATCAGCTTTAACTGCATTAATGGCATTGAGCAATCCACTGGTTAACTTTGCCCACACCAGCTGTCATATTCCTCTACTTCCTTTATCCAGGTTGCTCAATCCAGGCAAGATGTGACAATCGGCTCTTCAGGGTTGAAGGCAAAAATTAAATAGAGTTTTATTTATGGATACTCTATAATGCTAATTCACAATGAGATGCAAGTGCAGACATACCGTAGCATAAGCACAGATGCAAGGAAACACCATTCACAATGAAATCATAAGCGCAAAGCAAGAAGTTGGCACAGGTTTCTAGATCCACAAGCTACATACAAATATCTTCCAAGAGTTCCACAAGTTACCAACTGAATAACATAACCAACAATGCCACATAAGAAAATTCTCTCAGACTTTTACAGATAAATATGTTATAAAATTACATGCTATTTCTGACGCTCGCGGCAGTGAATTCACAATAATTACTCATTCAAAATTATTGAAAATAGTACAAGCATAGATACTGCAGAAAGTGATAAAGCTACACATTTAATGAACTAAGAATTATCTCTCTGCATCTTCGATTTATGAGAACTAAGAAATTTAAACATAAATGATAGTTATATCCATTAAATCAAAGAAGTTTTTGCAGGGAGACTGTCATAACCTCTTGAGGGAAATTAGAGATAGCGCGGCACTGCACAGCGAAATAGAAGAACATGCATGTACAGCAGACCCTGTAAAATCTTGCACTGCAATAGTTTGTTATTGCATTCATAGGCAATGCATAGAGAAAAGAAGCAGAATTCCTCCTCTTTGCATGCAGCGCAAGGATAAAGTTTGGAGTTTGCATACTCTTGCATTGCATCTTGCATGTTTCTATGTGAATGTTTACATTAAATAATATGAGTCCAAACTCTTGCACTTATGTTGCCTATGTGCTTGCATTTCATTGTGAATGTAGCATAACTGCTGTGGTTCTCAGCATCCTATTCTATGTTGAGAATGAAAGACTGCTTAACTTTGCTCAGAGGCCTCTTTATCAGGCTTGAAGTTTTTTTAAATCCTTAAAAGATGGTAAAGATTTTTACACCTTCAAAAAAATCCATCACCCTCTGTCAGATTTGAACCTGCAACCTTGGGAGCCAGACAGATTACTCATATGTCACAGAAATTAAAATCAGTGCACCTCATTTGGTTTGACTGACGGATTACCTCATTTCACCAATTGACGATTGGACCCATTTCTGAGATGGAGGCACTCCATGGATAGTGTCTGTTACCTACGATGGTAAGGTGATGAGGATGGTGGTGATTTGAGAAGACCTAGCTTTTACTGTGGACTTCTAACCTTATTGGATCTTGGGGATATTCAACATGAGTTAGAGGTAGAGGCATGGATAGGACTGACTTAAAGTTGCCACCCCCAAGTTGGAAACCAAACCACTGAACTACTCTTGCAATTCCATATTTAACAGTAATCTATCAATGAAATAATTTGAAAGTAAACTTAAAAGTGGCTTCTATTATTGGCTAGTTTAGAACACACTGGTAATGGTAACCAGAATGAGATCAAGAACAGGAAGCCAGGCAGCATTTAACTATTTGATTCACAATAACCTGGTAACGAGAACCAGAATGCTTTAATTTGTTTCTTATTTTTTCACCTGCTCTCAAGCTTAGCCAACAAAATCTGTGAGTTCAGATAACACAATGCATATTAGCCAACTTCAAATTTTGATAGAGAGACTTTTCTAAAAGGAAGCCACCCCTATTTCCGATCCCTTAGAACTTCTTAAGCAGCCAAACTGTATGATTTCAATAAACAACTGGCGCTCAAACAATTTGAAATAGAAATAAAGCACTTTTGCTAAAACTTACTTCAGTTTGATTTTCCCAGCTTGTGAGCTCTTGTGGCCAATTGACGTTACAGCCATATGGAGTAATTGCTAAAATGAGGAGTCCTTAAAATGATGAAGAAGAGTGATGTGCACAATATGGATCAGTTATATGTACCCGAGAACATGAAACTTAGATTTGGGGAAGTCTCACTTCTCGTTTCTGGGGCCTGGGATGGCTTCCTGTCAGTTGTGAGAGCTTCCATTGAAATACATGTATTTCAACATTCCCGTTCTTGTTCTGGTTATCATTACTGGTTGTTGTAAACCAGCCTTATAAACAGGTAATCAAATTATATGTTTTATTAATTTGTTGAGTTGGTTTTTTAACACTACATCACTTACATTGTTCCAGCAAAAATCCCAGTAAATGTTGTTTAGTGTAATTAATCGACTCATTGTCAAATAAATGAATATAACAACACTGTTTACAAACTTCAATAAAAAGAAAAGTATTTTACCTTGTTACCAAGCTGATTAATCCGTGATGTGAGTTGCTGTGCTATTGTTGTTTCTGGATGTTTGGCAATAAATGTTCCAACATGATGAAGTGCCACATGGTACAGAACAGGACTCCAAAGTTCTCGTACCTGGCCTGTAACACAGCAAATTTTTATGTGTTTCTTCATAAGTAGTTTCAGACATTATACTACAGCTCTAACTGCAATAAACTATGAATGAAAATGACAAAGTTGAAATACATGCATTTTAATGGAAGTATTCATAATGAATATGAAGCTTTCCTGGCCTTTGGCCAAATTTTAAATTTCTCACTTTTGGGCACAGCATATTAGTTCTCTATTCTAAATATTAGACTCTTCGTTGTAGAGGTTATTCTACATGGCTGTGACATGAAACAGCAGCTAGAGCTGTTCTAGTAGCAATTCTTTTCAATTTTGACATTGGCTAATCCACATCATGTTGACTAAATTGGAAGCAGATATAAAATATTATTGGTCAGTTAAAAACAAATGAAATTCTAATGCACAAAATTAACCTTACAGTTTAAGATTGATATGGTTATTGTTTTGCATTTCCATTCTCGTTACAGACTATCTTGAACCAAAGTCTTGTATCTTGCATTGCTCTCCATTCTCATATTTATTTTGGCAATCATTTTCTCAGATTATTGTGAAATAATTCACAATAAATAAGAATATAAACAAAAATGCTTATATACATCCCTTTCTGATAATCAAAATTGCCTTCTTCCTGAAATTGAAAATTTCCCTTATCCAGCAAAGCATAATGATTTTGTGACATAAAATTTAGAATGTGTAAAATGTTCAGTAAAGTAAATGTATAAAAAGTATATTTGGCATAGGTACGGTGTGGCATCTTAGAGAGAATGGCTTTTGGAAAGAAGTTAAATACAGAATTGATGATTTGGAAATTCAGCAGATATTAGATAGTTTCAACAACAACTAGGAGCTAAAGAAAATATGTTGTAGAGAAAATTATATAGATAAAGGTGACTAGCAGAAAGATTAAGAGGATGTTTGAATATAAAGAATCTCTGATGTGTGGAATGCAAGACAACTATTGGCATGTAATCTTGCAATGGGAAAAAACTAAAGAATTAAGAGCAAAACTTAGGATTGAGAAGTGTGCTAATTTACCAATGGAAATAATGGGAAAAAAGTCATATGAAAGCTAGGCAGGAAATCTCTACAGCTTGGTAATTATCTAGGTGAGGTTAAAAGAAAATGGTTGAAGAAAATAAAAACATAAATGGGGGACTACATGGATAGATACACAATTTATTATCAATAAAGATTGTATAATATTTAGATACAAGTTGGCCTGATAGTTGAATAATTGCAACATTTGGTTCGACAGCAACTTGGTAGGAGTCACTAGTATTTAGAATTGCTGTATTTTCTTTGTATGTAATGTGACTAATGTGTTTCTTTGTGACTAATGTATTATTAATAGGAAATACATTTAATATTGATTAAAAATTATATGTAATTATATGTAAAATAAATGCGATTTCCATTTCATTAGAATTCCCGAAAACCTGACAATACTGCTTCTTTCTGGTACAATAAACATGTACTAAAGCAATTAATTCTACTTTATAAATACAACTAATACACAGATTATTATAGTCTATATTTTAGGAGACAAAAACTGTTACAACAATGGGAAAATTTATATCTTGCAGTCATAGAATGCAAATAAGATACATGAGGGAGTTGATTTTGCAATTAACACCATCCATTACAGAATTGTTATGCCCATTCAGCAGTCCTTCTACAGTGTACAGGAATTTTTTAACACTGTTGTAAGCTCATATAAATAATTGTTGTCACTGCTGTCTCATATAAATAATTATTTAAAATAATAATTAACTATATATATTAATTATAATTAATGCAATGTTTTTTGTGTATTAATTTAGCTTTTTAAGTTTTATGAAGCCTGTATCTTGTACAAGAGTTAAATGGTCAATAAAGTATAAGTATTAACTACTCATCAGTAATTAACATCGCTGGAGATGGAATCATACTTTAAATCTGCAGTATAAGCGTTTTGCTGTAGCCAATGATTATGATGAAGGACAAACACACAGAAGCTCTGACCTAGACAACCATACCAATTAGTGCATATTTTCAATCTGCAATCTTAAGTTACACTAAAATACAATTAAATTTAATGCATTGTCATGTCTATGGTGAAAATATATAATACTTTAAATCTACCCACAAAGACATAAAAATGCCTCCTTTGCAATCTGCTTTCAAATTTAGTAGAAAATTCTATAGACAAAATTGTGGTTTTCAATGGACAATTCCCTTTTTAATTTATGGCTGACCTCTATATAAGCTTCTTCGAAATGTACATAACCAAGTCATTTCCCATGTATATAAAATTATGGTGTACGTGTGCTGACAATATGTACACTGATGAGACTTTAAAAGTTATTGAATATACAAGAAAAATCAGTCAACTTCTCATTGGGGGGGGGGGGGAAGGGTGAAGCTTTCTCTTTCCTGTATCTAAAACTCATTAGAAAGGGACATACACTAGAACTTGGTATTACCAAAAAGACTCTCAGAAAACTATAGGTTAGTCAAACCATCACCATCAAACCATCTCTAACCCCAATTTCTCACCAGGCTCTCTCCTATGCAGAAACATCCTGTGAAACATATTCTAAGTAAATAATTAAATAATGAAGGTTAAGAGTACTAAGTTGACTCATTTTACTTTCTCTACAGTACTATGTGCATAGAGTATAGAGAAGGTATCGCATTCCACCCAAAAATTTGATACCAAGATTTCACCGGAAATACATGTTTTGGGTCCTCTGAATCCAAAAAAAGCATTTCTGGAAAAAATTTTGTGTGTGCATGCGTGTGTATGTGGACAAAATTAAGAGACCATTAAATACCAAACTTAGTATTTAAGTTTTCTCAAAAATGTCTCTAACAGTTTTGATTAAAATATTGTATATTAAAGATATTTACCTGATAGATAAAATGTATATCTTGAATTTTCTGGGAATAGCCTCTGAAGACTTCTTTATTCTGGATGAATTTTACAGGATTTTGCATATCTGCTAAACCGTAAGAGATGGACAAAAACTTACCCCACAAAAAATGTAGAGCACATTAAAACACACAATTTATGTTTATACATTTTGTTCGTCGGGTTGATCGTTTTTGAGATATTTCTGTTTTTGGTTTCAGCTTTGAAAAACTTACTCTTTTCTCATATAGGAATTTGTCAACTCCTGTCCATACAAACAAAGGAACTTCAAATAGCAACTGGCTTTTGACTATCACTTTAACCTATGGTACTCCCTTGTTTCTATTTATAAGGAAACAAGTAATTTGACTATTTCTGCTAATTTTTTCTAGTTTAGCATGAAGTAAGGATAATGTGGTGGTAGCATGTCTGCTTCACATTTAACAGGTCATGAGTTCGAATCTCACTTAAGGTGAATTACCTGGATATGGTTTTTTTTGGGGTTTTCCCTTATTCTGTGAAGACAAATGTCGAGTAACTTTAAGCTCCATGGTTCCCGAGATCATTTGAGCATCATTTCACCAATTTGTTATTCATCATAAAAAAAAAAAAAAAAAAAAAAAAATCTGATGTGTTCCATTCACATGACTTTCTCTGCATCAAATTATTGTTAAAAAGCTTATGCTTCTATTTACTTCATGTTTATCAAGAAAAAATTAGCAGAAATAGTCTTACTACTTGCTTCCTTGTAAGTAGAAGCGAAATAAGGGAGTACCATAGGTTCAAGCTGGTTGCTATGTGACTGAAGTTCCTCTGTTTGTATGTACACGAGTTGACAGATTCCTGTATGAGAAAAGTATAAGTTTTTCCAAGCTGAAACCAAAAACAAGGAATATCTAAAAAAGTGATCAACTCCACGAAAAAATGTATATAACATAAATTGTGTGTTTTAAAGTGCTCTACATTTTTTGTGTGGTAAGTTTTTGTCCATCTCTTACGGTTTAGCATTATGCACAATTCTGTAAAATTCTTCCAGAATAAAGTAGTCTTCAGAGGCTATGCCCAGAAAATTCAAGATATACATTTTATTTGTCAGGTAAATATCTTACATATACAATATTTTAATCAAAATTGTTAGAGCCATTTTTAAGAAAATCAAAATTTTCGAAAAAAGTTCTATGTAAAGGGTAGTTGGGGGTGAGGGGATTTTCTTGAAAATCTTAGTGTCGCATCCGTGGAAGATGAAAAAAACTTAAATACCAAGTTTGGTATTTAATGGTCTTTTCGTTTTTGAGCTATGCTGTCCACAGACACACACACATCCACGGGCCTTTTTCTGAAAATGCTTTTTTTGGATTCAGGGGACCCAAAACATGTATTTCTGGTGAAATCTCGGTATCAAATTTTTGGTTGGAATGCAATACCTTCTCTGTACACTATGTACATACTACGTGTAGAGAAAGTAAAAAATAGTTTGTTGCAGAGATGTAGAGAAAGTCATGTGAATGGAACATATCAGATTTTTTATTTTAATATTTGAGCTTCGCTGTGTAGATTCTCATTCTTAATTTACCTATTCAAATATTGTTAGGGATTCTGTAAAGTACCATTATCAACTCTGGAGTTAGAACTTTTTTTAAAGCGACAGCAACTTGTTTAAGCATACCCATATTTCTAAAGAGCCTTACCTGTCGCAAGAGATCTGAGATATGTCATAAGCAGTGAGGCATCAGTCTCGCATGGCTCTAGAAAACCTTGTAATGGGACAGCAAGCTGCAGTAAGAAGAAATATTATGTCAAGTTAAAACATTACTAACGTTGTTAAAAATATAACAAAAGCTGAATGCTTCACTCTTGTTAATGCTGTGATTAGATAAAGTTTTTCCATACTGTGCTATCCTTAGCTTTAATGCTTTAAATTAGCTGCTGTTATGATACACTGAAACTTTAGAAACACCATTATTATTGTAAGGCAATATTAAAAACAGATATAGCAGCTGTAGCCAACCACTTCTGGGGACAAAATCACAATATATTAGAACAAAGTCAAACTGCTAAAATCAGTACATCACTATAAGAACTTTTAAGATAGAGTATACATAACATTTTTTAAACATTAAATCATGAACTATGGAATTCCATCAATTGATTGTTTAATCTCTAAATCCACCAACCCCATCAGATGATCTTACAGTTACCCTGGGAAGAAGATCAGGAAACCATCAGTTAGTTCAATTAGTACCCGAAAATGGGGACAGTAGGTCCTTGAAACATGACCTGCTAATAGTTTGATAAGCAGAGAAATATGAATGTTTAAAAGTGATTCATTTTCCATTATTTAATTATTTACTCCCTTATCTGAAAGTTCCAATGCTTTTAAATGTAACACAGCTATTATTTACAAATCAATAAGAAATACCAGTAATTAGAAACAATAGTAATTCCAGCACTTCAATCATTTTATCAACTTATACACCAAATAAGCAGAGTTTACATTTACTTTCACTGGGAATCAATTTCATAACAAATATATACGTTTCCATAATTTAGATGCACATATATTTTGTTTGTACTAGATTGGGCAAGCTATCTCTAGATGCTGTTACAAACAACTATCCACAAGCCAGTGAAATAACATAGTGGTGCAAATGATACATTACACTACAGTAATTATATAAATGATTTATTATTATAGTGTAGAATGTTGCACACATTTAATTACTTACCTATTTATTAATATATGACGGTTGTCCAGAAAGTAAACAACGATTTGGCATAACTACATTATAACGAAAGATATCAACACAAAACTTTATTTACAAAGCCACAGTGTCTTACTCTATTTCTTAAAGTAATCACTATTGCTGTCAAGGCATTTACTGTCACGTGGCATCAGGTTTTCAATACTCTTCTTCCACTGCCAAAGACTTGGCTAGTTTTAGAATGCAAAAAATGTTTGGCAATCAAATTTTATAGGCAACTAATACAAGTGTATGGTGATAATGCAATGAACCAATGAATGTGTCTTCAGTGAGTAAATTGTGCATAATGTTTAATTAAGGAAGAAACAGTGGCACAACAAAGTTCGGAGTGAGAGTCTATCACTTGTTATGAAAGAGTTGAAAGCAGATGTTGATGAAAGAATTTAGGAAATCCTGCATTTCACTTTAGATACCTTAAATGACTTTTTGTGTACAAAACCAATAGAAGATCTCAAAGTAACAGATCTTTGGCAGTAGAAAAGTATAACATCAACATTGTAAATTGATACCAGGTTACAATAAATGTCTTGACAGCAATGGTGATATTGAGAAATAGAGTAAGGCACTATAACTTTGTAAAAGGTTTGTGTTGATATCTTCCATTATTATTTAGTATGTCAAATCAGTTTATTTTCTGGATGCCCTGGTATTTATTCAATAGTCCTATTAAATACTATGCAAGCCTTAACTTCTTCAGATAATATGTGACTGTGAAGTAAGTTCCAAAATAATATTTATATTATAAGTAGCTTAAATAGACTATTATTTGTGAGTGTTCTAATTTCTCATGAGCAAATAATAGTCTAATCAGCCATTATAATATACAATGTTTTATCCTATCCTAATATTAACTGAAATATTCTTATATTTATTAATATTAATAGAATCATCATTGCGAGGAACTGAATTTTAGTCGTAACGTAGGTAGTGCTTTGTTTGTTTGTTGCTGCATAACCCTGCCAGAATAAACAGTTTCGATTCTGGTTGTTTAAACTGCACCAAATAAGGCAACAAATGAATGAAAATGTATATTTCCGAAGAAATTTTAGATTATGCTAAAAAATGCTGCACTTAGTTATTATCCGGCAAGTCAAAGGTCTTATATTATATAATTTACAATGAAATAAAGTACTTACTTAACGTATACTCTTTCAGGTATTACCTTTTCTACTGGAACACGCAGGGATCTGATAACTGCGGCCTGTTCACTCCACAGTAGCTTTCGATAACGAGATGAATGATGCTGTTGTAAAGGTACCAACACAAACTGGCCAAACAACTCATCCCCATACGAAACAGCAGCAAACTGCTCCATTAGCTGTGTATATCTGCATAGTTCAAACATAAAATCTTATAGGTAACAGTTATATTACTTTTCCTACCCTTTAACAATTTTTGGTCCCATAATCATGAACAACTTAGCTGCAAAACTTTTAAAATGCACAAATAACCTACTGGAACTCTTGATGTAGGAAAAATATTTATTCTTAAGAACAAATACCATATAATGAACAATTTTAATGAAAGGTATTTTGGAATAGTGATATGTATGAGTTGGGTTTGGAACACTTAAGTATCACTTACGTATAATTTTTCCAGACCAGTTTTGAAGCCATGTGGGCATCATTGTTCCCCCTTCATACCAAAGTTGGGATTTCTTAGGAATAATCTATCTATGGCAGAATTAGCTATGCTGGCAATATCTTCATTGGAACTCATTTTTGAAATATCAAGTCTGGTTTGTGAGCGAAGTGGAACAAAAAATGTAAAAAGGTGATTCAATTTATTTAAATCATTTTTCAAAATGTATTTAATTCATCTAATACTGATATTCTTTCGTCTTAAACAAAACCTAACAAACAAATCATCAATCAAATCATGCATGGCCCACTACACACATGTATCAATTATATATCAATGTAGTGAACAGTTTTAGTGATTCCTAGTACTATATCTGAAATAATAATGTAATTTACCAGATATATAAAAAAATTCATATTATGTAATTTAAATAGATAAAATGTACAATACACATATCAATAACTACATATTACAATGCTCGGCCTGTGGCCTCATTTGTCAATTTTCCAATTTCATATTGTAATATGATACATTATGATATTTGTACTGTAAATAACTATTATGATATTTCATAAAGAACAGCTCAGAAAATTCATCATATTGCCATTTCTGCAGGTTAAACCTATTTTCATGCTAGATATCTCTGTGTGAATAGAGGTATTCTAGAACCTCCGAGTCTCTTGCTAATTGGTCAATTCCAGCGATGGGAGCAGATGCTTTTGACAAATGAAGAAAGCCAATTACTGACCTCATAGTTGGTGAAACTATGAAGCCCTGGACTTTTAAGTACTTAGGACATTTTACGAGAAGTCACTATTGGAGTGTGTCATCTCAAAATGAATATGAGAAAATGTTTACTCTAAAATGTTGATACTGGGTAGCCTACATTATGTTAGCTAAATTGGAAGCACATGAAAAATGTTATTGATCAATCAGAAATAAATGATCTCTCAATGTGCAAATTCAACTTATATGCATTCCTGTTTCTGTTTTCAATATATTGGGAACCAAAATGTTGCATGTTGTTCTACTTTTCTTTCCAATTTCTGTTCCTGGGTTAAAGAACTTACAAGGATATATGACAAGCGCTCATACAAGGGCAACAGTGAACATTTTTAGAATGCAATGTTTCCAAAAACAAATGAGATTTGTTTATATTTGACAACTACTTTCTAATGTTTTGCAGGTGCTGTGTTTAATTTTCTCTAATAGTTTGTTAATGATCATCATTTAAAAATTTTCTGTTCACCCAAAAATGAATTTGAAGAGAAAACATTTCTAGGCTATGATTTTAAATTGCCATTAACAACTAAACAATGTGAAGATCTTGCTTGGAAATGCATTTGGCAAACAAGCCCTAAGCAACAATTTATAATTGGAATAGTGAATTCAAAAGAGGTCAGATATTTCTTAGTAATAAATTTCGTGAAGGATGCCCTGTTAATGATGGAAATATTGCCACTGTTCAAGCAATGCTTGAAGATTATCAGATATCTTATGATTTTATTCGGAAAACTTGGACATTGGTATACATCAAATCCAAAACATTTTAAACCAACAGTTAGACAAGAGAAAACTTTGTTGTCGAGAGATTCCACATAAACTGACTCCTGATCAAAAACAACTACGTATTGATTTGTGCAGAAAAATGTGAAGATGGTACTTCAAATTTGGTTTGGAATATCATAACTGGTGATGAATCTTGGACTTATTATAATGATCCTGAAAACAAAAAAAAAAAACAAGCCAATCAGCTCAATCGGTCTTTCAAAGAGAGCCTTGGCCTATAAGAGTTTGATGAATTCACAGTGCTACTAAGAAGATAGTTGCTAGCTTTTTTGTAATATGGGCCATATTACTACTATAGCATTAGAGGATGGACGTACTATGTGTGCACACTTTCTTGGGTGCTGAGCTCCCTGGCCTTCTTTTAAGTTTCACACAGTTTCGGAAGCAGAGCACAGTAAAAACAATGAGACAAGTAGGTGCATTATACATCTATACTTTGTCAACACATGAAGCAGTGGAACATTATAAAAAACCTGATTTCTGAAGTTCCAGTGGCATTACCCAGCCTACGTAGTGTGGTGGTAGCGTGTCTGCCTCACATTCAAAAGGTTACAAGTTTAAATCTCGCTTAGGGTGAGTTACCTGGATAAGGTTTTTTTCTGGGGTTTCCCTTATCCTGAGAAGACGAATGTTGATTAACTCTAAGCTCCATGGACCCAAGATCATTTGAGCATCATTTCATCAATTTCATTCACTGTCCGAAATGACCAACCAGGTTAAAGGACGTTAAGCTACATAAAAAAAGAGTGGCATCATTGCCTTGACTGGTTTTATTGAACAAAAATGTGAAGGGGGATATTTTGTAAAACAATATAATCATTTAAATTTTTTAAAACTAATCTTTTTTATTTTCTAAAAATTTTCAGTGTTACCCTCGTAAAAATAAAAGTTTTAAACTTTTCATATTTTCATCTAAAATGTCAATTTCAACATCCTTTAAACTGTTTTACAAATAACTAGTCTAGACCAAGTTGATTTCATGGCAATTTTATTGAATTATATTTTCAATATAAAAAGATTAGAACAGCAATGGTCAATAATGTTAAACAAAGTATGATATACAGCATTTTAACAATATATAACAACAGTAATAATAACACCATCAGTAATAACACAAAATTTAATGTATTTCTACTTACAAGTCATAAAATGAAGTAAGTCCAGGGATCTTCTCATTGAAGTCTAATTGCATGTTACTTCGAAGCAAGATCTTTAGCAGCCCATAGATGTAACTATGAATTTTTGGCTCCAAAAATAGATCACTACCTGCATAACAAATATCAGGTAATTACCAATCTAATTTTACTCACCTTAGTCTCAAAAGAATTACAAGTAGTGATGAAAGTAAATATTTTAAAGGACTTAGTAAGAACTGATGAAAGAACACTATAATTTTGAAGTTACTGAAAAATATAAAATGTGTTTCAAAAGGCATGCTGTTATTTGCAAGCATTAATCCTTACTGAATTCTGAGAAGCATTCTTGAAATGAAGCTGTAATGTTACCAATCCTGGAGAGCCTTTTAGTGAGATCATTCAATGGCGGCAGGATTTCAAAATATTGAAGGTTCTTTGCAACTCCAAAGTGTTTCTCAGAAGTTTAGGAGTACAACTGTACTTATGGCCTTCAATTTAAAATATTCAACTAAGTCAATTCTTTTTACTTTGTACCTACCATCCTCCTTACAGTCCAGACTTATATTTTCATCTCTTTGGGTCACTCAAGGAGACACTAGGAGAGACAAATGACTTGGGAATGATGCTTTGTAGACTTTATGTGCAACAGGCTAATGACATGATCTTGCTATTTTTATATTAAGGGCATCAAGAAGATATCAATACACTAGGGTAAGTGAATTTTCAAAGCAGTAGATTATGTAGAAAAGTGATATGCAATTTGTTATTTTGTTATATGAAATCAAAAGATTTAGAAAAAAAAAAAAAGTTTTAGAATGAATTAGTGAGTCGATTTAGTAACACTACTTCACTTACTTTTAATATTGAAAAACATGTTTCGTGATCTGGGAGCCAACTAAAGGAATTGACATTGGAAGCACATAGCTTCTGAAACATGTTTTCCTATAATAAAAGTAAGTGATGTTGTGTTACAAAATCAACTCACTACTTAATTTCAATTGATAGAACTGATCACTGTCACAAAGTTCACCATATAACGGTAGTAAAAAGTCTTATTTATATTTGATTTATGCTCCTCTATATATAAATATAATGAGGCATATTTGGAAAGTAAGTACTATTTCATTCTTCAATACTGTTGCAGCTCCACACATGCACTCTTGTCTCTCTGGTTTATTGTATGTCCATAGTCAGATTTTTATGCTTACAGTTGTTAGTGATACTTCAAAATGTTGAAGACAATTTCAGATCCCACCGATTGTGAAATACATTCTGTAATACAGTTTTTGAACACAAGGAATGTTAAGCCAGTTGAAGTTCATCATCAACTTGTAGACATTTATGGTAAAAATGTAATAACAGATGGAACGGTGATAAAGTGGGTTAGGCAATTCAATGATGGATGATCCAATGTTCATGACGAAGCATTGAGTGGGTAGCCTTCTATTGTCACTGATGGTCTGGTTGAACAGGTGAATGAGGCAATTTGTGAAAACAGATAATTCACAATAAGTGTGCTTTGTAATGTGTTTTCACAAAACATGGTGTTCAGCAACGGCTCTCTTCACTGGCAGCAGCGTTCTTTGAAGAGGGTATAAAATTTTGATTCCCTGGTATGAAAAATGCCTGCACAATGGTGGCAACTATGTCGAAAAATAGGTTAAGGAATGCTCTTTCATGTGGAAATAAATGTTGTGAAACAGATATTTTATTTCTTTTTTCCAAACTTTTTGCACATGCCTGGTATATTTCAAGGATAAGACATTACAGAACAAATCAAACTAATTTTAAACATCATCTCTAATAAGTTTAAACTTCAACATTAATTTTCCTCTCACCTGCTAAGAATACAGTAGCCAATCTACAAAATTTTGCTGTAATACTGATAAAGCCCATGGCTGTTGGTCTCAAACATTCCACAATTAACAACCATTGTAATGCATTTGCCACCATTTCAACATTTTCTTTGGTCTCAGGTTTTCTGCAAAAGAATTGTTTTGCATATCTTATTTATTTACAAGTTTTTTTTTTTCATTTACATTTCAAAATGAAAAGAATTGTTATATACAAGTTTTTAACAATTTATGCAAAAGGGATTGTTAGCTGAAGAATAAAATTACCTTACCCTGAAAGTGTAATGTTATACAGAACAAGAACTGGTATAAAAGGCCAGTCACTTGGGAAACATGGCTCCATTTTATCCTTGCTGGCTGTCAGTGTAGCGATAGTAATAGCTGATGGTTCTGTTGCATTGTAAAAGCCCAAATTTGATTGATAAAAGTTCCAGAGGTTAGGAATGCTGGAACAACAATAATCAAAGAAATTATTTCCTAAAATGCAAAAATAAAGGCTGATTCAAAATAATGCAAAAAGTCTGAGGTGTTCCATTCTCTAGATTTCTGTAACAAATTATAGTTAAAAAGCATATTCTTCTATTTACGTCATGCTAATCGAGATAAACATTAGCAGAAATTGTCTTATTACTTGCTTCGTTAAAAGTAGAAGGGAATAAGGGAATACACTAGGCTAAAGTGATAATTGAATCTTTTAAAAGTTGGTTGTTATGGGATTGAAATCTGTTTCTTTGCATGACCAGGAATTGACAAGTTCCTGTATGAGAAAAGTTTTAAGTATTTTAAAACTGAAATCAATAACAAAAAATATCTTGGAAATGGTAAACCTCACAAAAAATGTATGTATTTAAATGAGATCTACATTTTTTGTGTAGTAAGTTTTTGTCTATCTCTTATGGTTTACAGTTATGCAAAATTCGGAAAAATTCATTAAGAATAAAGAGGTATTCAGAGGCTATTCCCAGAAAATTCAAAATGTCAATTTTATTTGTTATGTAAATATCTTTAATATATAATATTTTAATCAAAATCATTAAATCATTTTTGAGAAAATCAAAATTTTCAAAAAATTTTCCACGTAAAAAGTAGTTAGCGTTGGGAGGATTTTCCTCAAAATCTTCTGGTCACATTCTTGGAAGATACAAAACTTAAATATCAAATTTGGTATTTAACAAATTTTTAATTTTTGAGCTATGCTGCACATGTGCACATGCACATACACAGAGACATCATTCTAAGAAGGCTTTTTTTTTGGATTCAGAGGCTCTCAAAATGGTGAAATCTGAATATCAAATTTTTGGGTGCCATACAATACCATCTCTATACACTATATACATACATGTACAGAAAGTAATAGAAATGAGAATAACTTGAAGGAATTACCAATGAAACCAAAATGAATCACAGTTTAAGACTGAGGCAACCAACACTCCTAGGTTTCTCTTACCATATTTAATGCTGGAACATGTTTTCGTGAGCAGTTGCTCACATTGTCAGCTGCTGTTGACAGGTTCAAATATCTAGGTCTCTCGTTGACTGGCACTATTACCCTGGTAGTGGAGCCTCAACCATTTAGAACAGAAGTTCATTATTGCATCTTTACGATGTTTTAATGAGGGTCTTCTCCCATATGTGTCTTTTATATTCCTGGTGGTTTTTATTTAAAAGTTTTATGTAGAATGATATCATGGTGTTTATTAAAAAATGATGGACCACATTGATAATCCAGTTGCTTGACTTGAATGTTTCTGAAATGGTCTTTCATCCTATTAATAATTTTTTGTTTTGCTTTGCCTATGTATATTTGATCATAAGCTGATCAGTTGATTTAGTATACCCCAAGTTTTTCTTTACTCATAATTGTTTTCATTTTATTTGATTTTTATTGGTGTCCAAGTGAAAATTTATTTTGGGGAGCCAACACTATGTGTCTTTTGAAAGTCTTCTGAAACTGGTGTGTAGCAATAAGCAGAGAATTCATAAATCTGTTAAAAAAGGAATAGTTTTATTTTATTTATTTATTTGTGTTAAGCTAATCCATACTCCAGTATGACAGGCACACAGCCCAAGCTCTTAGCTCCTCATACCCATCCATATGATTACATCTACACACATTTTAGTGCCTTAAAACCATCAAAAACTTAAAAGCTAGCAGAAAATTATGTTCACACTACTTCCCTTCGCACAGATCAACTACATTTTTCTTGATTGATGTTTGGAGGAATTTAGTAACAGTGACGGTCAAATTATATGTTTTATTAATTTGTTGAGTTGGTTTTTTAACACTACGTCACTTACATTGTTATTATGAGGGACTAATTTCGAAAGCCTATGCTTTCATTTTCAACCTCACGGGTCCAACTACCATTGCTGGCTGCATTTGCTTGTACTCTCTTCTCTGGTGGCGAAATGATGAACTTCTTAACTAAGCTGTCTACTGGCAGGATTTCAAAGTTTATTAGCTGATCTTTGTTTTTCCATATGAGGATGTTTTCCCAGGTTGTGAGTTCATTGTGGCCTGACATGGTTTTAAGCAATTTTGGATTTGGATCTAGATTGTGGTTTTCTTTCCAAAAGTGAAATGCTACTGCCGATTTGTCTTCTTGTTTCAATTTTAGACCTAAGAATCATCAGAAACGACACAAAAGTAAACTTTGGAATCTACAGAAAACCAACTCAATCAGAAAATTACATTAAAAATGAAAGCTACAACCCATTACCACACAAACATGCAATAATAAATAGCCTCACACATAGATTAGTAAATGTACCTATGAGCACAACCAAATTCAACAAAGACTTAAAAACCATAATTCAAACAGCAGAACAAAATGGATACAGCAAGAACCTTGTGTACAAGAAACTAAACAAAGCAAAGCAGAAAAAAACCATAAAAGAAATAACTACCCTAACAGCAGGAAAAAACAACATCAACACATTCAAAAAATTCACTTACCACCCCCGAGCATTTAGAAAATTCAAAAAAATCTTCAAAGAACAAGACATCACCCTGGCTCCAATAAACAGATTTTCTGTCATAAAATTACTGAATTCAAAAATAAAAGATAAAATTCCAGCAGAAAATAGGTCAGGAATATATCAAATTAAATGCACAAATTGTGAAAAGTTCTACATAGGACAAACCAAAAGAAGTTTAAAAATCAGATCCAAAGAGCACTTTAGAAACCTAAAATTGAAACAAGACAAATCGGCAGTAGCATTTCACTTTTGGAAAGAAAACCACAATCTAGATCCAAATCCAAAATTGCTTAAAACCATGTCAGGCCACAATGAACTCACAACCTGGGAAAACATCCTCATATGGAAAAACAAAGATCGGCTAATAAACTTTGAAATCCTGCCAGTAGACAGCTTAGTTAAGAAGTTCATCATTTCGCCACCAGAGAAGAGAGTACAAGCAAATGCAGCCAGCAATGGTAGTTGGACCCGTGAGGTTGAAAATGAAAGCATAGGCTTTCGAAATTAGTCCATCATAATAACAATGTAAGTGACGTAGTGTTAAAAAACCAACTCAACAAATTAATAAAACATATACATGTTTCTTAACTAAAACTGACCTAAGTTTCTGTTATCCTTTCTAATACTGCATGAGTCAAAAACCTCTGAACTGGCTCTGTGGTGTTTTTCCACTGGGGTGTAGACACATGAATTTGCACTTCTGCTGTACACATGGTTACGTTTCTACACAGTTTTTCTCTGTTCTGGAAGTGCAGTATTGGATTGACAGTGACATTGTGTAGTTCAGTTATTACGAGTGATTTATTATTTTGTCCTATACTAAGTCACAAAGTGTATTATGGCTCAGTATATGTTTATTACTGCACAACGTGTATTTATTTATGACTCATGTGTGTGAATTCAGTCAGCTTGCTAAGTGAAAGTACAATTTGCAGAAAGATTTTCAGGTGAAAAAGCTCCAGGGCCATTTTTTTTCAAGTCAACAGTTGATGCCCGTATATACTCAACAGTTGACGCCCGTATGTACGTGAATACAATTTTACCCCATTTTTTTAGAGAATTAACAGGTAGGAAGCATGATTGTGCCTTTTTTTCAGCAAGACTCTGCAAAGCTTGTATGGCCAATCTTTCGATGAGAACAATTGAAAGCGTGTTTCAAGACAGAATTATTAGTAGAGATTTGTGGCCCCCTCGGTCCCTCAACCTATCCCCCTGCGGTTTCCATCTCTGGGGTAACTTAGAACATAAGGTGTACAAGACAAACCCACACACCCTGGAAGACTTAAAACAAAGTATAAGCCATGAAATTCAAAATGAAATACAGTAAGGATGGATAGTTTCCTAAAGTGATGCCAAAATGTATGCACAACGGCAGTGGTCAGTTTCAGCATCTCCTTTCATAAAGTTGGTAAATAAAGCCTTTAAAAGTAGTTTTAAAAATGTAAAATTGGCCGAATATGCGGACAGGCAAAACACCATACTGACGGTTCATGCTTGTTTGGCTCACTCGTTATAACTGCCCTTAATGCTGTTTTCCTATCCATCTTGTCTCACTTCTGCCCTAGGAATGCTTTCCTCTATAAATGGACTGACTCTGTGAGATGCCTATTCCATCTCTTTGTTTGCTATTTACCTTATCAACATGTGTCTCCCATTCCCATGTTTCCATCATTGATATATAATATACCAGAGATTTATCCTTACTATTTTCTCCTCTCCTCCAGTAACATTCACTCCCATTTGGATGGTACTACTCCATCCAAAGTTGCTAAGACTGTTTTTCTGATATTCCATACACTGCCTTAACATGTTATTCTTATCTAGGTTCAGGATCCTAAACCAATATTTCAGTGCTGTTTCTATGATCATACTCTTCCCATCCCCATCTGTGGTACTTCTTACTTGATAGCCCAATACTTCCCTACAAAACATCCTATGGACCTATCAATAGATTCTGTTCAGTTCCTATTTCTCTATTCCATATAGTATTTTTTGTTCCATTACCATATTTTGAACCACTTAACTCCAATGTGCTTACCAACTCTGTTGCCATGGCTTCTTTTCCTTTTGTCAATGCTAGTTTGTTTTGTTTTTCCCACCTCCACCCCATCTAATTTAATGGCTCAGTAAATGTAGTTTCTTTTACATTATAACACTAGGAATACAAAAGAGAGGTATGTGGGAGAAACTTTTCATAAAAACATGAAGATGAAGTAATGAACGTAGAAATTCCCATGAAATGAACTTCTGCTCTAAATGGTTGAAGCCTCCACTACCAGAGGAACAATGCCAATTTATTTGAACCAGTTGACAGCAGCTGACCTGGGGGCATCAGCTCACAAAATCATGTTCCTGCATTAAAATATGACGAGTGAAACCTAGTATTAGTTGACTGAATCCTAAATTTTGAGAACAAAAATTTAAAACCATGTATAATGATGTGATTGTTCACAATTAATGAGAAGCGTTTTTAGGTCCCAGGAACAAGAAAAAAGACTTGATTACATTTTAATTGTTTCATTCTCAGGTGTGGCATAGTTCCGTATTGTGCATAGTATACTCTTTACTATAGAAATTATCAAGGTGGCGTATCATCATGGCTCCTAGAGCCCTCTCTAGTTGTAGTTGCAAACTCAAAAAATGTCCTGAGGAAATTCCAAGAAATGTGCATCCTGACTCCCCCAGATCCATTGTGTTGGTTTTTCCAGTGAAAACATCTGTAGTTTCATTTCATGCTTAAAAAAAAAATTATCATTTAAAACATTATTCAATGTTTTTGTTTATACATATACACAGTACTGAGGGCCCCACCATGCGCCTCTCACTTAGGCAGCCCGGGTTCGATCCCAAGCGACTGCATGTGGGATTTATGGTGGACAAAGTGGTATAGGGTGAGACGGATTGTCACCCAGGTGAATAAGTGCATAGCCTATATTTTAATTGATTAAATTGTTTAACTTAATTACCAAGTAAAGTATCATGTATTTATTGTATATTGGATGTTCACAGAGATTGTTCCTGGAAAGCGTTTTCTAACTTCAACCCGAGAGTTCTCAAGCGACGAATCCAGTTGTTTACGCTATTTTTTTGTATATTGCAAGAGGGGAAAGACGCTATTATGTAGTCACGTCTCCAACAGAGAAAGTGGAGGTGTCATATAAGCAGGGAAACCACAATGAAATTTAAGTCATGAATCACGTGAAAGACGCATTGACCAATTAGAATTAATCACGTCACGGCAGAAGCACACCCCAAGCTGCTTTCAGCGCCAAAATGGACCAATGAGATTACAAGTTGAGAGCTTTGCACATGGGTAGAATTTGCTATAAATGTAGAGTATTTGCCCTAATTTTCACGCAGTTGAAATGTAACCACACGAGGAACCTGACACCCAAAACAAGAATCCTTGCCAAATAGCAAATTTATTATAGTGATTCAAGCAGTTGAAATGTAATTACATGCACAATCTGCGACACCCTAAACAAGAATATGTGCAAATTAGCAAAGTTATTATAGTGATTCAGGCAGTTGAAATGTAACTCCACGCAGAACCTGTGACACCCAAAACAAGAATACACGCAAAGTAGCAAAGATATTATAATGATTCAAGTAGTTGAAATGTAACTACACGCGGAACTTGCAACACCCTAAACAAGAATATGCGCAAATTAGCAAAGTTATTATAGTGATTCACGCAGTTGAAATATAACTACACTCAGAACCTGCGACACCCTAAACAAGAATACACGCAAATTAGCAAAGATATTATAGTGATTCACGCAGATGAAATGTAATTACACGAGGAACCTGTGACGTCCAAAACAAGAATCCGCACAAAATAGCAAAATTATTATTGTGATTCATGCAGTGGAAATGTAATGTCACGCGGAACCTGTGACGCCGGAAACAAGGAAGCCACGGAGAAAGTTGAAATGTCTAAAATTATTCTGCACGTAACAGTTGCATTTGTTGCTGCATAAATTCTAGTTACCTTTGTGCGCATTACGCCCTTGTTCGAGGGAAATTACCGGAACACAAACGTGCGAGGAACTTTCTCAGGAATGCTTGTGAAGGGAAATAAGCCTTTGACTGAACGAAAAGTGCTGACTCTTATTTTAAGTTAATTTCCCGTACCATCCCCTTGAGATCATTGCCGCTCAATACCTAAGCTAGGTATAAATAGGTCTCAATTGCTCGTTGCTGAGTCCACAAATAGCCGATGAGCGTCAAGAATCGACTTCAGCACTGCAACACCAAAGAGAGGACCAGTCGTTGCTGCGCAGCCCAGCACCAAAAGGTACGTCTCCCAGATCCACCAGTTTCTGCCTCAAGGGGTGGGTTTTCTGTTTTCCCCTGCCATCGCATTCCACTGGTGCTTCATCTTCATTCCATGTATCATCAGTGTCATCGCCTGGTGCCTATATAGTAAAAACAGGCATTAAACACTATATATATAAAAAAATATGGTACTGAAAAATTAAGGTCAAATAATGACTACCTATGAAAAATGTGGTAGTTAAAGACCAGTGCAGGGGCTGGGATACTCCAAAATATAAACCCAAAACATAAGAGTTCCTGGGAAATACTGGAGAGTAGGTCACCCTTAAGCAAGAGAAAAAATATTATTGGTCAGTTATAAACAAATGACCTTACATTGCACGAAATTAACTTTCCACTGTACTAGCGATATGCAATACCATTCTTGTTCCTGGGGTATTGTGAACCAGTTTTAAGCATCTATTAAATCTTAATATAACAGTATTTTAGATTGAATTTTTTTCTTACTTCTTAATCGCATGCTGGAGCAATGTTTGTACCGAATCCTCTTTATTTTCTCCAGGCATTTCTCTAAGCTGTAAACTCTCTAAGCAGTACGCCAGATCAGTACAGTCTCTGAATATGATCAACACAAAAAAGCATGATAACAGATAAATAATGCAAAAATATACAATTTGTATTACAATAGAATAAAAGCTTCAAATGATATGTTTAATGAATTACCCTTTTTCCTCCAAAGAATAAAATATTTGGCATACATAAAATAAAATTTTTATGATCATGATCAAATTGTTATTAAGTATAACTTGGAACATACTTAGACAGCAGTTTAGAAACATGAAACATAATAAATATAAATCAGCTATAGCTCGTTAGCTTTCTCATCTGATCATACAGTCAATCTATAGATGTGGCCGCGCTGTGGCCGAGTGATTAGACCATTCACCTCTCACCTAGACGTCCGGGTTCGATCCCAAGCGACCGCATGTGAAATTTGTGATGGACAAAGCGGCGCTGGGGCGGGTTTTCTCCAGGTACTCCGATTTCCCCCACCATCGCATTCCACCGGTGCTCTATCATCATTCATGTATCATCAGTGTCACCGCCTGCAGTGCCATAAGTAGTTAAAGCGGGTGTTAAACACTACCAGGGCCAAAAAAAAAAAAAAAAAAAAAAAAAAAAAAAAAAAAAAAAAAAAAAAAATGAAAAAGACTGAACTTCAAATGACCTATAGATTTTTTTATGCCCTGTAAAGATCTCCTACATTCTACTGGAGGATTTTTCTATGTATGTGACACCATCCTGCAGATGTCACCACCAAGAGATCTGATCAGGGAACTTTTTTACCTCTGAAAAACTTATCTGAAAGATTTAGCCATCATCATAATCAATTTTTATTTTTCTGTTTGTAATGGTGGTTAAATCACTCTCAGTATGTGTGATGTATGTCATTGATCAATGGGTCCATTGTATCTGGCTAAGAGAGCAAATTCACTGACTATTCTCATACCACTACTTGTGGAACATTTCTATACTTTGATAGGCCAGTGTAATTATTAAAATAGCATTTCCTCTATTTCTGATGTTACAGTTATACTAGAAGTAAGAGATATTTAAATTGCCACATGACAGGCTCAATTTGTCCCACTTTTAAGTACACACAATATTTGCATTCTGGCAACCTCAAAACATCATTTTTGGACATCTTGACATCAGATCTACTATAGATAGGTGGCAGAGAGAGTAAACACATGCTCCATTAATTTGACTTTCCTATCTGAACTGATTCTGTTTAAGAAATTAACTTTGTATATTTTAGAACATTATTTGTTGCAGTGCATAGAAAACAGATCAGTGACTTAGTGATATCAGAGCTTTACTGGAATTGACAGTATTGTTTATCAGGGTATTGGCATTGGACAGTTGGCAAGGTAAACAGACATAACAGAAATGTAAGTATTTTTCTTACCTGAGAAAATCAGGATTAAATACCACTTGGCTAAAAACATCCTGTAAATGAAATTTCTGATAGCCTGGTATGAGAGACGCCAGCTGCAACGCAGCACTGTGAAATATTCCAATGTTTTGCAAATCCTGCAAAATAAAAGTTTGATCTCTACATTAACCTTTACCAAGAAAATTAAACCTTAAGGGATTTTGTTAAAATAAATAAATAATATAACTTTTTATTTAATGTAATAGGCTGTTTAATCAACAACGTTAATAGCACTTATATATCTTCAGACAGAGATGGCTAAAATATTGTATAAATGAAAAACTATAAAAATGAATTTTCTGATGGAACTGATACTGTTTTATTAGATTATTACTTGAAAATACAATTTATTGATTAGAGACTTACAGGCATTCCAATACTGTTATTCATAATAGAAACTAATGACAAAGAAAAACTTTGCAAACTATTCTTACAAATTAAAAACAAAAGAATTTGAGTTGGTTTTTGAACCACAAACATCAATTAGTAATTATTTACTGGGACTACTTGTTCCCATTTTCAACCCTACATTTCAACTAAATCTTGCTTTGTTGACATCAATGATGAGAATGGTGGTGTATCACTTGTGGAGGCATCTGGTGTTGGATCTAAGAAATTCCAAAGGTTGCTGTATGGTAGTAAATCAAAATTCATGATATGGCTTATTTTCTTCATGATGTAGATCTTCTCCCAGACATCTAATTCTGTGTTTATACGCTAGTTTTAACAGTTTTATGTTAGGTGTGATTTCGTGTTCTGATGTCCAAAAATGATGGGTAACTGCTGATTTTTCTGTTTGCTTGTATTTTAGGTTCCTCATGTGTTCCCTTAATCTGTTTTCCAAACTTCTTTTTGTCTTTCCTATATATACTAGATGACAGTCTGAACATTTAATTTCATAAAAAATGTCCAGTTTTTTGTTTGCAGGGAAAGGATCTTTTAAATTTTTGCATTGCAATTTCTGAATGCTATAATTGTTTTTCAGAGCTAAGGTGATGTCATAATTCCTGAAGATTTTCTGAAGTTGTTGTTGCCCAAGGATGTTAGGTTAATTTTCTCAACTAAGATTGGTCACGGAGGTTCTGTAGGGTGGATGTGTGTGTTATGCAGTTCAGTTTGTTATATTTGTGTATTCTCTTGTCTATTGCACTTTTTTGGAAGCTGTTGTTGGTAGCTATTTGGAGTATCTGTTGGTATTCTTCTGGTATTCACTATTCTCCATGGGAATGTGTACTAATTTATATGTTAAACCATTCAGGACTGCATATTTGTGTGTTGTAGGACTGTAGCTATCAAACTTTATGTATTTATCTGTATTTGTGGGTTTTCTATTCATTCCAAATGTTAGGTTATATGTTCTGTTCTTATTATTTTGATGTCCAGGAATGGTAGGCATCCTTCCTGTTTGGTCTCTATGGTGAACTGAATAGATTTGTTTTGCAAGCTGAGGAGTTTGAGTGCATCATTTATGGTTTCTCAAAATTCCCGATATGGCTCTTTTTCTTCATGATGTAGATCTTCTCCCAGACATCTAATTCTGTGTGTTGATAAGATGGTTTTAACAGTTTTATTAGGTATAATTTTGAATGACCAGAAGTGGTGGGCACTGCTAATTTTTCTATTTGTTTGTATTTTAGGTTTCTCATATGCACTTTTAATCTGGTTTCCAGACTTCTTTTTGTCCTTCCTAAGTATACTAAATTAAGGTCTGAGCATTTAATTTCATTAATTCATGTTTTTTTATTAGCTGGGATAGGATACTTTAATTTATTGTATAGTAAGTTCTGAATGCTGTAGTTGTTTTATGGAGCTAAAGTGTTGTTACAATTCTTGAAGATTTTCAGAAATTTGTTGTGTGCCCAAGGATGGTAGGTGAATCTTCCTGAAACCCATCCCAGTAAGTAATTACCAAGTGATTCTTTCCATTAAATATTAAATCACACCACTGTCACAAGCTTCTTAGCATTTTTGCAAAATTTTCAAAAAGTTAAGTTAGGTTTATTGTCTTAATAGAAAATCTTATCCATCATTGTCATTGAAGCTCCGCCACCATTGCCACCTCCTACATACAGATACATTTCCTTTCTCTCCTCTCTCTCTCTCCTTCCTATTATATGAATTTCTGTACAAATTTAAAATAGGAAGGAAAAAATAAATAAATAACAATAATGAAAAATTAACCAGCTTATGTGTTCCTTATCAAAACATATGTTCAAAATATTTGTTTAAAAATTAACTTATCCTATCTACTTTTTATATATACAATATGCTGATTATAAAATGAAGCTCTGAAAAAAAGGGGATCGCTTGCATTTGAGGCCATCTTGTATTAGGATAAATATGGTTAATTATTGTGATAGTTGAAAATGAGTCGGAATAGTAACACTCACCTCACTTATATGTAATTATGTTCAAAACATATGTTTCAAGGGCAATTGCCCTCTTCTTCAGTTGAAGTCCGACTGATGGCTGGAATTTGTGCTCTGTGGTCTATTACGGTGGAGCCATCTGGTGTTCTCAGTAGAAGTTCATAATCATGTGGCGGTATTTCAAAATTCATCAGTTGGTCTTTTTGTTGTGTAATGAGAATATTATCCCAAACTGTAAGTTCTGCCGGGTTGTTTACAGGTTTTAGCAATTTTATGTCATTTTGTATTTCATGATGTGATGTCCAAAAATGGTATGCTACTGCCGATTTATCTGTTTGTTTCTGTTTGATATGTCTGAAATGTTCCTTTAGCCTTGTTTCCAGTCTTCTTTTTGTTTGGCCAATGTAACATGATTTGCAGTCCTTGCAGTCAATTCTGTAGATGCCTGATCTCTGGTTTGTAGGTATGGGGTCTTTAATGTCTGTTTTCAATGCATTTTTTATGTTGAATTGGTTACTTGAAGCTAAACTTATATTGTATTTCTTGAAATTTTTTTTTGAATTTACTATCTGCTGTTGGGTGATAGGTGAATTTTTTATATATAACTTTCGGTTTTTATATGGACAAAGTAGTGATTTGTTTTAAGGCTAATTTCTCCTTATGTTTTTTAATTTTTTGGTCAATGATGTCTGGGTTAAAACCATTGGCTGAGGCTATATGTCTTAGTTGGAGGTATTCTGTGTTGTACTCTTCTGGGTCAAGTGGGATGCTGAGGAGTCTGTGTACTGAGCTGTTGAAGACTGCCTGTTTATGAGGTTCTGGGTTGAAACTATTCTGTTTTATGTAATTGTCTGTATGTGTGGTCTTCCTGTAGATGCGATAAGTGATCTTTTGTTCTTTCCGTGTTAGTTTTAGGTCCAGGTATGGTAGCATTTGGCCTTTTTCTGTTTCCATTGTGAATTGTATGTACCTGTCCTGTAGGTTTAGTAATTTTAGAGAGTCTTCTGCTAATTTTTTGGGGACCACCGCAAAAACATCATCAACATATCTAAACCATTTTTTGAATATATTTGGAAAACTGGAGGTTATATGTACTTCAAGTCGTCCCATGTACAGATTTGCTTGGGCGAAAGTGGGTTACGCATCGCTAAGCCTGATGATTGTCTGTAAAATCTACCATTGAATTGGAAATAATTCTGGTTGATGCAAAGTTCTGTTAAAGTATGGAAGTCTTCTATTTCTTTCTAATTATGCTGAAATATGTTATATGCCAAACAATCCGAGTGTTGGAGCATGCTAGATGCTATGTCAATACATGTTAAAAATGTTTTTCTCTTACTACTTTAAAAGAAACAGCATATGAAAGGCAAAGCATTAATTTATTATTATTACGGAGGTACTAGCTGTAAGACCACTTTATTAATGAAATATGATCTGAGTTTATTACTTAAATTTTGCTTTGAATTTCCTTTAGTTATAGCTCTAAGGGACTAAAATGATCGCTGGACACCCTCAACATTCATATCATTTCATTCTCCTTTTTGGATGTAAAATTCCTTCATATTGTGCAACAGTATCAAAGAATTGTCTTACTCTGCTCTGGCTCTGCCCCTTGTGTAAAATATTAGTATCGTTTGTTTAAAGTCTCTAAACCACCTCTTATGCAGCATCTAACAATAGACATGATTTAAACACTGTTTAGTTCTAAACTCCATTTTTGCAATCAGTTAAACATGCCTAATATTAAACATTGTTTTTGCAAAAGGCATTTAAATCAAATTAGTTTGAGTAATTTTTGGGGAAAAAAAAAAAAAAAAAAAAAAAAAAGAAAAAAAAAAAAAAAAAAAAAAAAAGGGTAACTTGGGATGAAGGGAGATTTTATTGCAAATCTTTGTGTCACATCCTTGAAAGATTCTGCATACAGATGCATATACAAGGCATACTCCCTCTTTACATGGATTCCCCAGACCCTACAGGCGTCCAATAATTTCAGTACTCAGAAATAAATGCAATCAAATTAAAATTGGCTCAGCATAGGAGGGGACAACTGAATGTTTGATTATAATCATGGAAACTGATTCCACTTATCCTGAACTGCATACCTACCGTGCTGTAAAGAGCAATTCTTGCAAGCCTGGTGACATGAAGAATGAAAAGGGTCTCCACACATATAAACCAGTTACTTTGATGATGCAATTTTCTTGTGCCAATTTGATTCAAATAATCCAGAAGTTGGGGACTTTTCAGCACAGAATGTAAGTGGTTCTGCAAAAAAGTAAACAAATTATTACCTAACATTAGATGGAAACTCAAACATTTTTTGTACATTATAGCAATTATAAACTGAATCTACCTGAGCAAAACAGTTATGATGTACAGTAGAGATAGCAATGATGAAATATGTTAATCCTTGAAGGAATATGAATGGTGAATGTGGTCCAATGCTGGGTATAACTTCCATATTTCCAAAAACCACTGAACCCAGTGATGGTAAGGACTTGGGATCACGATCCATACCATCTCGCTTTTTGCTAAGCAGAGCTGAACTTGACCTGAAAAGAAAACATAGACATTAAAGTTCCAAGCAGCTTTTAAACAAAAGAAAAGCATACATATCTGCATATTTTCATTGACTTTTTTAATAATCAATACTGATAATATAATTTGTTAATTATCTGACCTAGCTTCTACATTCTCTAGCATCTACTTACTATTAGCAGGTAGAGAAAGTCACATATTCCACCTAAAGCCTAGCCTTAAGTTAATCCTCGCCAAAACAAAACCCAGGTGAACAGTGCACCATTATAATGTAGCCTTCCACCATTCACGCCAGAAATGCTGTCATACTCTCATAACCACATGGTGCGTACACGTAGCATATTGTAATGTAAAGTGAACAGAGGCCTTATTCCCACAACTTAAACAGTTATTATAATATTCTGCTAGGTATAATGGTGATAATATTGATAGTCATAACACAATAAATAGATACATATGTAATACTTAACTCTAAAAAACACGAGCAAAAAAATAAATATCATGTATGCAATAGCTTATATTCATTTTCTCTTTGAAGCGGGTCTATTCCCTCCAGATCAGAATCGTCATCAGAAATGCTTGTGCTGCTGATTTCCTCTCAAAGGTTGTTAACTAGGTTATCAATAACGAGTCACTTAAACTATCCATCTCCCAAAAAAACACCTCTTCTTTTGTTAAATGTAGCACTTTATTAACGGTTAGCAGCTCATTTTTAAAAAAGAAATTGTGCACCTCTACGGGAATTATTGCATTATTCACAAAATCATCACATTCTTGCATCATATATTTCCCTTGCTTTCATTTTTTCAGTTTCAGGTTTTTTTTATGAGTACTGTTTATATTTGTAGCTGAAACACCAGTGAACTTAGAAGTTAATTTCATCACTTTTTTCACAGGAAGCATTGGATATTTCTCACAAAACCTACCATAAATTTTCAACACTACAGTTTTTTCACCACTAGTCAATGGTTTACCAGCCTTATGCTTTATGCAACTCGAAAGTTGCAAGAGAAAACTCACAGCGACCGTCCTCCATGATTCTAAACAGTAGCACCTGTTACTGTGTAAACAACATTGTGGAAATCAGGTGATTCTTATGAACATGCAGCTCTGTTTAATAGTACAAATTGGCATCAATTTAACTCTTTGGCATTTGTATAGAATATTGCACAATTTTAGAATAAATTAATTCTGTAATTTAGATTGTTAGCATGGGATTACATTCTTGCATGCACTGCTACTGTGTTGTACCGCGGTGTACTGACCACGTGGACCTATTTTGGCGCAGACCAACCTAAGAGTGAATGGAAAATAAAATTTTGATATTAGGTTTCACCAGAAATGCACGCTTTGAGGTTTCTTGCATTAGTAAAACATTCTTAGAAAAAGGAGAAGGGAAAAAGAGTTTTATATATGAGGGCCATTTTTTTTTTCAACCTCCAATAGGCTACAAATAAAAGACAAGTTCATAGAAAACAATTATTTTATTACTAACATTTTATTTATTATTACTTATGGATACTTTTCAACATAATCACCAAAAAGATTGAGCCATTTATCGTATCTGTGCACAAGCTTTGCAATACCCGCTTCAAAAAATGTGGCTGCCAATGATTTCAAATGAGTATTGAAGTTGTTTTGAAGATCTTCATACTTTACAACATTTGTGGAGAGCCATTCATAACAAATGAAGAGAAATGATGACTTCAGGAATTGTGTTGATCCATGACAATGCTCGTCCATTCACTGCTGGTACAACTCATCGGCTCCTTGAACAATTTCAATGGGACATTTTCGATCATCCGCTGTACAATCCTGACCTGGCACCCAGCGACTTTCACCTTTTCCCTGGACGTGACTAGGAGGGCAGCACTTTCAAACCAACGAAGATCTTCAAAACAACATCAATGCTCATTATAAATCATTGGCGGCAACATTTTTTGAAGCGGGCATTGCAAAGCTTGTGCAGAGGTACGATAAATGGCTTAATCTTTACAGTGATTATGTTGAAAAGTAACCATAAGTGTACAAAACTTTTAGTAATAAAATAATTGTTTGACTAAGCTAATGCAAGGAACGCAATAATATTAAATTTTCATTCAAGAATTGTTATCCTTATTCCCAAAATATTATTGACCTTTTTTTTTCTCAAGAAAATAACACTACTTACTTTAGCCTGCTGCATATCTTCCTCAGATTTGTGCTTTCCAAAAATGGATTTAAACTTGAATTTATCAGAGTCTCTATGTCCTCCAAAAGTGATATTGCATTCATTCCAGACTGAAATATTAAAAAAAGTTATTTATATTAATTTCTTGCCTTTACCTTGTATCCTGTAAAATATAAGTATAATTATCAACATGGAAATAGTTGAAACAGTCTTTTCTTAATCTGATCTATAAATTTCTGTCATATTTTCTAATGAGATATATGGGTTGAGAAATTCAAAGCTATGCCGGCATGTTGCCATGGTAGCTCAGTGGCAGAGCAACTGGCTAGAGATCAGGAGATCCATGGTTCAAATCCTGGCTATGGCATTGAATTTTTCAGTCTGACTCTACCTATCCAGAAATAGGGTTTTCAATTTCGACATTCCACGGAAGGATGTGTTTAGCAAGTTCATTGAGCCACCAGCAGATGAGACAGCACTGACAACAATGGAAGGAATTAGTTGATGTCCAGTTGAAAATGAAGGAAACTAGTTCTTTGAAACATATTCCAGAAAAAATCCCACGTAAGTGTTATTTAGTGTAATTAATCAATTAGTCAAATAAATAAATATAACAACAAGGTTTACAAACTTCCACAAAATGAACTGTGTAATCACCAGCATAAAGTCAGGTGTGATGATTTACAACTACAAAATTTTGGTTATATAGTGTGTTAAAATGTAATCAATTTTAGGACTTTTATACTTTGTTAAATCTGGCCTAAATTACTTCTACATGGGAAGGGTTAAAAGCTTCTGAGAGTATTTACCTGATTTCTGAAGAGTAAGCATTGTGTTGCACAGCAGTTCAGTGTGGTGCCAACAAGTTTGAGAGCTGAAAACTGTGGAACATACAGAAACATTATTCAAAAGCAGTACTCTCACGTACAAGAAAAATAAAACAGTATTAATGCTGAATTTTAATATTTAACATTAGCATAAATAAACGCATTGCTGCCCCTCAGTTTGCACATAAAAGTGATATTATACAGTAAATGTGTGTTATTACAATGTTTCACTTTCTCCACTCAGTTTATTTGTCAAAGCTCTTTCACTTATTCTCACTTCCCCTCTTTCTATGACTTTCTATCTTTTCTTTTGCCTTGTCACCATCATATTGTGCCTATTCCCTCACCATCCTTCAATTTCATGTGTATTATTGCATCTTTTCTATTTGAACCCATTTCCCTGATATGTCATCTTTCCAAACTCGCATCTTATCTAACTTCTACCCTTTTTCATTGCCACTACATGACCATACAATACCCATATCCTCATATTTCCATAGTATCACCGCATGATGCATTTTGTCCTCACTTCTCTGGCCCTTAATGTTCACTGCCATATTTTGGCTACCCTCTCCTCCTCAAATTCAGCTGTCTTCTTCATCTACCCCATGCCACCTCTTTCCCCTCTCTCTGACGTGTAGTCTTTCCTTCTCCTCTCTGCCCTCTTCTCCACTATGTATTGCTGCTCTCATATTTTTCGATCATTCCCCTGACATGTCACTTTACTGTCCTGGAGTTCTGCCTTTGTCATCATTTTTTCTGTTTCTAACTCACTGCTTTGGTTGAAAACTTGTAAGAGGCTCTATATCTACACCACTCGTAATTTTGTAAAGATTTTGAACAAATTTAAAATGTGACAACAAATTTTCTTGAAACATCTATGTATAAAATTTCAACTCTGTACCTGCAATGGTTGGCAAGCTGTTTCAAGCATAATGATAGACAAAACAATGCTAATAAATCTAGCACTTGTAACTATTAAGTAAAATGCAAATCTTCAAAATTTAATCTAAACTGTTAGCCAGAAATTACAAGCTTCCTGAAACTGAAACCTATAAGTCTTTTTCTTGTACAAAAAAGCATAACAGTTTTGTGATTATATCAAATTTAGAATACATAAAATGTCCAGTGCAGTAAATGTATAAAAAATTGCATACAAAATAAATGGCAATTCCATTTTATGGGATTCTTCAAGACCAGGAAAGACTACTTTGTTCAGTCTCTTCCTGGTACCACAATAAAACACATATTAAAGCAAAGAACACCACTTTCTAGGATATACAGATAATTATCTCTCAGGATTTTCATTCCACACAAAATATGCACAAAAAAATCTGATGTGTTCCATTCACATAGCTTTCTCTTCTTGTTTAGCACGCAAACTTTCCTTACAAAACATCATTCTTTTATCTACATTATACTAATCCAGATACACATTACCCAAAATGGTCTTATAACTCAGTTCCTTTTAAGTAGAAGGGAAATAAGGGAATACACAGGCTAAGATGATAGTGAAACCTTTTAAACTGGTTCCTAGGTGATTGAAATTTGGTTCTTTTTCAATGAGCAGGAGCAAAATAAAAGAAATATGAAATGAATAACATCACATTTGAGAAAAGTTTTAAGCATTTTAGAATTGAAACTAATAAGGAATGTCTTGGAAATAGTTAACTCAAAAAAAAAAAAAAAAAAAAAAAAAAAAAAAAAAAATATATATATATATATATATATATATATATATGACGTAAATTATGGCTTTTAATGAGACCTACATTTTATGTGTAGTAAGTTTTTGTCTCTTATATTTGATGCAAAGTCCTGTAGAAGGAAGAGGTGTTCAAGACTATTCCCAGAAAATTCAAGATATAAATTTTGTCATGTAAATATTTATAATACAAGACATTTTAATTAAAATCATTTGAGCCAATTTTGAGAAAAACAAAATTTTTGAAAATTTTTCCATATAAAGGATAGTTTGGAGTGGCAAGATTTTCCTGAAAATCTTTGTGTCACATCCGTGAAAGATACTGAACTTAAATATTAAGTTTGTTGTTATTTGTTTTCTTGTTTTTGACTTCACTTACACACCCATCCAAAAACACTTTTTTGGATTCGGAGGACCCTGAAATGTGTATTTCCAATGAAATTTTGTTATCAAATTTTTGGGCAAAATGCAATACCTTCTCTATCTATGTAATATGTATGAAGTAGAGAAAGTACAAGTGTCTAAATGATGTTTGGTGAGGAATTTAAACCTCACTTAAGGCAAACCTCAAAGCAATATTTAAAAATCTGATGTGTCCCATTCACATGACTTTCTCTACATCTCTGCAACAAATTATTCTATTTACTTCATCTAATCGAAAAAAAATAAGAGAAATAGCCTTATTACTTGCTTCCTTGTTAATAGAAGCGAAATAAGGGAGCACCATAGGTTAAAGTGATAGCCAAAACCTGGTTGCTATGTGACTGAAGTTCCTTTGTTTGTATGGACAGGAGTTGACAAATTCCTGTATGAGAAAAGTATGTTTTTCAAAGCTGAAACCAAAAACAAGGAATATCTCAAAAACAACGTACTTCACGAAAAAAAATTATATAACATAAATTGTGTGTTTTAACATGCTCTACATTTTTTGTGTTTTAAGTTTTCGTCCATCTCTTACGGTTTAGCAGTTATGCAAAATTCCGTAAAATTCATCCAGAATAAAGTAGGCTTCAGAGGCTATTCCCAGAAAATTCAAGATATACATTTTATTTGGCAAGTAAATAACTTAAATATAAGATATTTTAATCAAAATTGTTAGAGCCATTTTTAAGAAAATCAAAATTTTCAAAATTTTTTCCATGTAAAGGGTAGTTTGGTATGGGGGGATTTTCTTGAAAATCTTCGTGTCGCATCCTTGGAAGATACCAAGCTTAAATACCAAGTTTGGTTTTTAACGGTCTTTTGGTTTTTGAGCTATGCTGCCCACAGACACACACAGAGAGACTGACAGACACACACACAGACTTTTTTCTCAAAATGCATTTTTTGGATTCAGGGGGTCTCAAAACATATATTTCCGGTGAAATCTCGGTATCAAATTTTTAGGTGCAATACAATACCTTCTCTATACACCATGTACATAGTACGTATAGAGAAAGTAAAAATACTAATCTTGCAATTGTTAAGGTTCTAAAACTCACCGAGAGCTCCTCAGCTCGGGTCAGTTGAGTAAGCCATTTCTTAAGACACAGGTAAATGGGTTGTATGAAGCCTTGCAGGTGGTGATATGATAGTGTGTTGACTATTTGCTGATGTGAGCCAGCGGCTTTCTGGCTTGCCAAATGTTCAGACTGTGCATGAGCAGTAAGGAGAGCTTGAGTAACGAGATCTATCACAGCGGCACCATGCTCATGTCCAAATGAAGACGTAGCATCCATCACAGAAGTGGCTGACAGATGAAACTGCAGCAACCGCATCAGCACAGGATACACATCTCTAAAACACAATTTCAATTATAATAATTATATTTATTCACCTTATGGAAGCTTTTTTTACAGCTTCATGGTTTTGTCAAAATTTACAAACCACAATTATTTAGAATTACAAAATTATTTACAATCTTTGAAATAATCATTAAACTCTTATATATTATAAAAACATTGATCTAATAAAAACCTCTTAACCTTATTTCTGAATCTAGTCGGATGTTTGTCGGTTATTACATTGGTAATGAGGTTATACATAAGTGTAATATAGAAGTAATTTTGTAGTTGTACTAGATAGCTGTAGGTGAATTTTATTACTAAATCTGTACTGTGATTGTGAATCTTGTCATTAGAGCAAAATTGATGAATATTATTATTTATAAAACATACACTTTCTAATAATATAGACAGGATAAGGTGAGTATGTTGAACCTAAGTTTTGCAATGGACAGAAATATTTATATTAAACATTTTACGTATTATTAATATAAAAATAATAGTTGCAACAAATCTTCACTTATCTTTTGGAATCCTTGCCTGGATTCCAAAAGATAAGTGAAGATTTGTTGCAATTATTATTTTTATATTAATATTTGTGTTACTCTTCACTGTTACTAGCTTCTTTTTACATTTAAAAATTTTACGTATTATTTTCTTTAGCGTTATGAATAGTGTATCTGCATCAATGGGATTACCCCACAGTATAATACCATGTGAGAGTACTGATTGAACATAAGCAAAATAGATCATTTTTATTGTACTAAGGTTACATCCATTTTTAGCACAGAAAAGATATGTGTTCTATTAATCTGGTTGGTTGGTTTCTAATGTTGAGCAGCTGGCAGCGAAGCCATTCGCTCTCTTGCATTCCAGCATTTTGATTTATATTATCATGTTGACTAAAGGTTGGGCAGCGCAGTAGATGGTTTCCATTCTATCTTCTTTAAGTGTACAGAAAGGACACAGAGGAGATCTCACTATACCAATCCTGAATAAATGTTTATTGAGACAGTCATGGCCTGTTAGGAGTCTAAAAGTTGCTACAGTGCGTTTTCTTGGTAATGTAGTGATTCTGGTCGTGTTATTACATAAATTTTCCCAGGGTTTTCCTTCTGTTTGTAATATATTGTCTTCTTTAATTTTGTTGTTATATGTTGACATAATGATTCTTTTGATAAGAGTGATAACTTATTGGATCAGATGAATTTGATGTAATTTTACTACCTTTCTTGGCTAGAAAGTCAGCTGTTTCATTACCCTGTATTCCGCAATGTGCTGGTATCCATTGAAGTATTAATCTTTTATTTAAATGCATTAGTTATTTTATGATTTTGCAGCATTCTGCAATATTTAAGTTATTAGGTGTTATATCAGATGTTATGGATATAATAGCTGCTTTAGAGTCAGATAATAGCACAACTTTTTTCAAATTTATTTATATGATATAGTAGGTTTTGTAAGCTCTGAAAAAATGCCAAAATCTCTCCATCAAACTTTGTAGTATTTAAACTTAATATTTTGTAGAAAGAGAAGAGAGGGCATATTGCACCTGCACCAGTATCACTGTTATTTGGTAAGCTAGAACCGTCAGTATAAACAAGTAGCCATTCATTGGTAGGGTATCTTAAATTTATTATTTCTAGTGTCATTTGCTTCAGAACACACAAAGAGGTTTCAGATTTTGTAAATTCTTCAGCTAAGTGTAGATAGTGTTCAATATCGAATAGTTCTAATAAGTTAATATTTGTTTGTATGTTTTCTTTTAAGTAAGGAAGTTTTAATCTATGTTTGACTTCTTTGACTTTATTAAGTAAACTTTGTTGAATTTTTAGGTTTACTTCTAGTTTTCTTTTTTCCCAGTCATTAAAAGATAGTCTGATTAATTTTTCATATTGTAAGATGGCTGCTTGTTCAATGTCAAGTTCAAGTCTTGGATTATTTGTTTTGAAAACAGCAAAAAAATACATACCAAGAGGATTTACTAAAAACTATAAATCTTTTTTGAACTCACAACTAGACAAAAAGAAAAAAGAAAGAGTCCAGGCTAGAATCACAGCAGAAAAATCTAAAGATTCGAAAGAAGTACAAAATTGGAGAAAATTAAGTGCTCAATTCAAAAAAGAAATTAACAACACCAAAAGAGAACATTTTAATAATTTTCTACAGAACATGGACTATAGAAAAGATGCACAAAAAGCATACAGATTTATACATAACATTCAAAACAAGAAAGACAATAAAAAAATACCTTTTATTTATAATAATAAAATAATTACAGATGACAATGAAATAGCTAATAAATTGAATAAATACTACGCTAATACCTATAAATTATCTGCAAATACCGAAAAAGAACAATAAATATTAAATAAAAACATTAAAGAATATATAAAATCAACAACTAAACTTAATGATAATATATTTAATCAGGAATTTAATATTAAAGAATTGAATATTGTGATTAATAACTTGAACAATTGAAAATTAGTTGAGTCGATTTTGTAACATGCATCACATGTTTTGGAAAACATGTGCTTCCTCTGTCAATTCCTTTGGTCGACTGCTGGCATTGCTTGCTGTGGTGGTTGTCTCTGTCCCTGGTGGTGGTTTGATGAACCTCTGAATCAGTAGGTCGCCTGGCGCGTTTTCAATTTCGAAATCCCGCCAGGCGACCTACTGATTCAGTGAATCTCCGTTGAAAATGGTGGCAAAAGCCACCAAAACATGTCCGAAGTAAGTTACTTTATTTCAAGAGTGAAGTTTGAGTGTAATCTATGTTTTTACTCCTATTTAATTAGCTACTTCATTGTGCATTCACATTAATGTTTTAATACACTGATCATTTTGCAAAGAAATTCTTGGCTTACCAACTGAAGCTGTAAAAGATGTTGCTCAAATAAAAATGGGAAGAGTTACACGAAAAGGTTTGATGATGGAGAGAGTTTTAAAATATTGGCGTGGGACATGAGATATGTATATAAAGTGATTTATATACAGTGAAATTTTTAAATTATTAGAGATAATATGAGCTGATTTAGTAACACTACAGTTTCAGTTACTATTTTTTCCCAGATATCCATTTTTATTGTAGGCAGGTGTTTGATTGGCTACAGAAGAGGAAATTCCTGTCAAAATTTCATCCATGCTGCCATTGGTTTCCTTGGGGGTAATCTTAAGATGTCGTCTTTTGGTGCTATTTCAAAATTCATACTTTTTTCTATACACTTTTTTGATGTGGAAAGTTGTTCTGTTTAATGATTTTCCTAACAAATTTTTGGGTCAGCTTTTGTTGGAGGCACACTTTGAGGAATTTGGTTTACAAAAATGTGTTTTCTTTTCTTTTGTAAACTGCTGTACCATTTGATATCTTTCTTGAATTCAAATAGGTTTAAATTGAAACTGCAAGCATTTCTTACCTCCTCTGTTACCATTTATATGAATTTTGTATCAATAAATTAGATCATATTATAATTGGCAAAGAATTCTAAACCTAAATGAAGATAGGTTTAAAAATTTTCTTTTAAAGGTTTAATTAAGTAAGTAAAACAATGTTTAATATACCAAGAATCATATTTAACTATGGGTAGCTGAGTAATTTAAAAAAATATTTTAGAGAATTTGGAGGAAAAGAGATACAAATGCCAGGGTATTTTGGAAAGAGACAAGAAGACATTTCAATGATATAGAAATACAACAATTATTTTGTAATTTAATTGGGAAGACATCACTGGAATTTTATGACAATATAAAATGGGGATGGGAAAGGGAAAATTATAAGAAATAACTGCGGAAAGAGAGGATATAGCATGAGCGAGAATAGATCTCTGTAAATTTAAAGTGGAAGACAGGGCTTTACTTAAGGGGAATACCCATTAGGGAAAGAAGACTTGGTATATATAGTGTTTGATTGCAAGGAAACTGAAAACTGGAGAAATGAGCTCCTTAAGTAAGCCTAAAAGGGACTAAAGAACACTTTTGAATGAATATTCATACAGAAGAGCAGGAGTGTAGGTCAGTATTTATTTAAAATTAAAAAGAAATGGAAATGGACAGTGAAGACAGAAGAAGAAAATTTATACAAATAATAGTTTAGTCACCAATAGGAGTGACCAGGGCCCATTTCAGTAGGCAACTGTATATATGTAAATTTCTTAGTACTAAAATAAATCATACTAGAAATCACAATATTTATATGCACAAGCTATGCATTTTGCTGCAGCCCAATGAAGGAGGACCATCATTGTGATGAAGGATAGACATACATAAGCCTTGGCCTATCATATCACTGCATATATTAAACACAGTAAATGCACTTTTCTTTTAATGGAAGTTTGTAAACAGTGTTGTTATATTCATTTATTTGCCAAGTTGATTAATTACACTAAACAATACTTGGAAATGTTGTTAAGTGTAATTAATCGAGTCGTCAAATAAATAAATAAATATAACAACACTGTTTACAAACTTCCATCAAAAGAAAAGTGAAGTAATAGGCACACAAGTCTTTAGGAAGAAAAACTTAAACTTCATATACCCAAGGTCGCGGGTTCAAACCTGGCGGAGGACAATGGATTTTTCAGGTATACAAATCCTTAGCATGGCTTCCTTCGGAAGGGAAGTAAAGCCGTGGGTCCCGTGTCATAAATTTACAGCATGTAAAAGAACCTCAAGCCTGATAGAGAGGCCTCTGAGCAAAATTAAGCAGTCTTTCACGCCCAATATAGAATGGGACACTGAGAACCACAGCAGTTAAAGAGTGTCCATAAATAAAACGCCATTTCATTTTCTGTAATTCTATATTACAATATGTACACTCCAGGAAATCTTGAGAATTGAACATGGAACATGCATTGACTGAGGTGCTTTAGTTTACTATAATCTTAATTTCTGAGATTTTCAATGGTAGTTCAATACTGACGACTATAGCACTAGATTGTTATGGCAAAAGAAGTGTTAGACGCAAACTTTCATGATCAGCGAGAGATTCTCTCCACAGCTATTCCACACATGTGCTACATATTCTTGGGCACCATGAGTGCTGGAAACAGATCCATCTCATTCAAGCAGATAATCCAGGCTATCCTAAATGATAGGCACCTATGTTGTGTGTGTTCAATAAGTAGTGGTTAATAACAAAAATTTTAATGATAGGGTGTAGGCTGAAATGTTTACTTTCTCTAGCCCCATCAATGAATAAAGGAATAAAGAACAAAAATACAATTCTATACAACTTAATAAAAACATACATAAAAAGGTGCAACAAGTAAACTGAAATGAAAAGGGAAAAAAAACAAGGAAAAAAACTGTAGACAAAATTATTTTAAGTGAAATATTCATGTAGGTTGAAACACATAGTCATATTTAAATTGAAATGCATATTACTTGCCAGCACATAAAATATTAATACAATAAATGAAAGTAGTGATGTATTTATCATATTAATACAGCAGCAGATTAGGTTTGAGTACAAATGTATGCCCTAATTTTCTGCTTAAACAGTATAATGTTCCGGCAGTCCCTTACAATTCAGGTAGGGAATTCCAAAGACGAGCTAAATCTATTGAAAATGATGATGAATAGAAGGTTGTATGATGAGCAGGTATAGCAAGAAGGAAAGAGTGTCGTGAGCGAGTTTCTCGATTATGACAGTCAGATAGATATTTGAACAGTGTTTGGAACAATGATACGTATGAATAGAATATTTAAATTGAGTTAGATTTGTAACACTTAAGAATCACTTACATATAGTTTTGCCAGGCTGATTTCGAAGCCATGTGGGCTTCATTGTCAATAGTTCAAAAAACATAAAATCACACTTGCCCCCCAAAATATGTTTAACCTACAAAAAATGCTCTGCAACAACTTAAAAGACCAAATCTCAGAACACAAAAATTCAGGAATCTACAGATTTTACATTGGTAAAACAAAAGACATCTTGAAACAAGACTTAAAGAACACTTGAGAGCAGTAAAATACAAACAAACTGACAAATCAGCTGTTGCACACCACTTTTGGTCTACTAACAATGAAATAGTACCTAACATAAACCTTATAAAACCTGCCACATATGCAGCAGAGCTTGACATCTGGGAAAAAATCCATAAACCAAAACCAATGTCACATATTCAACTTTGAATTGCCTTCACAAAATATATTATGGAGATTTGTTAGTCAGCCGCCAGGGACCATCACACCCCCAACACAGAACATCCTGTAGAAATTCAATTGGAAACCATGACAATGTAGCCACATGGCTTCGAAACTAGTCTGGCAAAACTATACATAAGTGATACTTAAGTGTTACAAATCCAACTGTTTAAATATTCTATTGGTTTATACTTTAATATTCATGCTCCATAGTGTTATATTGTAGAACAACAATTGAACATAGTATGCACTTTTTGTCAAGGAAATAAAGAAAAAGTCGATCACAGATATTTTGCACACAGGCTGGACATAATAAAGGACAGCCACAGTCATAGCTAGCCCTTATAAACAAGTACAAGGTCAAGAAATTACCTAATACTTTTTGCTTTCTCTAGCATGTATGTGTAATGAACATAGTAGATAGAGAAGGTATTGTATTCCACTCAAAAATTGACCCTAAGATTTCAGGAGCCGAGCCGAGCCGAGGTGAGGTGAGCTGGGAGGTGAGGTGAGGCTTTTCTGATGACATCAACTCTTAAGTGTTCTCGTGCTTCCAGCCAGGTAAGCAGATGGATTGACTCCAACATTTTGAAGATGTCTATCATCTTTGTCTTCAGGGTAAAAGGAAGAAACTGAAGATTAGTTACTATGTGTGAACATTTTCTTGGGTACTTGGCTCCCTAGTCTTCATTCACTAGGTTTCATACAATTTCAGAAGAACAAGGCGACCACTTTGAGATGTGAAGTATGCTATACACAATGATATCTAATGGCTTCAAAGCTAAGGTTTCATTCTGCCTGTAGATACCCGAGTTCACACATGTGCACATGCACTGTGTTTTCGTTTAGTAGCAAATTCACAGTAAATTTGATAACCTATTCACCATAATGGCTAATGGCCTCAGAAACTTTCTTTGGTTGACAAAACTGCAGAAAGACAGGCAGGTGAGTTCCCTCTACTTCCTCCCGGCCCTTGCTGCCCCATAAAATTAGCACCCAAGAAAAGGTGCGCACATAGCATCAATTACTTCATTAAAAGCTATTGCTTGTAACACAGTGCTTACATTCACTCCCGTGTATTCATATACTGCCAAAAGAATGTACAACACTCTGTTGCCTGGCCAAGCCCTTGAACAAAGTCATATAACAAGGACAATAGACTAATTTATTACAGTACAACTCTCTGGAAACTGAAATACACAAAAGGAAAATACAAAAAGTGCATTAAAAATGAAAATGAGGTAATTGTACTTACATAAAATGGGTTGTTGCCAAATTATAGCCCAGCAAAGTCTTCCATAAATAAAAACTTTCCAAACTGAGTTTCAGTGCTTCTTGTTGAGGCAGTCCACACTCTCTATAACAGAATTGTTAACTGTTTTAATTTGAGTGGTATACTAACCCAGTAACTTTTAAAATACTATTGAACACTTATGAATGCAAATACCTATTACATTTAATAGTTTAATTTATAGGTTAATTAGTTTACTCCTTAATAAAGATGAATTCTATAAAGAATATAAACAAATTATCAACGCTGCTTTAATTAATGGTTTTAATACTGATTTTATAAATAAAAAAATTGAGAAGTTTAAATATCAAAAAGCTATTAAAAAGGTTTCTACTCTTAAGAAAATAAAAGATAATTACACTTTTAAAAATTGACTTATCACCCTTGGACAGAAAAAATTCACAAATATTTTCAAAGAGCATCGTATAATATTGGTTCCTCAAAATAAAAACAATATAAAAAACCTGATATGTTCCATTCACATGACTTTCTCTACATCTCTGCAACAAGTTATTGTTAAAAAGCTCTTACTTCTATTTATTTCATGCTAATCGAGAAAAAATTAGCAGAAATAGTCTTATTACTTGTTTCCTTGTAAGCAGAAGCAAAATAAGGGAGTGCCATAGGTTAAAGTGATAATCAAAAGCTGGTTGCTATGTGACTGAAGTTCCTTTGCTTGTATGGACAGGAGCTTACAAATTCCTGTATGAGAAAAGTATAAGTTTTTCATAGCTGAAAACAAAAACAAGGGATATCTTAAAAATGACCAACTCCACGAAAAAAATGTATATAACATACATTGTGTGCTGATATATGGTGGACTTTGAGACAGTGATGTGTTTTAACAATTAAAATTTAGTTGAGTCGATTTTGTAACATTTTGGCATTTTTGGAAAGAGAAACACACTATAAATAGAAGTCCAAAAATCCTCAAAAACATCACAAGGAAGACAGAATTAAAAGTTTGGGAAAACATATATATTTGGAAAAACAAGAACCGGGTTTTCAATTTTGAAATCCCGCCAGGCGATCTACTCATCCAGAAGTTCATCAAACCACCACCAGGGACAGAGACAACCACCACAGCAAGCAATACCGGTAGTCGACCAAAGGAATTGACAATGGAAGCACATGGCTTCTGAAACATGTTTTCCGAAATAAAAAAGTAAGTGATGTAGTGTTACAAAATCGACTCAACTAAATTTTAATACATTGTGTGTTTTAATGTGCTCTACATTTTCTGTGTGGTAAGTTTTTCTCCATCTCTTATGGTTTAGCAGTTATGCAAAAATACATAAAATTCATCCAGAATAAAGTAGTCTTCAAAGACTATTCCCAGAAAATTAAAGATATACATTTTATTTGTCAAGTAAATATCTTAAATTTACAATATTTTAATCAAAATCGTTACAGCCATTTTTAAGAAAACCAAAATTTTTGAAATTTTTTCCATGTATAGTTGGGGTGGGCGATTTTCTTGAAAATCTTCATGTCGCATCCTTGGAAGATACCAAACTTAAATACCAAGTTTGGTTTTTAACGGTCTTTTCATTTTTGAGCTATGCTGTCCACAGACACACACATAGATAGACAGACAGACAGACAGACAGACAGACAGACAGACAGACACACACACACACACACACACACACACACAGACATTTTTCTAAAAATGCTTTTTTTTGGATTCAGGGGGTCTGAAAACATATATTCCCAGTGAAATCTTGGTATCGAATTTTTGGGTACAATACAATACCTTCTCTATACACTATGTACATAGTACATATAGAGAAAGTAAAAATTTGTTAGACTTTTCTAAAAAAGATGAAATTTTAAAAAATAAAGAATCTGGCATTTATTAATTAAATTGTTTAAACTGTGACCTTGTTTACATTGTAAGACTAAATGTCATTTGGAAACCAGAGTAAAAGAGCACTTTAGGAATATCAAATACAAACAAATTGATAAATCAGCTGTGGTAGAACATTTTTGGAAATTTATTCATGTAATAAATCCAAATTTTAATTATTAAAACACTTAAATGGACCCATAGATGTAATGGTTTCAGAGAAAATATTTATATGAAAGAATAAAAATCATGCAATGAATTTTGATATACCAACAATTGATTCTCTTACCAAATTTTTTTTTGATTCCAATAGTTAGCAATGCTTTAGTACACAATCCACCTAGTAGCAGTAACCATACAATGTAAATAAATAACAAAATCAAAAAGAAACTGAGCTGAGATGCAATAGATCCTTTTATTGTGAAACTAGTCCTTGGATTTCAAAAAGATAAGTGGAGCATTGTTACAATTATTAATTGTTATATTAATACTATTTCATTGTTTACTTAACTGACACAACTTCTCTCTCAGCTTTGCAACATTTATTAAAACTATTTAAAGAAACTATTGTCTGTCCATCCTTACTTCACCAAAAATGTAAACAAAAGCAACAGATTGCAACGATTCTGATTGGTTGCTGAAAGTTTTACTGTTTATCTTCATCACCTGAATAGTTCCTCTTAAATTGCTGAGAGAGATTAAATGATGTAATGTTGTCTAAATAATATATAGTATGAATGATTAAGGAAGAGAATTTACTGGTAATTTAATCAATATTTCTTTATGTAATAGTGCGTGTATGATGTGCAGTTTGTCTGTAATGGCTGCTTTTAATGAGCAAGTAATGCCGGAAGTATGTAATATTCAATGTAGTGAAACGCAACCAAGGAAACGTCTAAAAAAGTGTCGAGAAAAGAATTATTCCCAATGTATATAATATGTTTTGTGAAAGGTTCCTTGCTTTGGCATTAAACATTAGTCTTGCTTAACAGTAGAATTTACCATTGTTTCCGAAAACAGCTTACAGCATGCAAAACCCTTAAATTAGCCAAGGTGTGACATCTTGTACAAGCAGCGTTTCAACAAGTGACAACCGAAAATGCAGTGAATGTGCATCACTCATGGTTTGGGAAGAGCAAACAAAGTGGGATTTGGAGGGAATGATTGACATCATCAATCTCGGCGATGATTAAGACAGTTCAACAAATGACTCGTAACTTGAGGCAGTGGAACCAATTCAATTTTTAGATTAGCTCTTCTGGGTAAGTCAATGCAGTATGGCAGTGTATTGAAGAAATGTGCAATGTATGGTTGTTCATTTGTGAGTGCTAAAATTCGCAACAAAACTGATGGAGTAATGTACATATGCAATATATCAGCAAACTTTCAAAACAACAAGTCTGCATTCTGTAATTTTGCAGCAGAATTTTCATTTCATACTGAATGTGACATCTAGCTATTTTATTGTGTCTTATTTATTATATATTTCATAGAGATAATCATTATCTGTGAACAGTGCAAGTAGGTAGCTATTTCTTTTCCTACGAAATGTAGGTAGGCAGTTTTTGCAATTGTATAGCAGATGAACACAGCTTATCACTACAAGGTGTATGCACAGTATTCACGGAAGAATACATTCTGGTTTTATCACAGGTATGATGTGAAGTGATTTATACAGTGAAAAAACCAAGTAAATGAAACTATAGCATCCATATTTGACTCAAATTAGTTGTGTAATATATTCTGGTTTGCTTACATTGTCGGTGAAATAAGAATGGACAGATAATATACAACTGCATACCTTGGGTCAATGCTGATGTAACTAACTACAGATTCCATAGCATGGAGCTTGTGTACTATATCTGATGCCATTGAGCGAGAACGGCTTGCCACTACTCTTAGCAACTTCAGTGCTTCCACCATGGGTACTCCATACACTGAGACCATATCTGAAGGTTTGACAGTGCCCACTATCAAACAGAACACAAACCAAAGTAAGATTCTTGTATTCAGCAGCGCTCAGTGTAATCAAATTGCTCAGAAATCTAAGGCAACTTCACTTTCTAGGTGTTGCCTATACCTGTTGTATTACCATACGACTGGCATGAATCTCAAGATACCATTTTTCACACAAATTAATATCATCATTATTGCCTCAATTACATATCTAAAAACATCTTATGGGTTTTATTCAAATAACTTTCTCTACATCTCTGTAAGAAATTATTGTTAATATGCTTATTCTTCTATCTACTTCATGCTAATCAAAATAAACATTAGCAGAAATGGTCTTACTACTTAGTTTCTTATAAGTAGAAAGGAAATAAGGGGATACACAAGGTAAACTGACAGTCAAATGTTTTAAAATGTGGTTGCTACGGATTTGAAATCTATTTCTTAGTTCACATATGAGAAACTTCTCAGTATTTTAAAACTGAAACCAATAACAAAGAATATCTTTAAAATGGTCAACTCCATGAAAAAAATGTATATGATGTAAATTGTGTGTTTCAATGGATCTACACTTTTTGTGTAGTAAGTTTTTGTCTATCTCTTATGGTTTACCAGTTATGCAAAATTCAGAAAAATTCATCCAGAATAAAGAGCCCATCAGAGGCTATTCCCAAAAAATTCAGAATTTGTCATGTAAGTATCTTAAATATAAGAGATTTTTATCAAAATTGTTAGAGCCATTTCTGAGAAAACCAACACATCCAAAAGTTTTTCTATGTAAAGGGTAGTTGGGGGTTGGGGGTTTTCTTGAAAATCTTTGTGTTGCATCCTTGGAAGATACTGAAAAAAAAAAAAAACCACCCACGCCCGCCCGCAAGCGCGCCCTCGCATGAACACACACGCGCGCGCGCACACACACACACACACACACACACACAGAGTTTTCTAAAAATTCTTTTTTTTTTTTTTTTATTCAGGGGGTCACAAAATGGATTTCCAGAGAAATCTCAGTATGGAATTTTTGGGTGCAATACAAAATCTTCTCTATACACTATGTACATAGTATGTGTAGAGAAAGTAAAAATGGAATGAAAAAGAAAACGAAAGATAGAGTCTCAAGGGGAGTAGGAGTGTTAATTAGTAAGAAAGAAATTTGAGCAAACAAAATAAAAGGTATAGGTGCTGAGGGAGCGATGTGGGTTGTGTTACAAAGTGTGACAAGAAAGTGCCAAAACTTAGGTTTGGGTGTGGTATATAATTCAACAAGGATGTCAGACTTTTATGATGCAAGCTTTTACAGTAAGGTAGAGAACAATATGGAAGTTTTGTGTCAGAAGTATGATAATTTAGATTTCTTGATATTAGGGGACTTCAATGCAAGAATAGGGGAAGAACAATTACATTTAGTTGATTTAGAAGATTTCCAAATGAAAGAAAATAATCATATAAAGAGGCATAGTAAATATCAAATAACCAGAGGGAAAGGTACATATACATAAATAACCAGGGTATTACCTGTATATGATACCAAATTCTGCAACTCCAGGAAAGTATGTATGTATGTATGTATGAAATTTGTAACTTGAAAAGATGAAATAAGTTATTTATCTAACTTGTTTTTATTGCTGCAACTTCAAAAAATGTATGCTTATATTTACACTCACCGATGCCAGCCCAGTCTCTGGGCAAAAAGTTTGACACAATCAACTGTAACAGTCTGGGGCAACATGTAACTGCAAGTGCAGCATCATGGGAATGATGTGCAATTCTTGTCAAAATCTGAAGGGCACACATCACAGCTTTGGGTCCAGGTTTTAGCACCTCCAAGATGTACCTGTAGTAGCATAGAAAAATGCTTGACATTAACATCACTTTCTCCATCCACTGTCATTTATTTTTAAATCTCTTCTCTAAACTATTCTTATGCTAAAATGAAAAAACGTAACTCCAGGCAAGACAGTTCTCAAGGACCTAGTACCCTGTCACTACATTCCCCATCTCAGCCTGAAGGGGGAGCAGTGCTGGAGGGTGAGATGTGATCAGCGCCTCCCGGCTGGATGCTGAAATGATAGTCAAGAATTTAAATAATAGATCGCTATATTTTGGGCTTTGAAATTCCATACTATTTCGATAAGTTTTTTTTTTTTTGAGTCGGTTTTTAACATTACACCACTTAGAGTTTTTATTTACTAGGAACTAGTTTCAGGGAGTAGTTTTCAACCCCAGGGGCTGACTGATGCTGCTGGTTGCAATTGCCTGTAGTCTATCTGGCAGAGGAATCATGAGTTGCTTCACTAAGGTGTTAACTACTAGGATTTCAAAATTCATGAGGTAGCCTTTATGTTTCCATATAATATAAACATCTCATGTTCTGAGTTTTAGTGTCATGTTGCTTGCGACTAGAGAGGGTTTTAAAGACAGTTTCATGTTACCGTCACCTAGAATAATCTCTATAGTGAAGGGTCTAATATACACGATATAGATTTACTATACTAAGCCTAGGAATGAGAAAGTTAACTTGGCCAAGTCATCTTTCCCATTCCTGAGACTCAGGAAAACTTCCCATCATTGTGAATGCTCATATTAAAATACATATATTTAACTTTGTTGTTCTTGTTCAGGAAACTATTTTCAGTCGTGAGACAGCCTTAAGTTGAGCTTTTCTTGCTTCACTTGTTTTTATTGGCTTAGGTTTATTGAAGCACTAAGAAATATACATATTTTTTTTTTTTTTTTCCATACCTATCTTGTGCTGCCCACTAGAATTTGGCCCAGGACACTTTTTCAATGGGCAGTCCAGTTTAAATTATACAATAAAAGAACATATTGCTTTAACTACCACTACTACTAATTGCTCATGAACTATAATTTATTTTTGACTTTTTCTAAACATTGTCCCAATGTCTTACAGTTTTTATCTATAATTTTATTTATATCGGATTTCCTATTCATTTTTGACCATATATTTTCTTTTCTCCATTTCTCAGTTTTCTTACAATAAAAAATTATATGTTGAACATCTTCCTTTCCCCCACATTTTGGACATTCACCTTGTGGGTTCCCATTTTGTTGTCCTTTTTAGCCTCCATATTCTGCTCTTAACCATCCTATCCCCCTCCTTTCTTCCCAGTTAGTCTTATTTATGTCTTTCCCTTTCCCAGTTTTTTTTTTATGGGTATATAAAATACAAGTGATCTCTTCTTTGATAGCTGACTAAACCATTTTTGAATTTCTATATCTTCAAATCTTTTTCTTGCTCCTGTCCAAAAACCTTTATAATTTATTTCTCGTTTCCTCCAAATATCACCTAAGCCATTATTTCTAAGTTATTTCTTAAATTACTTACCCAACTTGTAATTTGTAAACTTGTTTCTTGGTATTTCAAACATTGTTTAAGCAAAAAATAAAAGAATTTGAGTCGGTTTTTGTAACACAAACATCACTTATTTTTACTTACTGGGGACTGGTTTCGGGTAATAGTTGTTCCCATTTTCAACCCTTTGAGTCGTAATCAAGGGTTGAAAATGGGAACAACTGTTACCTGAAACCGGTCCCCAGTAAGTAAAAATAAGTGATGTTTGTGTTACAAAAACCGACTCAAATTCCTTTATTTTTTATTTAATCACTTCACTGTCACAAGCTTCTATGCATATTTGCAAGTTTTGAATTGTTTACACAATTTACCATCTACAAAATTTAGGATCCTATACTAATATTTTAAAGCCCTCTCCATAACTAATCCTTTTCTTACCACTCTCCCTATTTTAATTTGGGCTACTTCATTTGCTGTTGCTCTTGGCAACCCCAAAACTTCCTTAAAAAACATCCTGTGGACAAAATCTACAACTTCCCATCCATTTTTGAGATCCCATATTTCAATACCATATACCATCCTAGCCTCAACCACTGAATTATATACTCTTTCTAACCATTCCACTTCCATCCCTGGTGTTTTATATAAACAACCTCCTCTCACTGCCATCATTGCTGCTTTTCCTTTTGCTAATGCTACTTTCTTTTGTTTCTCCCATTTACCTCCTGCATCTATTTTATTTCTACATAAGTGTAATCATGCACTATTTTATATTCTTTACTTCCTTTTGCTTCACTTGTCACTTTTCACTCAGTAACAGTTTGTGGGCATTTCCCACTTTGTCAATACATGTTGATTTATGCAACTGGCAATGATGTCAGTGTTACTTTAAACCTATACTGAGCAACAATGCAAGGCATTAAATTTCAATCTAAGAATTTTGTTTATTTTGATTCAAATGCTTGACTATGTTGATTCCTTGATAAATTATAACCTGGGTATTAGATCCTAAAGGTTTATTTACCTCAATCTTATTATAAGATCGGTTCGTAGAGCTCCTTTTATAACATCTAGTTTCAGCACCTGATGATCTTTCAGCTCTGCTTCTTCCTCTTCTTCTTTTTTTTTGTCCTGTGACTCCTCCTTTTCCACTTTTACCTCAAGAGATGGTTGCCAATGGCCTCTGCAACTACCTAGTAACCTATCCAAACAAAGCTGTGAAAAAAAATAAAGTAATATCTCATTAATATGCCTCCATGAGCACTATCATCCTATTTATTACAACTTTATACTGAGTATTTCTTTTTATCCATGATTTCCCCACAACGATAAAGCAAGAATGACATCATAGTTGCCTGGTGAGCCTACACTGAAACATAATGCTCTCTACTGAAGAAGGAGCAATGATTATGATTATTTGTGGAAGAGAAAGCTATCACAGCTACCTCTACCTAGAAAGAGTGGTGATGGTTTGTAGAAAAGAAAGCAAACCACAGTGTACTGCATGTGGTTGCATTTTTAATTAATACAACCAGCCTTCCCACAACCCCTTCCATTGTGATAATGAATAACAAAAAAAGATTGCTCTGCTCTTGTTGGCAAGCTGAATATGAATCTACACACCTTCTGACTGTGATTGAATGTTATTCTACTATCAATAGAAGTAATGCATATCTATCTCACAAGACACTTCAAATTCAAATCTTGGTTGAAATCTTTGTGTTCCAATGCCACCACATGTTGATGGCACTCCTTACATTAAAACTAGCCCTAATATAATTCTACATCCATGACTTAACTTACTTCATCTGGTTGGTTCCACAGCAGACTTCTGATTGCAGATAAAGTGGCTGTAACAACAGTCTCAGTATTGTCATCCAGAGAAAAGCGCAGGAGGAGAAATGTGTCAGCATCTACCAGCTGATGCAGCAGAGGGGTATCCAAGCATTCATCGTAATAACCAGCTTTTGTCTGAAACAAATAAGCAACCAGTTACTGATTTAAAAAATTCAGAAACTGGCAATTCAAAGCAAGTAAAACATTTCTCAGAACCAAGAAAAACATTAAATTATGCTTATAAACCCACTGCTGAATCTTTGCGATTAAGAGCTAGCAGTTAAGTTGGTACACTTGTAAAAAAACAGATAAAAGGCTTTACTCATTAGACTTCCTGGACGAATTACAAGGCAGCATTAACTTAAGAGTTAGACAAAATCTATTACACAAAAAAATAGATATTTTCAAAACACCCTTTTGTTTTTTGGGGGGATTTTTTTTTAATCAACTATTTCCAAGACATTCTTTGTCATTCGTTTAAATTTTACAATACTTATACTTTTCTCAATTGGAGGTCATTCGCTTTTCTTCTCCCATCCTGGTTTAACAAATGGAATGGAATTTCAAGGCCATCATTTAGCGAACAACTGTGAAAAGATTTAACTCGCTTCAACAAAGTTTATGTTTTATTTCCATTGAACATGTAAGAAAACATTTAGTAAAACCATTTTTGCAATGCTTATCTTGACTAGCTTTTTCTTTTTCATTTTTTTTGGGTTAATGCATATTTCTATTTACTATATGTACAAGAAGATAAATTTCACACCTTATCTAAAATGTTGGCCAGTGTATTGAGAGCTAGAACCCTTTGTTGCAGTACGGAGCTACGAGAGAGTTGCAACAGTTCCTGCACTGTATAGCCTGGTCTTTCTGGTTCTTCTCCATGGTGATACAGTGCCTTCCTTACATCCACTTCCTCCTGGTAAGGCAAAAGCATACCTGTGAAATAAACAGTGCAACATTCACGATTATGTGTCATTATGACTACAAGCCAAGAACTTCGACCCCAGCGCCAGTGCTGCCAAGTCCTAGCAGTAGCACTAGTGCTATTCCGATCTCCATGGAGCAGCTCTATGAAAACCTTATCCTTGGAATTGAGCTGAGTCAGCAGCCAATTGTGCATGCCCAAACACACCTGGTAAAGACGATGCAAGAGCTATCTGAAGCATGGTCATTCACTTCAGTTTTCCAGGAGGAACTTAGGGGCTGGCCATCTTGCGTAAGTCTGGTGTGGGCACATTTCGTGCCATCTAAACTTTTTTCTCTTTTTTAACTTTCTTATGAATCATGCATTTAAATGCACTATTTAAAACCTCGCTTGCAACCAGAGAAATGTTAATTTTGTTAATCAGCCAGAAACAGCTAAGGCAAAGAAAATTCAAATTTGTAATTCTGTGCAAGCATTTATTATTCAAAACTAATGCTGTCTTGAGTTTTTACCAGTGGGAATTAATATTTTGTATTTTAAATTGTTAATACTGTGTTCCCTTATTGAGTAAAAGTGTTGAATGTGGATTTGACTTAATTTAACAAAGTACACCAATTACATACCTTTTATTCCTGTGTAGATCCCTGCTTTGGGCCTTCTTTGTTTTTTGTGCCTTCCACAATTTGAATTATTTCAGTGGGCCTAGCGTAACACATTCAGTAACGCACTTGTTAAAGAAATAATTTAATTTTCATTCAAGGAGACTTTTTTTTAAAAATCTTTTTATTTGTGGAGTTTGTACATTTAATGCAATAAGAGTATTTTTCCATGTATTGCTATAGGATGGAATAAAATTTAAAAAAAAATTCAATTATTGGGAGCCATTCAAAATGAAAATTTTACATTAACATAGTGACGTAAAACTTAGGCATAAACTTAACCAAAAGGTGACTACATGCCCAAATGCTAGTGTGGGTTGTGCTCTGTATCTTCCTCTCAATAGTTGCAGGTGCGCTTGAGTGCTTATGTAGCCACAAGAAATGTTAGAAAGCTAACATGTGCTTGAGCAGCTGCAGCCCCCTGGATTGTTGCACGTGTCTGCTACCTTGGCAAATGAACATATGCAATAATGGTCAATGGCTGCCTTCCTTCAGCTCCAGAACACACTGCTGCATATGTGAGGGTCTATATTGGAGCTATATGAGAACAGGAAGGGTCAGAAGCAGTCAACTGAGAAGAGCCTTTGGAGAGAACGATTTAGAGAGACAGCTGAAGCAGTTGACCGCTTAGTGTATGTGCATCAGCAGAACAGACTTTCTTTTTTTTTAGTTTAACTTCCATTAATTTGGTAAGTCATATTGGATGATGAATGAAATCGGTGAAATGATGTTTAAATGAGCTCATGGTCCAAGAAGCCTACAGCTACTTGACATTTGTCTTTTCAGGATTAAGGGAAAATCCTGAAGAAAAATAAAAACCTTATCCAGGTAACTCACCCTAACTGAGATTAAAACTCAGGACCTCTTGAAAGACATTTTTGCTGTTATTCAAAACATAAATGCAAACATAAATAGCAGTCAATTGAAAGGGGTGCAAATTGGTTGAGCTAATATGCTATCCTGCAAAACAACCACCAACAAAAGAGGTTATATATATATATATATATATATATATATATATATATATATATATATATGTATCAAAATGGCTAGCTACCTCCTTAAAATTTGATGTGTTCCATTCACATGACTTTCTCTACATCTCTGTAACAATTAAGCTTATTGTTAATAAGCTAATTGAGATAAACATTAGCAAAAATGGTCTTATTATTTAGTTCCTTATAAGTAGAAGGGAAATAAGGGAACACTGGCAATCAAAAGTTTTAAAATATGGTTGCTATGGGATTGAAATCCATTTCTTTGCATGGCCAGGGATTGACAAGTTCCCGTAAGAGGAAAGTTCCAAGCATTTTAAAACTGAAACCAATAACAGCGAATATCTTGAAAACAGTCAACTCCAGAAAAGAAATGTATATTACATATATTGTGAGTGTTAAGCTCCAATTGTAACACCTGTGTGTAACATAAATGTGCCATTAATGATCGCACTTCTGGAAATTTTCTTACCAAGTGATCAGCAGGTAGAAAAAGGGGGCAACTTGGTCCAGCAGTTAGTTTTATGTGTGAGTTCTGAGCATGCAGGAGACAGTGAATAAATTAAGCAAGTGTAGTAACAATAGGAGTTAATTTTCTACTACATCATTGAAATGAAGATCTAGCAAACAGATTTTTCAGCAACAAAGAGATTTTATTAGGAGTAGATGGTGAGAGCTGTTCTAACCAAAATTAAGACAAAAATGGATGCCACAATGGAGAAGAGGGAAGAGAAAATGAAATCTAGAGTGGAGAAGATACAGACAGAAATGAAAACAGAAACGTCCAAGATGAAGATATCAAACAAAATTGATAAACAACTTAGAGGAAAGGTAGAAGAGTTTGGAGGAAAGATGGAAGAGCTTAGAGGAAAGATGAAAGAGCTTAGAGGAAAGAGAGAAGAGTTTGGAGGAAAGATGGAAGAGCTCAGAGGAAAAGTGGAAGAGTTTGGAGGAAAGATGGAAGAGCTTAGAGGAAAGGTGGAAGAGTTTGGAGGAAAGGTGGAAGAGTTTGGAGGAAAGATGGAGGAGCTTAGAGGAAAGATGGAAGAGCTTAGAGGAAAGATGGAAGAGTATGGAGGAGAGATGGAAGAGCTTAGAGGAAAGATGGAACAGCTCGGATGAAAGATGGAAGAGCTTGGAGGAAAGATGGAAGAGCTTAGAGGAAAGCTGAAAGAGCTTAGAAGAAAGATGAAAGAGCTTGGAGGAAAGGTGAAAGAGCTTGGAGGAAAGGTGAAAGAGCTTGGAGGAAAGGTGGAAGAGTTTGGAGGAAAAATGGAAGAGCTTAGAAGAAAGATGGAAGAGCTTAGAGGAAAGGTGAAAGAGCTTGGAGGAAAGGTGGAAGAGTTTGGAGGAAAGATGGAAGAGCTTAGAAGAAAGGTAGAAGAGCTTGGAGGAAAGATGGAAGAGCTTGGAGGAAAGGTAGAAGAGCTGGGAGGAAAGATGGAAGAGCTGGGAGGAAAGATGGAAGAGCTTGGAGGAAAGGAAGAGCTTGGAGGAAAGTGGAAGAGCTAGGAGAAAAGTTGGAAGAGCTAGGAGGAAAGTTGGAAGAACTTAGAGAAAAGGTGGAAGAGCTTGGAGAAAAGGTGGAAGAGCTAGGAGGAAAGTTGGAAGAGCTTATAGGAAAGGTGGAAGAGATTAGAGGAAAAGTGGAAGAGCTTAGAGGAAAGGTGAAAGAGCTTAGAAAATGTAAATGTAAATGGCATGTTATTTATGGACGCTCTTTAACTGCTGTGGTTCTCAGCGTCCCATTCTATACTGAGCGTGAAAGACCGCTTAATTTTGCTCAGAGGCCTCTCTATCAGACTTGAGGTTCTTTTACGTGTCGTAAATCTACGACATGGGACCAATGGCTTTACTTCCCTTCCGAAGGAAGCCATGCTAAGGATTTTTATGCCTGAAAAAATCCATCGTCCTCCGCCAGGTTTGAACCCGCAACCTTGGGTATATGAAGTCAGCACGGAGGGCGATGAAGAGTTTAGAGGAAAGCTAGAAGAGTTTGGAGGAAAGATGGAAGAGCTAGAAGGAAAGATGGAAGAGCTTGGAGGAAGGGTGGAAGAGCTTGGAGGAAAGATGGAAGAGCTTGGAAGAAAGATGGAAGAGCTTGGAGGAAAGATGGAAGAGCTTAGAGGAAAGGTGGAAGAGCTTGGAGGAAAGGTGGAAGAGCTAGGAGGAAAGGTGGAAGAACTAGGAGGAAAGTTGGAAGAACTAGGAGGAAAGTTGGAAGAACTAAGAGGAAAGATGGAAAGGCTAGGAGGAAAGTTGGAAGAATTTAGAGGAATGATGGAAGAGCTTGGAGGAAAGGTGGAAGAGCTTAGAGGAAAGGAGGAAGAACTGGAGGAAAGGTGGAAGAGCTTAGAGGAAAGGTGGAAGAGCTAGGAGGAAAGTTGGAAGAACTTAGATGAAAGAGGTTAGAAGAAAGGTGGAAGAGCTTGGAGGAAAGGTGGATGAGGTTAGAGGAAAGGTGGAAGAGCTAGGACGAAAGGTGGAAGAGCTTCGAGGAAAGATGAAAGAGCTAGGAGGAAAGTTGGAAGAACTTAGAGGAAAGGTGGAAGAGCTTAGAGGAAAGAACATGTTACTGCTCTGGAAGGAAGAGCCAACAGCCAAGGAACTGAATGCCATGGTGCAAAAAATGCTCAGCAAAAGGCTTAAGGAATGGCAGTCAAGATGGCAGAATGTGACACCACATCTGCATGCATCAAGCCACCCAAGTACAATGGGCTATCAACCTTCAAAGTCTTCCGCTGCTGCTGCCACCTACAATCGATGGTCAGCAGAGGAGGAAGCTGTACAATTGATAGCAAGCCTACAGGGGTGGATGGCAGAAGTACTGAATGTGATTTCAACATTGGCACTCTCTGGAGAAATTGGGGAGGCCCTCAGGAACCAGTTCGAGAACTGTTAGTTGGCTGCAGTCAACTTAAGTCAAGGCTGCAACAGCCAAAAGAGACGATGCAGGAGTTTGCCCTCACAATTGAACAGCTAGTGAATCTCCCGCCTAATTACATGACCCAGGAAACTGCCCACTCCTTCGTTAATGGGTACGTGATGCCGAGATAAGACCACATCTGATGCTCAGTGACTGACTATTAGACAATCCATGAGGCGTTAACAGCAGCACTGAGGATAGAGGCGACCAAGATAACAGCTGTGCCCATTTTGAAGACCAGGAGTATTCACTACAACAGGAGGAGAGAGACAACCTAGAGAAGACAAGGTCATCAAGTAGTGTTGCTAGAGTTGTGGCGAGCCAGGTCAGCTAGTGAAGGATTCATTAACTCAAATTAAATAACTCAGAAGTTTGAGACAAGTGAAGTTTTAATCAATGTGATGTTGAAAATGAGTCGGAATAGTAACACTCACCTCACTTATATGTAATTGTTCAAAACATATGTTTCAAGGGCAATTGCCCTCTTCTTCAGTTGAAGTCCGACTGATGGCTGCTATTTGTGCTCTGTGGTCTATTACGGTGGAGCCATCTGGTGTTCTCAGTAGAAGTTCAAAATCATGTGGCGGTATTTCAAAATTCATCAGTTGGTCTTTTTGCTGTGTAATGAGAATATTCTCCCAAACTGTAAGCTCTGCCGGGTTGTTTACAGGTTTTAGCAATTTTATGTCATTTTGTATTTCATGATGTGATGTCCAAAAATGGTATGCTACTGCCAATTTATCTGTTTGTTTCTGTTTGATATGTCTGAAATGTTCCTTTAGCCTTGTTTCCAGTCTTCTTTTTGTTTGGCCAATGTAACATGATTTGCAGTCCTTGCAATCAATTCTGTAGATGCCTGATGCCTGTAGAAATAGAAGACTACCATACTTTAACAGAACTTTGCATCAACCAGAATTATTTCCAATTCAATGGTAGATTTTACAGACAATCATCAGGCTTAGTGATGGGTAACCCACTTTCGCCCTTTTTAGCAAATCTGTACATGGGACGACTTGAAGTACATATAACCTCCAGTTTTCCGAATATATTCAAAAAATGGTTTAGATATGTTGATGATGTTTTTGCGGTGGTCCCCAAAAAATTAGCAGAAGACTCTCTAAAATTACTAAACCTACAGGACAGGTACATACAATTCACAATGGAAACAGAAAAAGACCAAATGCTACCATACCTGGACCTAAAACTAACACGGAAAGAACAAAAGATCACTTATGGCATCTACAGGAAGACCACACATACAGACAATTACATAAAACAGAATAGTTTCAACCCAGAACCTCATAAACAGGCAGTCTTCAACAGTTCAGTACACAGACTCCTCAGCATCCCACTTGACCCAGAAGAGTACAACACAGAATACCTCCAACTAAGACATATAGCCTCATCCAATGGTTTTAACCCAGACATCATTGACCAAAAAATTAAAAAACATAAGGAGAAATTAACCTTAAAACAAATCACCACTTTGTCCATACAAAAACCGAAAGTTATATATAAAAAATTCACCTATCACCCAACAGCAGATAGGAAATTCAAAAAAATTTTCAAGAAATACAATATAAGTTTAGCTTCAAGTAACCAATTCAACATAAAAAATGCATTGAAAACAGACATTAAAGACCCCATACCTACAAACCAGAGATCAGGCATCTACAGAATTGATTGCAAGGACTGCAAATCATGTTACATTGGCCAAACAAAAAGAAGACTGGAAACAAGGCTAAAGGAACATTTCAGACATATCAAACAGAAACAAACAGATAAATCGGCAGTAGCATACCATTTTTGGACATCACATCATGAAATACAAAATGACATAAAATTGCTAAAACCTGTAAACAACCCGGCAGAACTTACAGTTTGGGAGAATATTCTCATTACACAACAAAAAGACCAACTGATGAATTTTGAAATACCGCCACATGATTTTGAACTTCTACTGAGAACACCAGATGGCTCCACCGTAATAGACCACAGAGCACAAATAGCAGCCATCAGTCGGACTTCAACTGAAGAAGAGGGCAATTGCCCTTGAAACATATGTTTTGAACAATTACATATAAGTGAGGTGAGTGTTACTATTCCGACTCATTTTCAACATCACATTCATTAACTCATTTTATTCATCCTTTAAAACGACCTTTAAAGGACATGTCAAGTGTGTACCCACACACACATCCACGCACGCACACACACTTTAATTTACCTAGTAGTACTTAATTTAAGTTTTTCTAGGCTAAAGAATGCATTTTCTAATAGTATTTTTGTTATAAATTTTAATATCCCTTTGTTGTTTTTAATGTTGTTATTTTTTTAGGTAATTTATTAAATAGTTGCTTTTCCATACTTCTTGCATCTCGACTATTTAAGGTACCCCTAAGAACAGATCTAAAGTACTCATTATTGTTTTTTAAACAATACTTATGAATATTGTTATTTTTTGGCTTCTCTTTATCTAATACAGTACTTTTTATGCTTTTATGCTTTTATATACATACATACATACAGGGAACAGTTAAAATCTTACACTTTTTAAAAATTTGTATACCCGAATGCTGTTTATCTTCTTTCTCCATTATTTTGAATGCTTGTTTTTTGCAAAATAAATACCTTGTCTGTTTCTGTGATATTTCCTCAAAGAGTAAATTTCATATTTTATGTGTGAATAGGACTGTCCACACAAAGCCAACGAGCAGCAAGAAAACATGTAAGGACCATATAGTAAAGCTACTTGATAAAATTTGCTTTCAATATTGCTCCATAGTTACCAAAAGTAAGTTCTAATTAATTGTTAATTCAGAGTCTGGACAGTATATCATAATTCATGCACTTGATCTTGCACTGCCACCAACTTTTGGTCTAACAATGCCCTGATATTATTCAAGTAGGTATGCGTTCTAATAAACCATCAACATGTCACAAACTGAATATGACGAATATTCAAGGGAAGATTCACAAGTCTTCCAAGGGTTCACATCTTCTCCTAAGCCTACTATCATTTGCCTTTCATTCCTAAAGCCTATACAAGAATCTACTATTATTTACCTTTTAATCTGAAGATAGAAGAGGAAAGAGATTAGAAATAAGCAACAGGAGGTAAGAACAGTTGTATGATGTAGGGCAAGGTCAATTATACATATATAACCATGGTGTATGGTGGAGCAAGGGAAAAATAAAAATAGCAAGTCTAAGAAAAGTATGAGAAAAATGTAAGAAGATATGTACAGTATTATGGTTAGTAAAGACATTTATTCATACCTTTTATTCCTAAAGTCAACACAAGAAACATATATAAAGATAATCTGAAAGCAATGGCTGAAGTGAAATTGGCAACAACAAATTATGCTAAACAGTGATAAAAGAAATTTTAATAAAAAACCACTATTACATACCATTTTGTCCCTAAAATTACTATTTTTCGCATCTTTAATATTATATAAGTATGCTACTGTGGTATCTTGGTCTTCCGGGAAGGCAGCGTCTTGGCTTAAAATGTTGCCGACGTTTTGCCTCACTATGTGGGGCTTCCTCAGGGCGTGTGCTCTCATCACGACAGTGCAAGGTGAACTGTGTTCCGACAGCGCGGCCGGGCGCTCTTTATACTGTGGTGGGAGGGGGCGCCCGGCCATGCTGTCGGAACACAGTTCAACTGGCACTGTCGTGATGAGAGCACACGCCCTGAGGAAGCCCCACATAGTGAGGCGAAACGTCGGCAACATTTCAAGCCAAGATGCGGCCTTCCTGGAAGACCAAGATACCATGGACACTAGCCACCGAAGCTTACGCAAGAAGTATGCTACTGTTAAACTTTAAATTAATTAATATGGTATAAATTAATGTAATTTCCCAAGAATTTTGAATTCTAAATGCTTCTAAACTACTTTTCTTATTTTCCATTTTAAGTTTTGAGTATTACTTTATTATGTGTTCTGTGGATAGAAAAGAAAGAGAGGTCCCCACATACCTTCGAAGTCAAATCTTGCAGAATAAGGTGTGTCTGGAGGTGCCTTGGGAGGAGCAGGAATTTCACCGACCCACTGTAATTTCTCGTGCTCCACTACATCCATGTGAAGCCATTTGTTAGCTAATTCTGAAGCAATAGGTGCCTCTGTATTGTTCTTGGTGACTAGAATAGTCTCCACAACATCCATATCTTTTGTTCTTTCTGTTGTTACATCACTGCAACTAGCAATTTCAGATTCAGAATTTGCTGTTTCTTTACACTCTGGAGCAACATCTATTTCCATTGCAGAACCATCTGCAATGTTTGTGTTTTCATCACTATCTGTCTCCATGTTAGGTTTTCTTCTGGATCGCAAAAACTTGACTAGTTTAGGATCCAGATTTGTTAGAAGTTTCTGCTGCTCTGCAAAAATTTCTTTGCTGGACATTTTGGAAAGTTTCTCCAAATTTTCTTTATGGAGATCTTGAGATTCCGGACCACTTAGAACATAGCTTTTGCTTCCTGAAAGAACAGAAAGTAAATTCTGACATTTAACAATATCTTATACTTGCTAATTTTGACCAGTAATAGCTGAACCATTAAAAATGTACACATAGTCTTAAATTTCAAATACATACATGGCCAGCCAACCTGCCAGCCTTATACCCATTTACATACAGCAGAGGTAAGCAATCACCCAACCAATACAGGGAGAAAATGCCTTTCATGACCAGGATCATTACCTACTGTTGCTTCTCGCAATGCTAACTGGACACTGGCTCTAAGCTTGGGACTTCAAACATGCACCACAGGGGTGAGATTGAACTCAAGTGCATTCCATGGCCAGGAACTACAGTTTTATGCTCTACCCCACTGCACCATGGTGTAGAATACATACATTTTGTGGTGGAAATATAAAGCTTACTTTGTCCAATATCACCTATCAGCAGAAGGAAGATTTTGTGTTGAAAATTATTTAAACAATTTAAAATAGTGGTGTTTTGTCTTCAATATTTTAATTAATTTTGCATTAATTGTTTGTTAATTAATGAATAACAACATAATTGAAATGAAAATTGATAACTAAAGTAACATGAACCCTTTTAATGCTAATCACGATCTACTCTAATACCATTTTCATAATTTTAACTCTTTCCGGCAAGAAAATCTGTGTACTTTCTACATCATAGCCATAGAGAAAGGTGTCCTCCTCCGTGGTGTAGTGGTTACCATGCTAACTTCATATACCCAAGGTTGCGGGTTCAAACCTGGCGGAGGACAATGGATTTTTTCGGGCGTAAAAATCCTTAGCATGGCTTCCTTCGGAAGGGAAGTAAAGACGTTGATCCCGTGTCGTAGATTTACGGCACGTAAAAGAACCTCAAGCCTGATAGAAAGGCCTCTGAGCAAAATTTGTCTTTCACGCCCAATTTAGAATGGGATGCTGAGAACCACAGCAGTTAAAGAGCGTCCTTAAATAACACGCCATTTACATTTATAGAGAAAGTTTTTCTGGTACATTTCAGAACCTTCCAAAGTGCTAAATTAGCTCCAAATTTAATTTCTCTAGCCAGTGTTTGTTTATGTTGGTTGAAACATGGCATTGTCTAGCCAAGGTTACAAACCAAAGAGGAAATAAGACCGCAGTTCACAATTTATTAGAAGAAAGCGGATTTTGATTCGCTGAAGTTCTTGACAGCATCAAAGTGAAGCCATCGGACCTGTTAGTTAGTTTCGATGTGGTATCTCTCTTCACCAGAGTTCCCCTTGCGGAAACAATACAACTATTGTCAGAACACTTTCCACCTGGTATTACTGCACTGTTTAGTTACACACTTACTTCCACTTATTTTCTGTATGGCAACACCTACTACAAGCAGACAGACGGTGTTGCCATGGGCTCTCCTCTGTCACCAGCTATTGCCAACTTCTATATGGAGTTTCTGGAGCATGAAATACTTAACACAGCCCCATTAAAACCTACACATTTTTACAGATATGTAGATGATACATTTGTAATTTGGCCACATGGACTGCACACTCTTCCAGATTTTCTTGCACACCTAAATAGCCTCAGATCACAAGTACAGTTCACAATGGAAGTTGAGAAAAATGCTTCCCTCCCATTTCTGGACATTCTGGTTACCAGAAAAGCGGACGGAACTCTTGGTCATGCCGTCTACCGAAAACCTACACACACGGATCTTTATCTCAACGCAAACAGCTTCCACCATAAGTCACAACGAATGGGCATTCTCAACACATTGGCAGTTTCTGTATCAGACCCAGATAATCTGCAAACGGAATTTCAACACCTAAAATTCACACTCCAACAAAATGGATATTCAGCCAAGGACATCACATCAGCGCTGAAAAGAGCCGGACGAAAAAGAAACCCCAGCAAGAACACTCAACAAAAAGACAAGCCAGCCGCCATAGCCTATATACCGTTTACCGGCAATTTTTCAGGAAAGATTAGTAGACTACTCTACAAATATAATGTCAAAACCATCCATAAGCCACCACCTAAAATCAAAAATTTGGTCAGGCCAGTTAAAGATAATTTAGCTCTCAGAGTACCTGGTGTCTACCACATTCCTTGCGAATGCAGCGCAGCGTACATTGGCCAAACAGGACGCACTATTGCCACACGCGTTTCTGAACACCAAAGATCAATAAGGCTTATGCAACCCGGAAAATCTGGACTGGCTGAACACTGTATAGAACAGAGCCACAGAGCTAACTTTACCAACACCAAGATAGTGGCAAAGTGTTTGAACTACTGGGAAAGGAGAGTAAAAGAAGCTTTAGCCATCTCATCTGAAACAAATAATCTAAATCGCGATTCTGGCCTACAATTAAGTTCAGCATGGACACCAATGTTAAAGAGCCTTAATACCTAATCCTCTACCTGCAGTCTTCCAAGACTTATTTTCTAGCAGGTGCGTGCTCAAACACAAAACATTAGCCGAATAACTGCTATAAATAGTTTTCTACGAAGTCCGTGCCCATGTCTCAGTCATCTTAAATACCAGGCCATAATATCACGCGAACCAATCAGATGTTAGCTTCATCCCAGCTCTTATAAATATCAGTCTCCGCAAGCTCAAACCATCAGTTCACCCTGAAGACGAAGATGCACTTCTTCGAAACGTTGGTGTCAAACCAAGTTTTTACCTGGCTAGAAGCCCGAGAAGATTTTGAATCTGTACTTTTATTTAATTAGCCTGATCTTTCTGTGTGGTAAGGTTTTATATGCCTAATTATTGATTATTTTGGAATTTTTAATTTTATTTTAATATATTTCTTTTGTTTTTAATTTTTAAAATATTGAAGAGTCTTCTCATGCATATAATGTATATTATGCAGTTGACTAAAGTGTTTATTAAATATGAAAAAAGATTCAGCTCTCTATGTCATGTGGTACTCATTTTATCACTAATAATTTAAAATCCTGTATTCTCCTCTAAAGTTGCTTGGCACTTTTCAGACAGCAGTTTTTTATTCAATAGAATGAATAGAATCAAATATCACATGTTAGCTGTCACTAAACTGCTACATACAATAAGTTGTAACATTTTCATTTTTCATGGTTGTCCTGTCTCTTACAATTAAGTTATACATAAAGAAATGTCCCTCTCTGACAGCATTTGACATCGAGTCAAAAGCATTGAAAGGACTTTTCATGGAAACCTTGGTATGACTAACCTTTTGCTTTCAATGCCCGTTTTTTTTCATCTTCATTGTAAAAAATATAGAAACAGGATTTTCAATTTCGACATTCCATAGAGGGATGTGTTTAGCAATTTCATTCAACCACCACCAGAGGAGACAGCACTTACATCATCATCAGCTTCACTGCAAGGAATCGGTCGATGTCTGGTTGAAAATGAAGGAGACTAGTCCTTGTTAAATAAATAAATATAACAACACTATTTACAAACTTCCATAAAAGAAAAGTGAGAGAAATCATATTATGTATCAGAATTTTTATTAACAGGTGCTTACCGAAGAGTTCTTCTACATTTGTGGCATTCAAATTAGAATCTTCTGTCTGTTTCATTTCTTCCTCCTGCCTTTGCTTGGAAATTTGTTGAGCAAAAATACTCTTTCCTTTTGCTTGAATCTGTAAAAATAATTTTTATTTTTAATATTTTATTAAGTTGTAGAGATAAAATCAGAAATCACTGTGGCATTTCTAAAAAAGAAACAAACACTTTTAAAAATTAAAAACTTTTATTATTTACATATGCAAGCAGTCAATCAATTCAAGTTCCACCATGCCATGTCAGCATATTTTGGGATTCTTAAGTGGTGTTTTCTTAGATCAGATGGAATTTCTAATTTGCAATTTCATTATTATAAGCACATGGTGATGAGTGATCAGCTCATTATCCACATCAAAGGACAAACTCATAACCTGCAGATGTGAATATCCTGGAATTTTGCCCTTCAAATAATGAGGTTCTTTTAGGAGCAAATAAACATTACATGGGACCTACGGCTTTACTTTACTTCTGAAGAAGCCAATCTATGGATTTTTACATCCGAAAAAGTCCATCACGCTCCATCAGGAAAGAACCCATGATCTTGGGTAATATAGGCCAGTGTGCTAACCACTACACAACAGAGAGTGACATTATTTAAATACATCTCAGAAAAATATGTTTAAAATAAGAATGAATTGTGCCTTTTTTTTTCTCTTGTATTGCTTTTGTGCAAATCTGTATTTGATAGGGTGAAATATACCTCATGGATATCTCTGGCTTGGAAATGATCCACCAACTGATGTAAATTGTTGATTAATTTTTCTCTCCAAATACGAGGATGGTCTGAAAAGTTCTCAGCTTCACCCAGAGATCACGGCACTACTTGCGTGATTTTTTTCCTTACATTGGTACACATGTTAATAGACCTTATGTAAAATTACAAGTCATTCCAGGCAATAGTTGACTGTAGGCAGTTGTTTGAAGCGGTGGAAGTTCGCATTGCTTTGAAAATGGGGAAATTTGAGTATTGTGCTGTGATAACATTTTTCGTAAAAGAAGGTTTAACAACTACAGAAATTCATTTGCAGATTGTAAATGTATACAATGACTCTTCACCTTCATTTTCGACTGTGAAGAAATGGGCGGCCGATTTTAAACGTGGCTGTGAAAGCGTCCAAGATGATCCACGTGAAGGACATCCAAAAACTATAACCACATGGGAAATCATTGAAAAAGTGCATGACATGATTTTGGAAGATCGGCGTACAAAGGTACGTGAAATTGCTAATGCTCTTGGAATTTCAAAGGAACATATTGGTCACATCTTGCATCAGGAATTAAACATGAAAAACCTTTGTGCAAGATGGGTGCCGCGTATCCTCACTGTGGATAACAAACGCATTCGCACGACACTTTCTGAAAAGTGCTTGGCGAATTTCAGAAGAACAGAAGTGACTTTTTGGACAGATACGTCACAATGGATGAAAAATGGATTCACCACTACACACTTGAATCCAAGTAGCAGTCGAGGCAGTGGACAGAAATTGGTTCTTCAGCTCCAAAGAAGGCGAGGAAAGGTGAAAACAGATCTGGGTTAAAAAAGAAAAAAATTGTTTTCCATCAGGACAATGCACACAAAAGTGTTTTGGCAATGGGGAAATTGAGAGATCTGCACTATGAAGTGCTGGAACATCCACCCTATTCCCCAGAGTTGGGTCCCTTGGACTTCCATCTGTTTCCAAAACTGAAAAAAACTCCTTGCTGGTAGGCGCATTTCGTCCAATGAAGAAGCAATTACAGCTGTAAATGGGTACTTCGTAGCGCTTCCACAGAAACACTACAGAGAGGGGATAATGGCATTGGAACACCACTGGACAAAATGTATTGACATTAGAGGAGATTATGTTGAAAAATAAAATTACTTTGAAAGCATGAACTGTTGTTTTTCACTATCAGGCTGAGAACTTTTCAGACCATCCATAGTGTCATATACTGCTTTAAGAGATGCTAACAACATTGCAAAACTAGCAGAAAAATAAAATGAAAATATTACTAAAGAATCTAAAACAAGAAAGGAAAATGCTGTGCTCAATCTGATTATAAAAAAAAAAAAAAACTTATGTGCTCCATTCACATGACTTTCTCTACATCTCTGTAACAAATTATTGTTAATAAGCTTATTCTTCCATTTACTTCATGCTAGTCAAGATTAACATTAGAAGAAATGCTTTTATTACTTAGCTCCTATAGGTAGAAGGGAATTAACGGGATACACTAGACTATACTGACAGTCAAATGCTTTAAAATGTGGTTGCTATGGTATAGAAATCTGATTCTGTGCATGGCCAGGTGTTGACAAGTTCCCGCATGAAAAAATATTAAGTATTTTAAAACTGAAATCTATAACAAGGAATATCTTAAAAATAGTTAACTCAAGGAAAAAAAATGCATATAACATAAATTGTATGTTTGAACGAGCTCTACATTTTTTGTGTATTAAGTTTTTGTCTATCTCTTAGAACCTTATGCAAAATTCATTGAGAAATTAATTCAATGTCTTCAGAGTCTATTACCAGAAAATTGAAATATATATTTTATTTGTCATTAAATATCTTTAATATACAATATCTTAATGAAAATCATTACAGCCATTTTTGAGAAAATCAAAATTTTCGAAAATTTTTCCAAGTAAAGGATATTTGAAAATCTTTGTGTTGCATCCTTGGAACTGAAATTAAATATCAAGTTTGGTATTTAATGGTCTTTTCGTTGAGCTATGCTGTCCACAAACAGACACACACACACACACACGCATACAGACCTTTTTCTAGAAATGCTTTTTTTGGATTCAGGGGGACCCAAAACATGTATTTCCGGTGAAATCTGGGAATCAAATTTTTGGGTGCAATACAATACCTTCTCATAATTGTAGCAAAAAAAAAAAAAAAGAGTAAGCTAATGACCACGCAAACATAAGCAGAATACATTTAGGTCAACCTGGTAGAACCCCTGCCTGCTGTGTGAGGGTCCTAGGTTCAATTCCTGGCTGAGGGTTTGAATTCTTTTATAGTCATGTTTACTTCCTATTCTCCCCAGAGTCTAGAAGCATGAATGTGTGTGTCTGCACACGAGCATGTGTGTATGTGTGCGTGTGCGTGCATGTGTACTAATATATAAAACCCAATGAAACAAAAATGCAATGGCAACTGTACATGAGTTAACACCACTGCTAGCAGGCAATATATTCCAAAGGTAAAAGACCAGTGATATGACCATTGCAGTTAAGGTGGGGTATAATTGGATAAAAAAAATTATATTTATTATTATTATTTTTATTAAATAGGTGGAGTTTTAATAGTTACATGTTTATGGGCTCTATGACTACAAAAGGTGAGTATATCCAAAAGAAGATCAAGGGAAGGACACCAATAGGAAGAGCAGTTATGATAAAATTGGAGAAAATCATGAAAGAGCACAAACTAAAATCAAATGATAGAAAAGCTGATATTTACTAGTCACCTAAGACAATCAAAGTTGAATCACAAGTAACAGAGACAAAAGAAAACTGATGCTTTTGAACTGTGAATGCAGAGGAGACTGCTGGGAATTTCTTGGCTGGACAATGGAATAGATCAGTGCTAGAAGAAATAAACCCCCCTTAGCCTCTGGAGGCTACAGTGATGAGGAGGTAGCTGAATATTTTGGACAAATAATGAGAACAAGCAGAAGGATTAAGAAAGTGAGGGAAACCAAAAAAATGTTAGCTGCTCAATAAAGTGACAAAAGACACCAGGTTCAAATAAGCAGAATTGAAAGAAATAGTATAAGATAGGGAAGAATCATATAGAGATTTTTGTGAAGACCAGTAGTAGAGAACAAACCAATTTACACTTCCTTGAAGAACTTAAAAAAAAAACAATGATGACCACCACCGCTGCTACCCTGCCACCACCACAATAGTTTCAAAGTCCACATTCACTGCAAATGCATTTTCTTTTTCAATTAATGCTTCTTTTGAGTTTTTGAGCTAATCTAAGAATTATTTGCTAAAAATTCTTATTATGCCAGTATGAGTATGTTATATTCTCAAAATATATTCTAAACTTGACAAGAGTATATTTACTTGCATTTATTATAATTGATGTTAATGAGCATACAAATTGTACAAAATTCATAACAAATATTTTTATTCAAAGCTTTAAATGCCTTAAAATAAACAATTACATAACCACAGCTATAATATTATAAGTTCATCTTTTCTTGGGTGCTAGTTTTATAGGGAAGAGAGCAGCAGGGGAAGAAGAGAGAGGTTGCCTGCTTATCTTTCCCAGTGTTATACACCAAAGAAAGTTTCTTTTTTTGAGACCCTCAGGCATTATGGTGGATTGCTTATCTAATTGACCATGAACTAATTGAATTATTAAAGAAACACAGCATATGTGCATGAACTCTGGGAGGGAATGAAACCTTAGCATTGAAGCCGCCACTATATAATTATAAGGGTGTAGAGTGTACTTGATGTTACAATATTGTTGCTCTGCTCTGCTTCTGAAGCTGTGCTTTAACTACTGTTACTGTTCTTAGTGTTCCATTCTATGTTGGGCATAAAAGACTGCTTAATTTTTCTCAGAGGCCTCTTTATAAGGCTTGAGGTTCTTTTACATGCCATAAATCTATGACACAGGAACAATGACTTTACTTCCCTTCCAAAGAAAGCCATGCTAAGGATTTTTGAAATTTTGCAAATATGCAAAGAAGCTTGTAACAGTGATGTCAATAATATTAATTTAAAAGAATCTGAGTCGGTTTTTGTAACACAAACATCACTTAGTACTTACTTACTGGGACTGGTTTCGGGAACACGTGTTCCCATTTTTAACCCTTAAATCCAACTAAATCTTGCTTCGTTGGTGTCAACAATGAGGACAGAGGTGCATAACTTGTGGAGGCATCTGGTGCTGGATCTATGAACTTCCAGAGGTTGTTGTATGGCAGTAAATCAAAATTCATGATATAGTTTGTTACAAAAACATACACAAATTCTTTTAAATTAACACCAGTTAAGGATTTTTACACCTGAGAAAAATCCATCCTCTCTCCCAGGTTTGAACCCACGACCTTGGGAACCAGTGTCTAGCAGTTCCCCTAGACCACAGAGGATGACAAGTTGTGCGAGACCTACCAAATGATGATTAAGAAGCCGAGCGCCCAAGAAAACATGCAAACTTATGGCAATAGTGAAGGTAAAAATGATTGCTTACCCTTTTATCTCGTACAAATGGTTGTGGGAACCCTTCTTTCTGAGCATGTTTGAATGGCACTGAGGAGGATGTGAAGGTCATGTTCTTTTCTTGTATTTCTCCTAAGACATTCATTACTGGGTCCAAAGCTACTTAAATAAAACCAAAACAACATAAAAACAATGAACAATATTATTCACTTATCATTTATTAAAACACACTTTTTGCATCCTTATTATAGTTTTAAATAGAGAAATTCATGTGAATGCAACACATTATTCTTTTGTTTCTATATCTTAAGTGTGAAACTATTGTGACACTTTGCTTTTATTTGTACTATACTCTCAAGATTGAATTGTAACTGCAATTTTAAAACATTTTAGGTATTTAAAGTAAAGCTTATATAGTTTTGAGCAGTTAATATATTTTCTCGGTCTAAATCAAGCTATTCTATGATCCCAAAATATATAAAAATTACACTTAGCAAAAATAAAAGTCTAAAGCTGTAATTACCTGGTTTTCCTGAAGCATTCTCCTCAAGGTTAAACTCCACCTTTTTACTAGTGAATGATGAACGTTTTTTCTTGTACAAAGAAGACATCTTTACCAGATCTGTAAAAATATTATTTTACATAAATCTTAATAAGGTCAAATTCTTAAATCAAGTTAGAAATGGAAGACCATTTCCATCATCGATGACTGCGGGACAAGTAAGGCATTAGGTTTTTGCACGTGGCACCATGGAGAGTAGAAAGGGTGGAAAAATTAGTGGAATTCTGAATCTTAAAATTTAATGATACTGATGACGATGATGATGATGGTGATGATAAGAAAGTAATGGATCTTGAGACTGCGACCTGGGATAGCAATTGGCAAGATGCTGATCTTCGCTCAGCTCGTCTAGTTGGTAGAGCAGTTGATGAGCTTTCTATATTCTCAGGGTGTGTTGATTGTGCAGGAGTTAGGAAGAAATACATTTTCTTTGAACATATTTGCTTTTTTATTACTTTCTCTACACATACTATGCACATCCGTCGCCACAAAAAATGAGTCATTGATGATCAAAGATGTGCCAATCAAAGAGCTTCAGGTATCTTTGTAAAAGCTGTGTTCCAATGCACGCGAAATAGCTGTGCAGTGGTCTGTGACTGACAATGCAATGGTTAACTTCTGAGTACTGAAAACGGATCACGGAACAAAGTTACAGGGCTGAGAGGTTTAAAAGGCCACGCTTCCACTCAAAACCAGAAATGGACGTACCCAGTCTCCTGTATGCAAAAAAAAAGTATTCTCAGAAAAATGTCTGTATGTGTGTGTGCATGTGTCTATGAACACAATAGCTCAAAAACAAAAAGTCAGTAAAATACCAAACTTGGTATATAAGTTTAAGTATCTTCCAAAGATGTAACACACAGATTTTAAGAAAAATCCCCCACTCTAGCTTTTATTTGGTTAAAGCACTGTATGCTAAAGATATTTACAGGCCAAATAAACTATATATCTTGATTTTTCTGAAGACATCTTTATTCTGGATTTCATCCAATGACAACCAGCTTTTAAACTTTGACTATCTTTTAGCTTAGTGTATTCCTTCGTTTTCCTTTCTACTTCAGAGAATGCATTTCTGCTAACGTTTATCTCGAATTAGCCTGAAGTAGATAGAGCATAATTTGTTCAGAGATGTAGAGGAAGTAGAGTGAACGATAGCCTTCTCTGTGGAACACAATGGATTGTTTTCAAATGAGTGTGATTACAATTCCGGCAAATTAACTAACAGCACCGAAATAATCAAATTCTTCTTCTTTTTAAATTATTATCCTCTTTTATTACTGCAGCAAAGTATTCTGAAAAATAATCTAGTTACTTTTTTACTAGACTATATTTCATTATGGAACAAAAATAGGCATAATATATCTACTTTAATGTATGGATTAGGTAAAATGAATTCAATGACACAAGTGTAAATATTGCCAATCTTAGCGTAGATATAATGTTCTCTATATGAGCTTTCCAATTTAAATGCATATCATCCTGGAGACATAAGAATTTAATATGCGAGATTTGATTGATTTATTAATGTCTATCTGCAGAGCAAGATTTTTTGAATTGTATGTTGTAAAGTTTAAGACCTTAGTTTTGTCAATGTTTAAAGCAAGTTTATTGACCTTAAATCAATTATACGTAGTGCTGAATGCATTATTCAATTTTTGTACAAGATCTTGTAAGTTATCACTTGTTACTATTATGCTAGTATCATCAGCAAACAGGACAGTGGTCACTATACTTCTCATTGTTAAGGATAGATCGTTAATATATATAGAGATAATGGGCCAGGAATCGATCTTTGTGGAACTCTGTGCTTAATGTTTAACCATGTGGAGCCTTGTTTTTTATACAAATTCTTTATATTAACACTGTTTCCTGTTCTCCAAATATGACTTAAACCAACTAAGTTGCTTATTATTTATTCCATAAAACATTAGTTTTTTAATAGAATTTCATGATTAACACAGTCAAATGCCTTGGCAAGGTTGCAAATTATACCTTCAATAAGCATTTTCTTATTCACTGCTGAGGGTGAATTTCATTAGTAAGCATGTACACAACATTTTGCATTGATACACTTTTCCTGAAACCAAACTGTTCTTTTACTTGAATATGATTATGTTCAAAGAAATTGTACAACTTATGAAACATTACTTTTTCAGAAATCTTTGTGAAAGAGATATAGGTCTATAGTTTGACCAATTATGTTTATCTCCTTTTTAAACAGTGATTTGACTGTGGCATATTTAAGTCTTTCTGGAAAATTTCCAGTTTCTACAGATTGTTTTCATAGGAGCATAGTGGTTTACCTAATACTATGGCACAGGCTTTTAGTACCTTACTAGATATTTCAACATATCCTGTTGAGCTATTTGATTTTGATGTTTGGATTATTTTTTGTATCTGTGATGGTACATTTAGGCTTAAATTATGGAAATCTACATCTATATCACACACATTAGTATTTCTTTGTTTGGTCTATATAATAAATGTAACACTTTATGAAGTTGAGCCATATATTTTACAAAGCTATGCACTGAGGACCGGTATAAAATTATAACAGTCTTTAGAATTTCAAGTTTGACAGCAAATATTTGGATGTCCTGTTCAAAACAGAACTTGGAAACATCCAAAGATTTACTAGCTTTACCTTGTTTAACATATATGCAAACTCTGCCATCCTCGAGTTGTTTTCGTGAATACTCTGCTTCCAAATAGTATCCATGCAGTAACAATAATGAGAATTCTTATTGTTTCAAGTGATGTTCTGACAAACATATAACATAGGGGTTGATGTTAGCTAGAAAAATGTGCAATTCTACAAATTTACTTTTAAGCCCTCTAATATTCTGATGATAGTAAGATTCGTGTAATGTTTAACTCAAGGTGAATCATTCGTGAAGGTATTACTATTATTACAAAAATACGTTATTGCGTTAAATCGGAGTTCTCTCTCAACTTCTGTACCGGTCCCCTCCTCCATTTTCACTCTTATTATTAACATATATCAGTGCTTGTGCAAAAATATAAAAGCTGGGACTGATTGGTTAGCCCTTTGCAACATAATATGCGAAAAACTGGGCACAGTCCTCTATAGTATCATGTCCGGGTATTTGGATGAGGTTAGAATGTGGAAATAACAAAGTAACTTTATTAACAAATAAAACATTCCACTGGGCTAGTTTCTAGCCATATTTTTTTAAAATACCTATCATATGACATTTTGTCTTTTATTATTAATACCTTTTCTCGTTTCAGAGAACTCTTCGGATTTTCTCTTACTAAGATGCACTACATTCGGTTGTCCTTTAACTGCGCTATCCCTTATGCTATCATCTTCATTTCTATTTGGAGAAGCTGCAGGACGATTTTTAGAATCCATTTTTATAACAATTGGATTTCAGTTATTAGGAACTCGGCATTTAAAAAATATGTTGACATCCCACCCACTTCGAAACAAACACACACGTTGGCTAACCTGCACGGTTTAGGTTTACTAACCTAAAAGCCCAAAACTATCATTTACACGTTGGCCTATGCGCACTGTGAACAGACGTGTGATAGTTTCTGTTCTGTAATTTGAACAGAACAATGACATACGAAACCATTTAATATTGTTTTTGTTGGATTCAGGCATAATATCGCCATATATTGCCATTCTGTATGAATAATAGTTGTTTTTTTTTTTAATTTAATTCAAACTAATATTTTAAGAGTACTAGTTGGTGGGTTGGTTATACTACCGTGTCATGAAAAGTTTCGTCTGGAATTTGTGAAGACGAGGGAAGAACGTGTAGGAAAAATTGCAAAAGTGTCACATATGAAATGATTTAGGTGAACAATAATAACGTCGTGTAGTAAACAGTAAAGTGTTAAACGTTGAAAATGTACTGCAGTTGATGTAAATATATAGATAGGTACCTTGAATAATTAAGATGTTGAAAATAGCGATAAGATCCCAACTGTAGCAGAACTTTGTGTCAGTAACTGGTTTACTGTGGGGTTTGCCGTAAATGTAGTGAACTTTGCTATATTCCAGTGTCATACCTTAAATAGTTCAGAAAATGAAAAGAATGGAGGGTAAAGCTGCCAAACCACTTGAAAAATTAAGAATTAAAGTTTTAGTTGACAATGATGTGGAGAAAGATATACCTGCACTGAATCGTCACTGGTGGATGAAGCGAGAGACCATATATTATGTTCCTCCCCCATCATTAGAGTCTAAGGAAATGGGTGCCAAAGAAAACTGGCTTAACGGAATGGAAGCATACATAGGGGAGCTGGAGTGGCTTCTCACTTTAGAATTTCATAGGTTTTGGTCACAAATTGTGTATGATGAAGAAGTGTTGAATGAAATACGATCATTTTTACAAGAAGGCACCCCATTTTATGTACTGAAAAACTTACAGGGTGATCATGAGGTATGGGAAATGTACAAAAAAGTACACCAACATATATTTTTGATGATATGTCGTTTAACAACTTTTGTTGGATCTGAAACAGAATTTATGACACCAGAATTTTATGCCAAACTTATATATGAGAAGTATATCATAACAATGCCAATGCTGTTGGATATATGTCTCCTCTATGGAAAGGAAAACAGAGCTGTTGTTTCAAATATGATCAATCAAACATTTAGAGTTCAGCCAAAATACAAAAAGGACTTAAAAAAGACAGTACCACTTTTGAGAAAGGTTTTGAAATTTGTGGAGGAGAGATTTGGAGGTCAAGAGCATCAACATGGTGATCTCGCAAAACTTTCTGATCGAGCTGATGATCAAAACCAAATGACTTTGTATCAGTTTCAAGATCTTCTTCTGAATGTGCTGGATACTGCTATTAACATTAGTATGTTCCTGGATATTTACTCACCTGCCTGCAGCATATTTCATGAAAGTCTTTTTGAGTTGAAAATTGCTCACTTTTATGAAAACACCATTCCAAGAATGTACAAGAAGTTAAATGCTCTGTTAAATAAAGAAGATAACGAGGATGTGTTTCAAGAAATTACCTCTAAATTGGGAATCATCAGACATGAGCTGTTGAAAATATTTCGATATTGTCTTGCTTCTTGTGTCACTGCCTTGTTGGAGAATTCTGAACATCTTAAAGAAGGCGAAGTAAAAAAAATTGTAGATGACTATGTTCATGTATTGAGTGAGTGTCTTTCAGAAGTAATTTTCATTCGGGACTATCACTCAACATATCCTGTTGAAGTAGATCTAGATGTGCTCTCACAAGTATGTCCCGAAATGGATTCTATGAAAAGGGACTTCATACTGGAGTCAGTTCTTGCATGTTTTGACTATCCGAAATCAAATGCACAACAAAATAGATCTCTCAGATTTGAAAATCAGCAAAGTGTAAATGCTTCTCAAACTGGTATTTTGGCTGTTAGAACTGAAAATGAAGCAACTGCTCCAGGTAATGCAAGTGCTGCAGTAATGAAGAAAGTAAAAAAGAAGAATGTGAAAGGTGTGGAACTAGATTCACTTATAACTGAAGTGAAAGATATTCTTCCACATTTAGGAGAGGGTTTTATAGAGAAATGTTTACAGCACTTTGATTACAACACTGAAGTAGTGATAAGTGGAGTTTTGGAAAATACACTGCCTGAGGAACTTAAAAGCTTAGACTTTGCATTAGAAAGGACATTGAATGATACAGAAGCAGCTTCCAATGGTGTAAGACTTAATGTCTTTGATAATGATGAATTTGACATTATGACTCAGGATGAAGTGGATACATCAAGAATACACAAGGGAAAGAGGAAATCGGAATATAAAAATCTAAACCAAATGATAGATGATAAAGGACATCGAGATGAACTTCGTGAAATGTATTCAAAACTCGGTTTGGTAGAAGATGGTGAGAACATGTATGATGATGAATACGATGATACATATGATGCTGTGGATGTTTCTGTTGGTGAAGAAGGTGATATTGAGGGAAGACCTTTTGTGGTTCCTCGTGTGTTGGCGACTAAGCAAATGGTATGTAGTGAATCAGAAAGTGAGGCTGAAGAGGAGCAAGGTGGTGCAAGTGAGGCAGCGAAAGATGCATTTGTACAAAATCCAGAAGAGCTGCGAGCAAAAGCAGAGGAGCGTCGCCAGCTGAAACAACAACAAAAGTACAGAAAGTTTCCACCAAGAAACAATGATGTTGTAGGGCGTGAAAAGGGAAAGGGGCAGGATAAGCAAACTGTTCAAAATCGAGAACATAAAACAGTTCATAAGTCTGTGTATTCTAATCACAACAGACGTATGGGTGCACAGAGGAAGAAGCAGCAGGGCATGTTTTGAGCGTGACCAATATAAAATAATTTGATTACAATTCACAAATGTTTCATATTTTGTTTTAAAATTTCAAAAGTGTGGTTTTTTGCACTAGTAATTAACTATGTATACTTCATTTCACCTGGTTGTTAAGTTTGGTACATATCTCAAACTGATAAAAACACATTATGTAAACAAGAGTGCCTTTGTAGAATTTTTGTCTGCTAGAATAATTCTGTTTTGTTTTAAAAATATCTTGTAAAAGCTTTGTCACTGATCATTTAATTCAAAGCCATGTGAAGAAATTTGTGGTTTACTACAGAATACATGGACTGTTTTGTTTAAAATGCTGGGAAAAGGAAAAGCTCATTCCATGATTTGTAAAAGTAACATAAATATTATTTTGTTTATTATCACTTTGACCTCTAAGGTCAAATTGCAACAACTTTATGCATTTTTTAGTCATTACTTACAGGAAGAATAAAGCTATATTCACAACGAGGTTGCATTGCTAACAAAACACAGCATAAGTGCAGGTGCAAGAGAAGACAATGCAGTTATAAGCAAAATGCAAGAAGTTGGCATGAGTTTCTAGAACCATAAATTATATGCAAAAATCTTTCAAGTGAACTTAAGTTTCATAGTGTATTTACATAACCAACAATATCATATAAGAAAATTCACTTAATCTTTTATAAATGAATAGGTTATAAAATGTATGTATGCACAACTGATGCTCACAGTAGTAATGGCACATTATTGAAAATAGTGCAATCATTGAGACTGCAGCAAGTGATAAAAGTTGCACAATTAATGCCATATATATTAAATCTTTGCGCCTAATGATTGTGAGAGCCAAGAAATTTACGCGTAGATTAATTTAATCAAAGTAGAATTCAGCAAGGATAACCATAACCTCTTAAGGGAGGTGAGAGATGGTGATCCACAACACTTTTTTAAGTTCATAAGGTTGAAGCCAGCACAGTTTGATGAAATGTTGCATAGGGTTGCTCCATTTATACAGAAGAGAAGTAATTATGCCCTCTTATGCCCAAATCGCTACACTCCGTTGCCATATAAAACAACAAATGCTGTATTTATAACCTTTAGAGTGGCAATGACTTGGTATGGCACGCCCAAGTGAAGAGCAGCACATATATGTATGGTAGGTACTGTAAAAATCTTGCATTGCAATTGTCTGCTGCTGACAATGCATTAGGGAAAGATGCAGAATTCTTCATCTATGTATGCATAAAGTTTGGATTATTGGAACCAGTTGAAAAATTCAATGCCACAGCTGCGATTTGAACATGGTTCTCCCACTCTATGTGTGGTAGCTTTAATCAGTGAACTACTGTGACAACATGCCGGTATGTCATTCAATCTTCCAACTGATTATATGTTTTTACCCGATTCAACCAACCAGTATGTCTCCCTTCAGAGAACTACTTTAATGGTGACTTACCTTCATAAGTACTTATTATCTGGGTAATATTAACATGGTATTGACAACTATCCAGGCTATTTTATTATAATGGTAATACTCTCATATATATAGTCTTCCACTTTCACTGCATATGCACTTACATCTTAATGTGAATGGGCTTTATTCAGGATATTTAGCAGTAACATTGATTTGGTGGCATTGTTACAATGTTTACACTAAGTAGCCTATACTTGCTATATACAACAGTAGTATTGGCCACAAGTAAACAACACTAGAGATTCCAGACACAAGACATGCATCATTTGTTTGTGGCTCTCTCGGTAGTGATCCACCTGAGCCCTTATCTAGCATTTGATTATATAACGTGATTCAAAAATACTTTTACAATGTTTGGGGATGGATTCCTGACATTGAACCAAGATAACAGGTTCTTATAAACATATGCTCTAAAATGCTTCGTTTTCAGTTATCAATTTATTAATGAAAGTCACCTTCAATGACTTTCCAGCTCCAACCTAATATTTTCCAGCTCCAACCTAATAACATTATTTATGCACTCATTTATAGAAGACTTTGACCCATTTTACCCTGTGGAGTTAGCCTTGTTTGCCATGGCTTGTTAACATTTGTCATTTATCAGATGTGCAGTACATTCCCCCAGCATGCCTTACAAGTGCTATGGGGTCTTAATTCGGCATACTCTCCCAGACTTATTAGAAGATGTGCCTCTGCAAATAAAAAGAAACGTGGTTTATGCATGATGCTCTAACTCATTTTAGTGCTATTGTTCAAGATGCACTTGCTGGTATTTAGCATGACAGATAGATAGGTAGAGGGGGATCAGTTCCCTGACCTGCACATTCCCCCGGCCTCAATCCTTTGGATTTTTACTTTCTCCATACGCACTATGTACATAGTGGCTAGAGAAAGTATTGCACTCCACCAAAAATTCGATACCGAGATTTCACCGGAAATATAGGTTTTAGGGTCCCCAATATCCAAAAAAAGCATTTTCACAAAAAGGTCAGTGTGTGTGTGTGTGTGTCTGTGAACACGATAACTCAAAAACGAAAAGTCGGTAAAATACCAAACTTGGTATTTAAGTTTAGTATCTTCCAGGGATGTGACACGAAGATTTTGAGAAAAATCCCCCCACCCCCAACTACCCTTTACATGGAACTTTTTTCGAAAATTTCGATTTTCTCAAAAATGGCTCAAACGATTTTGATTAAAATTTCGGATATTAAACATATTTACCTGACAAATGAAATGTATATCTTGAATTTTCTGGGAATAACCTCTGAAGAGTAGTTTATTCTGGATGAATTTTACTAAATTTTGAATAACTGCTAAACCGTAAGAGATGGACAAAAACTTACTACACAAAAAATGTAGAGCACATTAAAATACACAATTTATTTTATATACATTTTTTTCGTGGAGTTTGTCGTTTTTGTGACATTCCTTATTTTTGGTTTCTGCTTTGAAAAACGTATACTTTTCGGAACGTGTCAACTCCTATCCATATAAACAAAGGAACTTCATTGACATAGCAACAAGCTTTTGACTATCACTTTAACCTATGGTTGTCCCTTATTTTGCTTCTACTTACAAGGATGCGAGTAATAAGACTATTTCTGCTAATTTTTTCTGATTAGCATAAAGTAAATAGAAGTATAAGCTTTTTAAGAATTATTTGTTGCAGGGATATGGAGAAAGTCATGTGAATGGTACACATCAGATTTTTATCTTTTGGGGGCACCTTAAACCACTGGTTCATGCAGCAGACATCCCAGATAAAAAAAAACTCTTCATTTCTGTCAAGTGAGCCTGCGAAATCATGAGACACTGATTGGGAGTATTTGACACTCCATGTTTTGACCAGTGCATGCATGTCTAGAGGAGGACATATGGATCATTTGCTATAAGTGGTGTTTGTGTGGAACACCTCCTAACAAGCCAACTTCAAAAATAGAATAAATGTGTCACTTTAAAAGGTTTTGATTAATAGCATTTTGAACTTTAATAAATTGGAATGAAGGGTTTTGGGACAAGTATTTACATTAATATTTTTTCTTTTTTTTATGTTAGGAACCTGTCCCCAAACTTTGTAAAAGTATTTTTGAATCACCCTGTTTACCATGCCATCAGATTAAGTGGCCATGCCCTTATCAGCACTTGGGTCTCTGGCATGCACCACTCATCTACTGAGATTGCAGTTCCTGCTATTGTGACGTGGTGTGACCTGATTCATGCCACATATATAATAAACAATTGCCAGTAGACAATGTTCTTGCGGTTCTCAGTTGTGTGTTAGTGCAGTCATGGTCCAGTATACTATAGAACAAAAAGTTTTCATTTGTTACAGCTTTATAAAACAATGTATCTGTGTCGCAGAGCATTTTAGGAATGCTTTCCAGATATTGATCCACCTAACAGAAGTACAATTATAAAATAGCCAAGAAATTTAAAATTATGGGATAAGTGTTAACCTGGAAAGAAATGAAAAACGTTGCATTTTAACAAGGAAAATATTGATGATATCAGTGCACAGTTAGAATGTTTGCAAAGAAAAATCTATTTCGAAGTTAGTGCAGCAAGCAATGAGTGAGCTATGGTCAGCACAAAAAGCAAAAAAGCGTATAGATATAATCTCAAACATTAAAAGAGCTACAAAATAATATGCAGGAAGAAATAACCAATATATCCCAAGAAGAACTGCAACATTTTAATAATCTGTTTTCAAGAGGTTGCAAGTTTGAATCTCACTTAAGGTGAGTTATCTGGATAAGGTAGAGAAGGTGAATGTTGAGTAACTTTAAGCCCCATGGACCCCAAGTTCATTTGAGTGTAATTTCATCTATTTCATTTGTCTGATACGACCATCCAGGTTAAAGGACGTAAAATTACAACAAAAAAAATTAAAAAATCTTATGTGTTCCATTCACATGACTTTCTCTACATCTCTGCAACAAATTGTAGTTAAAAAGCGTATGCTTCTATTTACTTCATGCTAATTAGCAGAAATAGTCTTATTGCTTGTTTCCTTGTAAGTAGAAGCGAAATGAGGGTGTTTCATAAAGCTGGTTGCTATGTAACTGAAGTTCCTTTTTTTGCATGGACAAGTTAACAAATTCCTGTATGAGAAAAGTAAGCTAAAACGAAAAACCAGGAATATCTTAAAAATAATCAACTCCACGAAAAAATGTATATGACATAAATTGAGTGTTTTATTGTGAGCTACATTATCTGTGTATAAGTTTTTGTCCATCTCTTACAGTTTAGCAGTTATGCACAATTCCGTAAAATTCAATCCAGAATAAAGTAGCCTTCAGGCCTATTCCCAGAAAATTCAAGATATACATTTTATTTGTTAGGTAAATATCTTTAATATACGATATTTTAATCAAAATTGTTAGAACCATTTTTAAGAAAATCAAAATTTTCAAAATTTCTTCCATGTAAAGGGTAGTTTGAAAATCTTTGTCACATCCTTGGAAGATAGCAAACTTAAATACCAAGTTTGGGCTTTAACAGCCTTTTCGTTTTTGAGCTATGCTGCCCACAGACACACATATGGACATTTTTCTAAAAATGTTTTTTTATGGATTCAAGAAGTATCAAAACATGTGTTTCCGGTGAAATCTCGGTATCGAATTTTTTGGTACAATGCAATAGCTTCTCTATACACAATATACATAGCTCGTATAGAGAAAGTAAAAATCTGTTAAGACTTTGCAATGCCTGTCTTCGAGCACAGGTATAACATTTCCAACATCATCTTTGAAAAGGTATGTAAGGGAGATTCAATGTTGTAATATGTGAAATAATAATGGTTCTAATTGACCTTGTCTGTTCTTCCTATTCATTTCAAAATATAAGACAGTACACAGAGGGGAAAGGTGTCAGAAAAGAAGCAGCGTGCAACTACAACCCTGGTGCCATTAAAAGCGTAGCCTCTTAATCTGATGACTCCATATTTACTGCCACTTTAGTTGTCATCTAAGCCATAGTTGGAATAAGGTTTACAAGTGTAATAACAATCAAGTGATATGATTGTTTAACAAAATAAGAGTAAATTACTTTCATTAGAAATTTTTCTTCCACTGTGGATTTGGATTGTATTTGGATTTAGAGAAGAACAGGTGTATAAAGTTATAAAATTATTCCTCTTATATATTAGATAATACTTTCAGCAATCCATATCACTTTTAGGAGATATTTAAACTTCACCAGATGAAGCTATTCAAATTTATAAATAAAAATATTAGAATTTAACTGCTAATATAATCAAACTTAACATGCACTAGGCAGTTTTTCTTTGGTTGGAGTTATTGGATATATTTTTCTCATTTTTTCACATTTGACAGAATTTTATGCTTTACAAAACCAATAGTTTTATCAAACAATCTTTTACCATATCAGCAAATTAATTTAACTTCTAAGTATTACTCTGCATTATTAAAGAAAATAGAAATTGACACATGATTTTCATCTGTTTGCTGTTATGCTGATTTTGCTAGGAATGACCCAGAAGTAATAAGGAAGCAACTTGCAAAGCACAGATAATGAAGAAAGAAGGAAATATTTTAGGAATGAGAAGCATTTTATCATCTCACAGATACCAAAAATGCTTTTCAGGTGAGGTTAGTTTGCTTTGTAACAAACCTAAAAAAAAAAAAGAGAGTGATTAAACATTTGGTAATATCCTTTCATCCCATGCACAGCATAAATTAAAAAAAAAAATTGAGAACAGTTCCCTCAAAACATGCATTCTTTGGTAATTCCAAAATGTAATTTATTAACGTTCCTGTACAAGCTTATGTATGTTATGCATATATTTTTTTATGTATCCATAAAGAAAATGTTCTGAAGAATGTATATTTCAGCATTATTATGTACCTTATATTTAAAAATTTGTGTTGGATATACTTTCAGAATAAAATGATTTGCAATTAAGATAGAATACATTTTAGTTTCATTTCTCACAGCAGTATTTTAAATGTAAGTAATCTCCCTTTCAAAGTTTTTATGTGCTTAGCTCTAATATAGTACTGTCACTGTATATCTCCTGCTCTGATATTTTGCATGATCGAGAGACACATTGTTGCCTACACTTGCCACTACTGCGTATACATGTGCTATATCTTCATAAAATGCAAACAATGAAAGCTGTAACGTTATCTATAAGGATAATTATAACAAGCATAATGCAGTAAATTAACATGCACCAAAAATCTGATGTATTCCATTCATATGATTTTCTCTACATCTGTGTAACAAAATTTAATTTTAATAAGCTTATTCTTCTCTTTCATGCTAATCGAGAGAAATGTTACCCCAAACAGTCTTACTACTTAATTCCTTATAAGTAGGAGGGAAATAAGGGAATACCTATGCTAAACTTACAGTCAAAATGTTTTAAAATGTTGTTGCTATGGAATTGAAATTATTTGTTTACTTGGTCAGGTGTTGGCAAGTTCCCATATGAGAAAAGTTTTAAGTATTTTAAAACTGAACCAATAGCAAGGAATATCTTGAAAATGGTCAACTCTATGGATGTGCGCATGTTTTCTAGAGCGCTTGGTTCCCTAGTCTTCATTCGGTAAGTTTTGTGCAATTTCAAGAGAAGAGTAAAGCAGCCACATTGAGACATGAAGTATGCTATACAACCTGCATAATTGATTTCAATGTTATGGATTCATTCTGTCTGTACACTCCAGAGTTCATGCATATGCATGTGCGCTGTTTTGCTTAATTCAGCTAGTTCACAGTAAATTAGGTAATCAGTTCACCACAATAGCTGAGGGCCTCAAAGAAACAAAGAAATTCTCTTTGGATAAATAGAGTCAGACTGAAAATTCAATGCCATAGCCAGGATTTGAACTATGGATCTCCCAATCTCCACTGAGCTACCATGGCAACATGCTGGCATGAAATTAAATTCTTAATCTGACTTTTATGTTTCCCGGTGAACCTGAAGGTGATCTCAAATTATTTGGAGATGACACACCCCAATGGCAACTTAAAATGTTATAAGTACTTTTAAGTATTGGGCTTCATGTTTAGCCATATATGATCAATTAGTATTAATACTAATTAGTACTAGGCAATTGACAATAATAGTAGGCTAAACTGTGAAGCCTGGGACTAAAGTATTTGCAAAATTGTAAGTTGCCATTGGGGTATGTCATCTCAAAATAATTTGAGATCACCTTGTGATTTACTGGAAACATACGAATCAGTTGAATTTAATGCTGTGCCAGTATATTACCATGGTAGCTCAGTGGTAGAAAAACCGCTAGAAATAGGATATCTGTGGTTCAAATCCCAGCAGTGGCATTGAATTTTACAGTCTGTCTATCCAACTCTTTTCCTACACACAGGTTATGTGAAAAAATAATTAAATTAAAACTTTCTTTCGTTGACCACACTACAGAAAGAGAAGTCATTCTTGCCTCTAGCTCTCGATCGCGGGTTCAAACTTGGCAGAGGATGATGGATTTTTTTTGGGAGTAAAATTCCTTAGCATGGCTTCCTTTGGAAGGTAAGTAAAGCCGTTGGTCCCATGTCGGATATTTACAGCAAGTAAGAGAACCTCAAGCCTGATAGAGAGGCCTCTGAGCCAAATTAAGCGGTCTTTCATGCCCAATTTAGAATGGGATGCTGAGAACCTCAGCAGTTAAATAGCATCCATAAATAGCAGTCATTTCATTTCCCTGTAAAATCAGTGCCCAAGAAAAGATGCATGCATAGTGCATATCATGAGTCAGCAGTATAAATAAATTTAACAATAGTGAAACTGGAAGCATTATGTTATGCTGGAGATTATAGACAGAGGGGTCGAGAGGGTGTTTGCTTGCATAGTCACCCTCCATATACCCAAGGTCGCAGGATGATGGAATTTTTCAGCCATAAAAATCCTTAGCATGTTTCCTTCGGAAGGGAAGTAAAGCCGTTGGTCCTGTGTTGTAGAACCTTAAGCCGGATAAAGAGGCCTCTGAGTAAAATTAAGTGGTCTTTCACACCCAATTTAAAGTGAGATGCTAAGAGCCACTGTAGTTAAAGAACGCCCATTAGTAAAACTTTCATTTTTTGTCGCTCGCGTAGCATGATGGTCACTCAGCTGTTTCAAGGGACAAGTTATAATACAGCAATTATAACATGTTAATTAACATAATTTTGTCAAACAAACAATAAAAGAGTTGCATCAATTGAAAACACATAGACAAAACTTTACTAACACAACATGAAGTTTACTTTTTAATAGCTGACTAAACTTAGGCATTGGAGCTAAATTATGTTATGTCTGGTTTCACACAAAGGTATTTAATCAACTCCACTCATCAAAATGTTTTTCTTCACTACTTTCTGAAACTGGAGAACCCACTTTCAGATAGAGATGAACCTTGAGCAGATAGCAAACATTAAAATAGAAGATATGGTCATATTCCAAGATAAAAGGATTATCACCTGACAGAAGATAAGATATCCATCCCCTTCATTTTGCCTACAGTCCAACGATCCTTTAAGCTATTATGCCATTCTGCCCACCTTAACACATGAAGCTGGAGAGAAGAGAGGAAAATGACAGAGATTCACAAATTAACATGAGTATTAGAAAAATGTAAAATAAATTGAAAAAGCTTGTCGTTTATAAAAAGATGATAGAAACTGGTTCTTTCTTTTCAAATACATCTAAACATAATTGCATCTAATTAATTTTTTATTTATTACCACCCAATAAAAAAGGCATTTTGTGTATCATCTGGCTCCTACTGATAACCTCCAACAAAAGTAAAGGAATTAAGGAAACAAAATTAAATAATTTATATATATATATATATATATATAAAAAAACTTATGCAGCAATAGACTGTGGTCACAGTATAGACCTTACCAACTCCCTATGGCTAGTTGCTGGCAAATATTAATATATTTTAATTTTAGAAAATTAAATGATTCAGGATCTAATTTCAGATTGCACATCAACATTTTAAGATTTTCTTCCTTCATTTAGTTAGCCTGAGAGATGCCATTGGTTGAGCACTGACTTGCTGATGACATTTAAGGCAGTGCATCAGTGAACTGCCTTGTCTTTTTACTTTCTCTACACATACACACTATGTACATAGTGCACAGAGAAGAAATTGTATTCCACCCAAAGATCTGATGCTGACATTTCACCAGAAATACATGTTTTAGGGTCCCCTGAATTTATAAAAAACATTTTTAGAAAAAGGTCTGTGTATGTCTGTGAATATAACTTAAAAACAAAAAGTTGCTAAAATATCATACTATGCAACAAAGATTTTGACAAAAAATCCCCCCCATCCCAAACTACCCTTTACATGGAAAAAATTTAGAACATTTTTATTTTCTCAAAAATGGCTCTAAAATACTGTATATTAAAGATATTTATATGACAAAATGTTTATCTTGAATTTCCTGGGAATAGCCTCTGAAGACACCTCTATTCTGGATGAATTTTGCTTAACTGGTTAACCATTAGAGAGACAAAAATTTGCTACATAAAAAAATGTAGATCTTGTTAAAACACAAATTTATGTCACGTACTTTTTTTTTTTTTTTGTGGAGTTAACCATTTTTGAGATATTCCTTGTTATTGGTTTCAGTTTTATAATACTCAAATCTTTTCTCACATTGGAATTTGTAAACTCCAGGCAATGCATAGACACAGATCTCAACCCCATGGCAACTGCTTTTAAGAGATTTAATTGTTGCTTTAGCCTAGTGTCCACCCTAATTTCCTTTCTATTTACAAGGAAGCAAGTAATAAAATCAATTTCTTTTATATGTTTCTCTCGATTAACATGAACTAGAAAGAAAAATAATCTTTTTAACAATAAATTGTTACAGAGATGTAGAGGAAGTCATTTGAATGGAACACATCAGATTTTTATACCATGCAGAAATTGCCTTTTTTTTTTTAAAAAAAAATGTTCACTCCTAGTTTTCACTTTATCTTGTCACTATTTAAATGTTGTATGATCTAAAAAAAAACTTTTTAGATGAAAGTAAATTTTAAGTCAGAAATGACAAATAGTTCACATCAAGGAGCAATTCTAGCTCAAATTTCTTCTATAAAGTTGATTAAAAATTTAATTTTTCAATAAATGCAGATCTACCAAATATTCAATTATGATGTACTGAAGAGCTCAAACTTTGGATTCAGAATTGCAGATTTTAGGATTTTCATAGGGGCATTGTCTCAACTATGGCTGAGCTTGACATACTAAACTTGTGCAACACAAAATTCTGACACAACCCAGGCAATTACTAGCATCCAGATCGGAGTCGAATGGCTGCAGTTTGGAACAATTATTGTGTTCTTATACACATGACTTGACCACAGGAGCAAGATGTTTCTCCACATATTCTATAATTGTTTTCTTGGCTATAAAAATGAAATCACTAATTAGATTGTTGTCCAGTGAAAATCGGAGGTTGTGCTGCTGCTTCTTGAGAGCTCCATTTTTTTTTCAGTCAACATCTAGCAGTTATGTTAATTATACTACATGTTAGGCATGTGCAGGGCCTGTAATTGTAACACATCTGCATTATGTTATTCCCGGAATGAACCTACAGCTCAGGAAATTTCAAATAAATTAAAACAAAAAAAGTCATACAGACTCCCACATACAGTCCCCTGGAATTGAACCATAACTTCACCAAAAAAGTACAGGTTTCTCTTTTTGTTGAATTCAAGACTGAGCTTGTGGAGTTCCCCTGAAGCTTCAGACCTCCCCAAAGCAGTTATAAAGTACAATAAAGTCACAAGTTTTCACCAAATTTCACAGTTAAAAAAAAAAAAATTGTTAACAGCACTGTCAATTGCCAGAAGTTCTTTAACATGCCAGTAAATCTACAGACATAGGGCTGTATGTTTTAAGCACACTTAAAAAAATCTGATGTGCACCATTCACATGACTTTTTCCATATCCCTGCAACAAATAATTCTTAAAAAGCTTATACTTCTATTTACTTTATGCTAATCATAAAAAAATAGCAGAAATAGTCTAATTACTCGCTTCCTTGTAAGTAGAAGTGAAATAAAGGACAACCGTAGGTTAAAGTGATAGTCAAAAGCTAGTTGCTATGTCAATGAAGTTCCTTTGTTTATATGGATAGGAGTTGACAAGTTCCTGTATGAGAAAAGTATGTTTTTTATAGCAGAAACCAAAAATAAGGAATGTCTAAAAAACGACGAACTCCACGAAAAAAATGTACATAACATAAATTGTGTATTTTAATGTGCTCTACATTTTTTGTGTAGTAAGTTTTTATCCATCTCTTACGGTTTAGCAGTTGTTCAAAATTTAGTAAAATTCATCCAGAATAAACTACTCTTCAGAGGCTATTCCCAGAAAATTCAAGATATACATTTTATTTGTCAGGTAAATATGTTTTAATGTACAAAATTTTAATCAAAACCGTTAGAGCCATTTTTGAGAAAACCAAAATTTTCAAAAAAAGTTCTATGTAAAGGGTAGTTGGGGGTGGGGGGATTTTTCTCAAAATCTTCGTGTCGCATCCCTGGAAGATACTAAACTTAAGTACCAAGTTTGGTATTTTACCGACTTTTCGTTTTTGAGTTATAGTGTTCACAGACACACAGACCTTTTTGTGAAAATGCTTTTTTTGGATATTGGGGACCCTAAAACATATATTTCCGGTGAAATCTCGGTATCAAATTTTTGGGTGGAGTGCAATACTTTCTCTATACACTATGTACATAGTGCGTATGGAGAAAGTAAAAATTTGATGTTCCATTCACATGACTTTCTCTACATCTCTGCAACAAATTCTTGTTAAAAAGCTTATGCTTCTTTTTACTTCCTGCTAATCCAGAAACAATTAGCAGAAATAGTTTTATTACTTGCTTCCTTGTAAGTAGAAATGAAATAAGGGAGTACCATAGGTTAAAGTGACAATCAAAGCTGGTTGCTATGTGACTGAAGTTCCTTTGTATGGATAGGAGTTGACAAAGTCCTGTGTGAGCAACGTATGTTTTTTAAAGCTGAAACCAAAAACAAGGAATATCTCAAAAATGATCAACTCTATGAAAAAAAAAATGCATATAATTGTGTGTTTTAAAGTGCTCTACATTTATTGTATGTTAAGTTTTTCTCCTCTTACAGTTTAACAGTTATGCAAAATTTCGTAAAATTCATCCAGAATAAAGTAGTCTTCGGAGGCTATTCCCAGAAAATTCAAGATACACATTTTATTTGTCAGGTAAATATCTTTAATATATATTTTAATCAATGTTAAGTTTTTCTCCTTCTCTTACGGTTTAACAGTTATGCAAAATTCAGTAAAATTTATCCAGAATAAAGTAGTCTTCAGAGGCTATACATTTTATTTGTCAGGTAAATATCTTTAATACATATTTTAATCAAAATCGTTAGCCATTTTTGAGAAAATCCAAATTTTCAAAAAAAGTTTCATGTAAAGGGTATTTTGGGGTGGGGGGATTTTTCTCAAAATCTTTGTGTCGCATCCCAGGAAGATAACTTAAATACAAAGTTTTCATTTTTGAGTTATGTTCATGGACACACGTGTGCACGCAGACCTTTTTGTGAAAATGCCTTTTTTGGATACAGGGGACCCTAAAACAAATATTTCCCGTGAAATCTCGGTATCAGATTTTTGGGTGGAATGCAATACCTTCTCTATACACTATATACATAGTACATGTAGAGAAGGCAAGAAATGAATATTGAATCTAGCATTTGTGCAAGACATGCCACTTTATTTATTTCCCAATAGATTTGCCGAGTTAGTGATCATAATAATAATAATTAGGCCCCCCTCCTGCCTGTGCCAAAACACTGTTCCTAATTTGTTCAAATGTGGGTTCATGTTTTACACCAGGTATCCAAAATTAAAAGAATTAGGAGGAAGATTAAGTGACTTCATTTGTTTAATTAAAACACATTTTCTTAAGATTTTCGGTTGCTGAAAACTTTATTATAAAAATCTGCTGTATGTTGCATATTGAAAAGGCTTTCAAAATGGTCTTAAACTGAAACAGTCTTATTTTAGAACATATTACATTTGCATATATTTGCTTTAAATACACAAAATATTATATAACATATTTTTAATATAATCTTTAAATAATATTTTGTGCAATAGTATATATATTTCAGTTTATTTTAACATTCATACCATTTGGCAGTATTCTTGTTTGCATTTGCACATTTGGCAAAAAGCAATAAAATTGTAGTTTTAAGCAATGTTTTACAGAGTTTATATATCTTACAACTAATCAAAGAAAATATAAAAAGATAATAAAAGAATATTAAAATGACATGCTGGCTTATTTCTTCACTTTTACATATAAATAAAATGTTTATGATTTGTATGTTTATTCTGTCAAATTTGGAAATACTCCACAAGTTGTGGAAAAATAATGACATACACATTTTGCATATCACAGGATAGAATAGTTTGATCGGTTTTTTCCCCTGGATCATACATTTCATATGGCATTCAGTATCCATCTTACCAGTTCTGCCAGAAAAAACAGCCATTAACAGAACAGAATCTCATTGTACATATAGTTCCATTAGTTTTAAAATAAATGCATAAGAAACTGATTACATTCAACAAAATAATTCTCTGTTTAAAACCTAACTCATTTGTATAGCTTTTTAAGATTGTATTTAAAACATTTAACATTAAAAATTAAATGTTTAGTCTACAATTTTCTTTTCAGCTGTCTTTCTTAGCAAACTTGTATCATATAGCGTTTCTACAATATGCTAAGAGTAAGCTTCTCAAAAAATTTAACACAATACACAAAAATATTTAAAAATTACTTGATAAATAATGACATTTTGTATCCCTAAATATAAATAGAATACTGTGTAACTTATCATTTAAAAAGCCACATAAAAAGCTAGGGCAAAATACTGGAAAAGATTGCAAAAAATAAATATTAAATTAAAGCACCATTTCATTTTGCAGAGTAGGGATACAAAAGAAGCAAGGGACACTAAACAGTCCCAGCTAGATAGTAAACTTAAAGTAGCTTGTTTGGGTACTACTAGGATGACCAACTTTTTAACATGAAAGTAAAGGATCACAGCAAATTTTAGCAGAATGTTTGGGATAAATTCTATGTATTCTTTTGCTATTTGCCCTCCTTGAATGGAGGACTAAAATACAGCACCTGAAGTCTGATGACTGTTGATGAGCAGACAAGACTTGGATTGGAGAGAGTGAGGAAGATATGAAATGACACTGAAAGGATGAATTGAATTTAAAATGCAGTTAATTCAGAAATACTTTCACAACATTTGGTGATAGATTAGCAACATCAAAACACGAAAATAGGTTCATATAAACACATGCTCTAAAATGCTTCGTTTTTGCATTATCAATTTATTAACAAGAGACACCAACAGTTTTCTGGGTCCAAACTAAAAATTTCAATTATTTATGCACTCGTTCATAGAAAGCTTGGACCCTGCAGAGTTGGCTTTGTGTTGCCATGGCTACTTGTTAACATTTGCCATTTATCAGATGTGTAATACATTCCCCCAGCATGCCTTACAAGTGCTGTCTACAGGGACTTCATTCAAAACACTCTCCTAGACTTATTAGAAAATGTGCCTCTGTAAATAAGAAATATATGGTTTATGCATGATGTTCTATCACATTTTAGTCTCATTGTTCGAGATGCACTGGCTGGTATCTAGCATATAGATAGAGAGAGGGGCCTGCACATTCATCTAGCTTCAATCCTTTGGGTTTTTATCTTTTGGAGGCACCTTAAACCACTGGTTTATACAGCAGACATAATAGATGGAGAAACTCATAATTTACATGTCATTTAAGCCTGCAAACTCATACGACACTGACTGGGAGTATTTTACATTCAATACTTTGATGAGTACATGCATGGATCATTTGCTATAAGTGGTGTTTGTGAGAATGGAGGGTTTTGGAAAGTGTGTTTATGTGAAGATTTTTTCTTTGTTTTGATGCAAGGAACCTGTTCCCAAACTATGTAAAAATATTTTTGGATCACCCTGTATAAATTTATTAATTTAGCTTACATCACACCAAACTTTTTAATATAATTTGAAATAGTTATTTATTGTGTGACAATAATGATTACAATTACAATTAGATGTTTATTAGATTAAACTTCTTTACAAGTAATAGATGCTGCAGCAGCTTTGATTTTATCTTTCTGAGCAAGCTGCAAAAACGTTTTACAATCACAATTGACCATAATCATTTGATTCAATTAATTCTAAGCTTTTTGATTTCTTTGATCTATTCATTTATTGTTCAACAACGAGAAAACTCTTTGTGTGAGGGCTTGAACCTGGAAGTGTATGTCGAAAACTGTTGTTACAGTTTGAACAGGTATAACTATTGGTTACATCGAACAGTAGTATTCAATCTACATTTAGAAGTTCAACACAATATATATTTGGTGCTGTATATTCAAAGTTGAAACAGAAATGAATCAATTGCTATTGAGAAATTTAACAATGTTAATGACAAACTGAATTTTGCAATTATAAATACATACAATACTCAATGCATAATTATGAAAAATATGGAAGTACTTGAAAATCAATATGGGATAATCGAAAAAACAAATCTATAATGTGGGAGTTGGTCATCCTAGATACCACTGATGATCTAACGCAGAATAATTCAAATGAATACTGGTAATAATAATAATAATAATAATAATAATAATAAACATCAAGGCATACCAACAAAGTATGAATATGAAATGATTTATACAATGAAACTTTTAAATTATTACTTAACTAATTTGAATCAAATCTGGACACACTAGTTTCACTTACTTAGGTTTTCCCCCAGATGCATTTCAAAGATTTTCATCTTCATTGTCAGCAGGTGTTTGACTGGCTTCAGGGGAGGTTCCTATCGTAATTTCATATGTGCTGTAATTTAGTTTCCTTGGGGGTAATCTTAAGATGTTTGCTGGTGGTATTTCAAAATTTGTTTTTCCTAATGTGTATCCTTTCCCAAATTGCTAGTTCAGTTGTGGTTTTTACATGTTTAATAAGTTTGATGCTTGTTGTGATGTCCAGAGGTGATGTGATACTGCAAATTTGTCTGTTTTCTCGAGTTTCATGTTCAAACAAAATTGACAGAGCACCTCAGGAACAACCTCTTTGAAATGCATATGGGGAAAAAACTAAGTGAAATGTGTCCATATTTGACTCAAACTAGTTACGTAATAATCAAGGCATACATTCGTAATAACTTTCAAACCAGTTCTGATTAACTATTTCTCAAGAAAACATGAAAGTGTTATCTTCACTGCATACTATTTCCCTTCAAAATAAACTTTTAAGCTTTGCTTTAATTGACATTACATTAAGTTACATGTGTAATTTAAACCAGACAGAATTAAAAAACCATAGTCTTCTCTGCATTTCAAATTATATATGACAAAGTGAAGTGTGAATTTCCTAACATCAGTAATGCCCCATTCACAATGAGATGCAAGCACAAGACTTTACACCCATTTTATTCTATGTAAGCATTCACGTAGAGACACAATAGGCAATGTAAAAGTTTGCAAACTCAAAACTTTACCCTTGTGTTGGGTAAATAAAGGAAGAATTCTGCATTCTTTCCTCTATGCATTGCCTGTTGTTCAGCAGCAATCATAATGCAAAATTTAGCAGTGCCTATATGCTCTTCTATTTGGCCATATTGTGTCATCTCATTTCCCTCAAGATAGAGAGAGTGGTTAGGCAATCTTGGCAATCCTCCTTTGATTTAATGGATGTACCCACCATCTGTTTAAGGTGCCAAGAGATAATTCAGATTTCATTAAATGTGCAACTATCACTTTCTGCAGTCTAAATTCTTGCCTATTTTCAGTATTTTGGTGAAACAATTATTGTAATGAAACTTCCACGAGCGTCAGTTATGGGTTTAAAATTGAAGTGAATTTTTATATTGTTGGTTATGTTATTCAATTTTAAATTTACAGAGTGCTTGGAAGATATCTGCTATATTTGCAGATTTAGAAACCTGTGTCAACTTCTTGCATTACACTTATGATTACATTGTGAATGCTCTTTATTCACACCTGCACTTGCAATTCATTTTTATATTGTTGGTTATGTTATTCAATTTTAAATTTACAGAGTGCTTGGAAGATATCTGCTATATTTGCAGATTTAGAAACCTGTGTCAACTTCTTGCATTACACTTATGATTACATTGTGAATGCTCTTTACTCACACCTGCACTTGCAATTCATTTTGAATGCACCTTAACAAAAGAGAAAAATAATAGTTTCAAAGCCTAGTATTTGATACCAATAGAATAGACAAGACCCTTAAGACTGAAGTTACTTTGATTTCCATATTATCATTTATTTCCGCTAACAGCATCAACTGTTGACATTAGTTAAAGGAAAAAATGCATTAAAACTTGTAATAAGATACAACCAATAAAGGCAAGGGGGTTATCTGTGATTAAATAATGTTAACAGGAATGAAATTATTTGGAATGACATACCAAGGGGAACATTTTAGGAAAATTACAGCAAATACAAGACATTTACAAATTATTAAGACATTTAAACCTAATTTAGGATTTGGGTAACCCTGAATTAGCAGAGAAGATTAAAATAAAAAACCACTACTGATAATAGCCAAATTTTTCAACCTAGGCTGCCAATCAAACCCAACAATGAGAATAACAGCATGCAAGCTTGAAAGGATCTCATGTCCAGATGCCGATAATAATAAGATTATCATCAAAGGGACTAATATATCCATGACCAGCACAAACATTTCAGACCTTTTCTTCAATATGTCTCAAACTGCAAATTACAGTTTATTAGCTGAAGTTCAAAGTTGCACGTTTTTGAGCTATTCCTCTCAACTATTTTTTTAACCTACAAATCATTTTTCAATAGTATTCAAGCTGTTTACAGAATTTTCAAACAGTAAATGGCACTTGAAAACATAAGTATTAACCAAAATACTCTTAAGATATAAATAAAACTTCATAATATAATTTATATAAACAAGAGGAAAAACTATTTAATTTAAACTTTATAAAGATATAAACAATGGTAAACAAAGTATAAAAAAGCAAATTAAAATTATCTTGATACTGGAAGCTGATGACAATGTTGCTAAATGTTTAAAACTTAAAATGAGCTGATTAATGACATGACACCTGATTTTAACTTTCCCAAAACATGTTTTGAAGTGCTAACTTCCTCCATTGGGGACAAGGAAATTTTAGAAATACAAAATACAAACATTTAGAAAAAGCCAGTATTTGCCATCTATTCTGGACAAAAATTCATGACAAATCTGGAACTAAACTACCAAAATACACATAGGCAAACAAGAATTGGCCTCATTTTCAATAAGAACAAAGTCTTCAATTTCAATATTCCCCAGTGACTATACAAGTAAGCTTCATCATCTAGCATTACTCAATGTCTGTTCTCAATGAAAGCAAGTAGCCTTTGAATCATGTTCTGGGAAATTTAGAAGTTGCTTTGTATCATAACTTTTAAATGAATTCAAGTTGTAGCTTGGACTAATTGAAGAACTACTGATAATAAAACGATACTATCAGTGACAGAAATTGATAAATAATTACATTATTGTACTCATCTTTAAAGTATAAGCGTGACAAAGTCACCATTTTGCTGTATTTTCCATTACAACTGGTGTATTCCCTCCTCCCCCTTCCCAACAAAATATTCATCTTCATGCTATTGTTCCAATATTATTAATGCCTTAGTGTGCTTTGCAAATATAGCAAAATATTAAAGCTTAATATTTGCTTTAATAAGGAATGAATGATGGATATAATGATATTCAAACAAATAGTGAATGACAGAATAAGATGAAAAGCTCCATCATTCTACAACATATATAGAATACAATTAAATACATTACAGAACAACAGTACAAAGGAGCAAGAAAATCTGAGATTCCAATTTATTAAAATAATATGTTGAAAATGGAGTTGAATATTCATATATAAATATTCAATTACATTAAGCAATTAAAACTAAAATCTGTGACATTTGCCTTCACCAAAAGACATATATCAATGATGATCGAGACAAATTACCCATGTTTAATTACTCGACATACTCATTTTAATCAAAATGGAAGTGACTTTACTTATGATAATGCTTCTGTTTATAATTTATAGAACAAAGTTCACCGGAAAATAAACGTTTTGTCTGCCACTTCTTTCATTTCCTACACGCAAAATTAAATGCAAATTATGTCTGATAATGACTGCCCCATGATCTTATGAGAAGAGGTCTTGCTAGTCGTTTCCCAATTGTCTGCACCTGGAATCCTATCTTTACCAACTTGTCATGATCCAGAATCTTCCTGCCATCAAATATATATGCTGGCTTCATCATTCCTTTATAAATACGTTCATAATCCAGAGCCTGAAACAGTAAATTCTTATTTAGTACATTTACAGTCTGAAATTGTTTTCTTAACAAGAAATGACATCTATCAGAAATTTATCATATAGTGAAATATTATTTTGACAATTTTAGGGGATGGATAGCATAAAAAACCTGATATTCCATTCACATGACTTTTTCTATATCTCAGTAACAAATAATTGTTGAAAAAGCTTATTTTTCTATCTACTTCATGCTAATCGATTAGTAGAAATGGTCTTATTGCTTGTTTCCTAGTAAGTAGAAGGAAAATAAAAAAATACCCTATGCTAAAGCTATAGTCAAATTTTTTAAAAGCCAGCTGCCATGCGATTGTAATCCATTTCTTTGCATTGCCAGGAGTTGACAAATTCCCTTATAAGAAAAGTCCAAGCATTTTAAAACAAACAAATAACAAGGAATATCTCAAAAAAAGCCAACTCCACAAAAAAATGTGTGTGACATAATGTGTGTGTTAACAAGATCTACATTTTTGTGCAGTATGTTTTTGTCTAATTGTTATGGTTTATTAGATATGCAAAATACACAAAAATTCATCCAGAATAAAAAGGTCTTCAGAGGCTATTTCCAGAAAATTCAAAATATAAATTTAATTTACAGTATTTTAATCAAAATTGTTAAATAATTTTTGTGGAAATTAAAATTTTCACAAAATTTTTCCATGTAAAGCATAGTTTGGGGTGGGGGGATTTTCCTCAAAATCTTGTCACATCCTTAAGATATTAAACTTAAATAACAAGTTTGGTAGTTAACTGACTTTTCACTTTTGAGTTATTAAATTTTTGGATGGAGTGCAATATCTTCTCCACCTACATATTATGTACTATGTACAAAAAGCAAAAAGGAGTTAAAAACTAAACTGCCAGACAGGCAGGAATAATGCAGGGAAAAAGGAAAGCATTAAAATGATCATCTCTAATCAAACTTACAAATAGAAATGTCTGCAGTTTTATTTCCTAGTTTGTAAACTGTAGGCCACCAGAGACATATTCTGGGCACTAGCTAGGCTTATTAAAAGTAAACATTGAGTTGATTAATGACACTAAACAACACTTAATTTAAATTTCCCAGAACATGTTTTGGAGGTTAGTTTCCTCCATTGTCAACTGGACATCGACAAATCACTGGTAGTGACACTGATCGTTCCATCAAAGCTCTAGTGGTGGTTCTATGAATTTGTACAATGAGTCGCCCTGGGGTATATCGAAGTTAATAATCCTATTTTTGATTTACCAAATGAAAATTTGTTCCCAAGTTGCCAATTCCTGCTTTCCGGTTGCGTGTTTCAATAGCTTCAGCTCTGGGTTTATATATGGTTTTCTGTCCAAAAATGTGTAACAACTGCTGATTTCTCCAGATGTTTGTGCTTCATGCTTCTGAAGTGTTCCTTGGTTCTTTTTTTCGAGTTCCTCTTAGTTTTCCCAATGTAAACTTTGTTGCAACTGTTGCATTCTATTTGGTAAAATCCATAATTTTTATTTGATGGGATGCTGCCTTTAGTGATGGATGCAAGTACATTTTTATGGTGCCAATTGTATGTTGTATTCTTTAAAAATCTTTTTGAATTTGTAAAATATATGTGGATGGAATATGAATTTTTTTAAACACTTTTTCTCTTCTTTTGTATGGAGCGTGGTTGTTTCCTTTAACAATGGTTTCTTTTTTGCTACATTTACTTCTTTGTCTACTAGTGACTTTTGGAAGCCATTTATTTCAGCAATTTCGACTATTTTTTTTATAGTCTGTTTCATGTTCATGCTCTGAGAGTGGTATATTCACCAGCCTGTGTGTTAAACTATTGAAAATTGCTTGGGTTGAAGCCATTTGCTTTTATGTAATTGTCTGTTTGTGGAGGTTTTCTGTTAGGCTACCTGCAAAGCCCAGTAAATTGGTGAAAAAAGAAGTTATTAAATTTATAAATAACAAAAAAATGTATTCCTAATGTGTTGGCTGTTTAAACTCTAGCCTAAATGGGCTCCTTGCAATAAAATTGGATTCTGTTCAAATGTGTTGCAGCCTCACAACATGGTATAAAAGGATATCAGCAGGAAGAGACATGAAGACACCTCAGGTCTTCTCTCTTGCCATACGAAGCATATCTGATGAGTCTTGAGGACAGCCAAAGTCGTTCCCGATGGTCATCACTTTTATACTAATGATAGGGATTCTTAATTTGTCTAATGGACACAAAATCAGAAGTTATTCATTTTAAAAATAGATGGAAGTGGTTATTTTTTAATTTTTCGTATCATTAATGAGTAAATGCAATTATTATTATTATTATTATTATTATCATTAATACCATTACTACAAGTGTTAAATTTCATCAAACTTTCATTAAATCCAGAGCAAAAATGTGTACATAATTTGCCAAATGAAAAAATCTGATTTGTTCCATTCACATGATTTTCTCTCTCTGTAACAAATTATTATTAATAAGCTTATTCTTCTATCTATTTCATCCTAATCGAGATAAACATTGGTAGAAATGGCCTTATTGCTTAGTTCCTTGTAAGTAGAAGGGAAACAAGGAAATACATTAGGCTAAGCCAGCAGTTGAATGTTTTAAAATGTGGTTGATATGGGATTGAAATCCATTTCATTGTGTGGTCAGGAGTAGACATGTGCCCATATGAGAAAAGTTTCAAGTATTTTAAAACTGAAATCAACAACAAGAAATATCTCGAAAACGGTAAACTCCACAAAAAAAAAAAAAATAAATAAATAAATAAATAAAATAATAATCTGTATTATATAAACTTGTTTTAAGGAAGTCTACATTTTTATGCAGCAAGTTTTTGCCTATCTCTTATGATTTACCAGTTATGCAAAATTCAGAAAAAATCATCTAGAATAAAGAGGTCTTTAGAGGCTATTCCCATAAAATGTTTTGTCATATAAATACCTTAAACTTAAGAAATTTTAATCAAAATCATTAGGAATCATTTTTGAGAAAACAAAAATTTTTTCCAGGTAAAGGGTAATTGGGGATGGGGGGATTTTCTTGAAAATCTTCGTGTCAGATCCTTGGAAGAAACTGAACTTAAATATAAAGTTTGGTATTTAACAGGCTTTTTGTTTTTGAGCTATACTGCCCACAGTGTAGCTCTCGTTAAAACACATAATTTATGTAATATACATTTTTGTGGTAGAGTTGACCATTTTTGAGATATTCCTTGTTATTGGTTTAAATCTGAAAGTACCTAATATTTCTGAAACATGACTGTGCAAAGTGAACCAAACCTCAATTGTTTCACTTAGCAGTCAGCTTAGTGTATTCCATTATTTCCCATCTACTTACAAGAAAGCAAATAATAAGACCAATGTTTATCTCAATTAGCATGCTGTAGATAAAAGAATAATCTTTTCTAAGATCCAGTATGTATGTGAAACAGCTAGAGAAAAATATATGAATGGAATACATCAGATTTTTTATGACAATTTCTGATTATGAATGAGTACCCGATTTTAACTTATAGAGTAGTTTACCGCAAAGCCAAAAATTTGTGGGTGTTTCACTGTTTTACTGAAGAATGGCTATACTGTTTATTAAGGAATTTAACATTTAATCTATCTTATGTTCACTTAGGGAGCATACTATACAGGATCTTATTTACTTCACTCAAAGTGGACATGAACAAGGACATCAAATTTAAGAAGACAGTATTTAAGACCTTTGTCCCAAGTCCACCTAAATATAAGATGGATCCAATAGTAGTCCCATTTTTTGAAAAAGCAGGTTCATTTTTATATATCAGATATTAATTAAAATCAAAGATATCATAGAAAGCGTAAACAGATTTACAAACATCAGCCTTCACTGAACTCATCACTAAGTAGGTCATACCATAGTGAACATTTCATCAAAAAACAAACACTGTTATTCACATATTATTCTTACTAAAATTGAGTTAGATAATACCCATAAAGGAAACCTCTATTTTCCACTCTCATACCAAGTTTCTTTGTCTAAACACAGTATTATTATAAGAAGAACAAGAACAGCAATAATAATAATAATAATGAGAAGAATAATAATTATAATAACACAATTCTAAGTGTTCAGATATCCTGTGAAAGAGAGATACTTAAGTAGTTTTGGATACAATATTTTAAAGTTCTCCACAGAAGTATTTAAAGAAAATATAAAAGTATTTTCCCTGCTCTGCAAAATGGTGAATCTTTACTCAATAAAAGCCTAATATAATCTATAAACCAAATTATTTATCAAACACAAAATCGGTATTCACCCTACAAAACAAAATCACCAAAACATATAACAGTCAAGGAATCTCAGTTCAAAAACACACTCTTCAATTACCAACTTGAATAATACTGTAAATCAACTGCCTCTGTGGTCAAGTGGTCAGCAAGCTGATTTCTCTACCCCAGGTTCAATTGCCGGCAGGGACAGGGAATTTTTTTAAACAGAATATTTCCCTATCCCCCATAGTGTGCATGCGTGCATACGCACTTATTAAAGCTATAATCCTATACAACAAATTGCCACAAGAATTAAAAGTTCTATTAGGATTAGCATTTAAAAAAGCTCTTTATTTCATAAATAAAGTTATATATTGTATGGTAGAATATGGAGAATATTGTACGTAAGAATACTTTATAATGTAAACATAATGATGTAATGTTAACGTACAGAAAAACATTCAAATTTATTTTAAACAGAATACTCATGTTAATTAATCTACTTAAATAATCAAACAAAGCCTCTGTATTTGTGAAATTTTTCTCTACGTGTACAAATTTTTGTAACGTAATCTTAATAACTTAAAGAAAGTGTAAATTAATAAATTGTTATTAAGAATACATTATTTCAATTCTTATAACATAATTGTACACATTTTATATATTTTTGTAAATCTATAATGGATGTGTCCTTATGTATAATGATTAACAGGATCAATAAAAGTTGGATTGAACAGAATATTGTAGGAAATCAACACGTGATGCAGTGTAAATTAAAGGTATAGTTCTATAGGCCTATCTATCTTTTTCATTATTCATTCTTCTAGTAGATATCCTTATTTTTTTATTTTGAAACTACAGGACTCTTAGGCATAAATTAAAAATCTCAATCTTTTACTTATACTTGTATGTTTTGTCTTTTTTACTTTCTCTACCAAATACTATGTATGTACATATTAGATAGAGAAGGTAATATACTGAGACTTTAGTGGAAATAAATGTTTTGAGGATCCCTGAATCCCAAAAAGCATCTTTAGAAAAAGGCTTGTGTGTGAGAGCAGCATAACTCAAATGAAAAGTCTGTTTTAAGTACCAAACTTGGTATTTAAGTTTATTATTTTTCAAGGATGCAATACAAAGATTTACAGAAAAATCCCCCCACCACAAACTATGGGAAATGTTTTTGAAAATTAAGATTTTCTCAAAAATGGCATAACAATTTAGCTTAAAATTCTTTATATTAAAAACACATATATGCCATATAAAACACATATCCTGAAATTTTTGGGAAAATGCAATCTGAAGACCTCTTCATTCTAGATAATTTTTGCATAACTGTAAATCATAAGATATAGAGCAAAATTTACTACACAAAATATGCGTATCTAGTTAAAACTCACAGTTTGTCATATACCTCTTTTTCTTTTCTTTTTTTTGTTTAATTTTAAAATACTTAAAACTTTTCTTAAACAGAAATTTGTCATTCCTGTTTTACTTTACTCCCTACAGTGCAAATAGAGCCAAAACTATTTCCCTTCTACTTGTAAGAAACGAAGTAATTACATATTCTCTTTTTTTGAAATTTTGCAAATATGCAAAGAAGCTTGTGACAGTGACGTATTTAATATTAAATAAAAAGAATTTGGGTCGGTTTTTGTAACGCAAAACATCACTTAGTAATTATTTATTGGGACTGGTTTCGGGAACACTTGTTCCCGTTTAAAACTCTTAATTCCGATTGAAACTTGCTTCGTTGGCATCAACGATAAGGGTGGAGATGCGAGATTCAGTCAGTCAGGATTAAAGGTTGTAAATCGGAACAACTGCTTCCAAAACCGGTCCCAATAAGTAATTACTAAGTGATGTTTTGTGTTACAAAATATGACCTCAAAATTCATTTAAGATAATTTCTGCTCACGTTCATCTCGATTAGCATAAAGTAAATAGAAGAATAGTTTATTACAGAAAAGGTAGAGAAAGTAATGTGAATAGAACACATGGAGTTTTTGGTCTTGTATAACAAACATTTATGAGCATAATGCCTGTAACAACTACTTACGAAGTTTGATAAGATAAATGATTAAAAAACCTTTTATTTTTTTTGCTAATTTTAATCATGTTTGTAAATCAGGTACTGTTAGAAATTTAGTTACAGTCGTGCAACAAGCACATTTGTCCACTATTAAACTTATGTTTTAACCTTAATTGCCATACCAAAGTTTTATTACAGCTTTCAAAATATCACATTAGAAGTATATTGCTCAGAGATGAAGAAAGAGTAAACAAATAAAATATATACATACCACAAATTCATCCCACTCTGTGCACAAAACAATGGCATGAGTTCCCATAGTTGCTGTATATGGGTCGTTGTGAATCACAATGGAACCTTTAACTTTCTCTGGTTCCTCTGTTACACTTGGATGTGTCAAATCTTCCACAATCTGAGATGGTTCCACCTGTCAAGAGTAAACCCAACAATTAAAACTCAACATAACCTTTTATTGCAATTCATACAAGAACACATTCAAAATATGTATATGAGAATATGTGTGTTTTTAATGTGTTCATTTGCAAATTCTATTGTAATGTAGTTATTTTCCCTATATGCATTATATACATAGTGCATAGAGAAGATATTGCATTCTACCCAACAATTTGATGACAAGATTTCACTAGCACGTTTTAGGGTTTCCTGTATCCAAAGAAAAATTTTTTTATGTGTGTGTTCGTGTCTGTGAACACAATAACTAAAATATAAAAAGTCTATAAAATACCTAACTTGGTATTTCAGTTTAGCATTCTCCAAGGATGCGACAAGAAGATTTTGAGCAAAATCTTCCCCACCATAAACTACCCTTTACATAGAAAAATGTTGAAAATTTTGACTTTCTCAAAGATGGCTAACAATTTTGATTAAAACTGTATAATAAAGATAATTTACATGACAAAATGTATATCTTGAATTTTGTGGGGATAGCCTCTGAAGACATCTTTATTCTGGGAGAATTTTGCAAACTGGCAAGTCAAGAGATTGACAAAAAATTACTACACAAAAATGTGCAGTAAGGTAAGTTAAAACACACAATGTCATATACATTTTTCTTCATGCAGTTGGCCTTTTTTGAGATATTGCTTGTTATTGGTTTCAGTTTTAAAATACTTCTACTTTTATCACATGAGAACTTGTCAGCTCCTGGCTATGCAAAGAAACAGATTTCAACCCCATAGCAAACATATTTTAAAACATTTGACCATCGGTTTAGCCTAGTGTATTCCCTTATTTATCTTCTGCTTATAAGAAACTAAGTAATAAGATAATTTCTGATAATGTTTATCTTGATTAGCATGAAGCACATAGAGGTATAAGTTTATTAACAATAGTTTGTTATAGATATGTAGAGAAAGAATGAGAATGAAATGCATCAGATTTTTTTAAAATAATTTTTCATAATCACCCTTTATTATTAACTATACTTTATTATAATATAGAGTAATAAATACCTTTGGATCATATATATGAAGTTTTGCACCCTCATCCAGAAGTGTGGTGGATACATGGATTGCTGGTGACTCACGAGTATCTCCAGTGTCCTTTTTAAATGCAAATCCCAGGATTGTAATCTGCTTGTCTGTCACAGTGTTGAACAAGCTTTCAACCACTTTAGCTGAGAAGCGCGACTTCTGGTATTCATTCATATCAATTACCTAAGTTAAAGGGAAATAAATTTATTTACATTATAATAAAACATAAATTTAAATCTATAAAGATGAAAAAGATATTACATTGTGTCTAGGTCTTCCAGGAAGGCAGCGTCTTGGCTGAATTTCTTGGCTTCTTCAGGGCCCCGTGCTCCCTCCACGATAGTTGCCAGGTGAACTGTTGTGGAGAGAGGACAAGCCCTGAAGAAGCCCAACATAGTGAGGCGAAACATCGGCAAGAAATTCAGCCAAGACACGGCCTTCCCAGAAGACCTAGACACAATGGACACTAGCTGCCGAAGCAACTTTTAAATTTTGTGCGCTTTTTGGCATTGTAATACCCTTATTTTGCATGTATTTTTACACAGTTCAATTTTTAAACACTTTTCTTTCCTTTAATAAATTAATTAAATATCATCACTAATACTATATATCTTTCAAAACAATTAGTATTTATTTCCTGAAAAGTGACCGAAAACTATTTTCAGCCGTGTTTCATTATATGACATCCCCCTCAAAGCTATGCCCATGTAGACGAGCATTTGTACAACCTAGGGATTTCATGGCTGGCAATGCTGCATGTTTTTCATATTTTATGTTATAATTAAAACCCTTAGATACTAGTTAATTAATCATGAGCTTTCAGTGACATACTCTGTTGCCATCATTAGAGAACTGATGTCCAAAGCTCAGTAATTAATCCAACACTTACCTAGCTCACATCCTGAGAAGAAATCATTAATAAGTCAGCATCGGGAAAGTTTCAAGTCTTTGATTAGTTAATCGTTGCTTCACGAAGGACAACTTTGAAAAGGTAGAATCAGACTAAAAGTCTCAATGGAATAGACAGGATTTGAGCCTCGGATCCTGAGGAACACCACTGCATTTGACTTGAAAGACTACTGCATATTGCTCAGAGGCCTCTTTATCATAATTTACGATAATCTTAAGATATGGGACCACCAGCTTTACTTCACTTCTGAAGTAAGTCATGCTAAGGTATCCCTTCAAATCACATTAATTTTTTGCCTTATACTATTTCCCCATTTTGCCACTGGCATACCCTCTCACCTATGCAGTTGTGCACCCTAAAACAACCACCACCACCACCACCACCACCACCACCACCACCACCACCACCACCACTACTACTACTACTACTACTAATACTATACCCTCTAAGTTTGAAGCTTACTTTTTCTTATATGCTATTTGGAAAACATATATGCATGATGACCCCCAGTTCTCAATATTAATATTTTGGAAAAAACCATTGTTTTGTATTCAGATAAATATTGCAGGAATTATTCCCTACCGTCCATAAATTCTAGAACTGTGGATATGATAATGAATGGGGTGAAAAATATACAGTAAACTACATAAAGAGTAGGGCTGCAAAAAGGTAATTGTTGTATAACAGGGGGTAGAGCCTTTAATTTTTTCATAAAGAAAACTTAAAGGAACCAACCTGGACAATTATCTGAAGTCCCATCCCTATACTAGTGGTGCAGCTATTTGTAATCATGTATTTATATGAGAAATGTAAGTGAACGTGTATTTACATGAACTAAATGGAGGGGTTACTCATCAACCAGCACTGGTCAGCTTGATGAGTAAATGACCAAATCTGGTATCATTCTTATTGCTTACCAGACTCTCTTTAAACTTTCCTATCCAGTCTTCCTTGACTGAACTCTTTGTTATTTTTGACCCTGATGGTATTAGAGTATTCGAGGCCTAAGGGATCACTTCCCATCTTTTCTAACTCTTCTTTTCTTACAAAATAAATATAATGCTGGCTTGTCACAGCATTCTAATGTCTCACAATTGGTAACTGTGAAGAAAGCCAGTGGATAAGTATCCTCTTAGCTAGGACTGATGGACCCATTAACCAAAGACAAGTGCAGCCCTCCATTCATATTAAGGGTTTTGAATAGATGATGTAATCGCCAAAATGTAAAAATCTGGTGTCTATAACAAAACGATTACAATCTCCACATTACTAGCAAAAATTACAACCAAATACTGGAAAGCCAGAAAAATACCTCTTTGAATGTGAAGCAGACACGCTACCACACTACCCAGGCAGGCTAAAAATACCTCTGTTTCAGTCTAAAAGTAACAAATATGACCACAGCAGTTAAAGGAGGCTATAGAAATGAGCATACAAAAATAAATACATAAATGGAGAATTGGCAGCAATTAATGTTTAGATGTAACAACTCAAAATGTGACAGGACAATGAGCCTTTTTTGTGTTTTTTATTTGTGTTAATAATGCATTCATACATACTTGTTGCCAGTAAGCTGCTACTTCTGGTAAATTCAGACACTCACAAATGTACACAAGGTTTAATATGTCCTTTTGGAAACAGCTACCACCAAATCCTGCAAAGTAATGAGTTATATCAAAATATTATCTTGAAGTATAAGAAACATCAGTGTTCGATTTTATGTTGTTCTACTTACCAACAGAAGCTTGGAGAAACTTCGAACCAATCCGAGAATCAAGACCAACTGCCCTTGCTACCTCTGATATGTCAGCTCCTGTAGCCTCACAAACAGCAGATAAGGAATTTATGCTGGATATTCTTTGTGCGAGAAATGCATTTGCTGCCTGCATTTATAAAAAACAAGATTAAGACAATTAATTAGCATAACAATGTTGTAAAATAATGTAAGTGGATATAGTTAGAGTTGCTCATAACACCACACTTTTATAACTGTATGAGAAAACCTATTTTGGGAGCTGATTAAATTAGATTTTATTTCAGCCTTAGGAATTACATCTATTCATGGCAATGTCAGTATACAAGAATCAATACATTCAAAATAAATAATAATATTTACAATCTAATGAAGAAATTAATATTACAAAACTTATAAATAATAAAGATATTCAATCTAATAATAAACAAACTTTGTTCATGATTATGTCAAACATATTTCTATAAATATTCACTTAAAATTACATTCTTATGTAACTGCAAAGATATTACAATTTCTTTAATTTATATTAGAGCCCAAAAATCCATCTGTTGTTACTGGCATTGTTTTTAATAGTACATTCTTTATATTTGATTTGAAATTCTTAAAATTTTGAAATTCCACAGTATGCATGTTACTGAAATTTATATCAGTTATTATATACAATAATAGTGATATTTTTGTCATGTATCAAAATTCCAGCTTGCATGGTTATTTTTTTATTGTATAAATTCACTGTTTTAATAAAAATGAGCCTTGCAATGGAATTTTAAAAATAGTCACATTTAAAATTCAGGTTTGACAGTGAGTTTAAAAATAAATCTTTCATTATTATATTACTTTATATTAACCCTAATTAATCCAGAACTCTTGATTTTTCAAAATTGAAATTTTTTTTCTCAAAATTGGAACCTCATTTTGAAAAAGTTATGTGACCATTTTCTTTGATGTACTTTAGAGTATCATTGTAAAATTTTGAAACAAATTAGTAAACAACTGTATCATGTGGAACACTTTGAGTATGGAAAAGTGTTTTAAAAAAGTTTGCGAGAAAAGATTTAAATTTGGGTATGCACCTAACCATTTACAGAATCAATTAATTTGTATTTAAAGTGTGCCAAGTGGAAAAAACAACATATCTGTTCCAAAAGTAATTCATTACATGCATTGATATCATATGTATCGTTCTAATTCATAAAATCACACAAACAATTATCATAATAAGGTTAGTGAATAAAAATGCCTTATACTTTTATAAATAAAAGTATAAAGCTTGATACAAAAAATTCAGGATAATAATGAGCAGAGCTTTGAAAAGACAGTGAACATCAATCAACCAAACTCGCTCAGAATTCACTGCAGTGAATTACAAGATACATCTTTATTGTATCGAAACTGCATTTGTCACTCAAAATATGTTTGGATCATCCACAAGTTTCTTAGTGTTGAATGGCTACCCTTTCATATTTTTGACATTTTTCAATCTGTGCTTTCTTTCAGTGTTCATGATTTATCTACTAGCAGGAACTAAATGAGGCCAGGCAGTGGACAATGCTAGATAGTGCAATATGTTTCAATATGAGCTGTAAAGACCACGCCTGCTCCATCATGTCATAGTTATATTCTGTGTTCACCAAACCTCAATCCAGAAATTTCAAAACCCTGGACTAAGCTCTAATAATTATTTTTCCTATAATTGTGTGTAATTACATCTCCCTCTACTATATCATACAACAATACTATGATAAACACTCACATACCAATTTTGAGAGCTCAGATGACCAAGTGTTTGTTGTAATTATATTTGTTCGAGATATCCAATGTTCATATACCCAGCAAAGCTTCTCAATAGCAGCATGACCTTCAGGTGTTTCCTCGCCCCCTATGAGGACACGATCTGCATAAAACAGGTCATTTACAGCTGTCCCTTCAGCTAGGAACTCTGGGTTAGATAAAATCTGCAAAAAATTGACACCAATAAGCATTTATGTAATATTAGAAAATGCCTGTATTTTCTCAATTTTGAGGTTGCCAGCCTGACTCAGTTGTGCACTTGTGCTGGAAAGCAACATCCAAAGTCTACAGAAAATCACAAGTTTGCTTAAATACATAGATGCTAGTGATTTATTCTGGGAATGTGGTAATCAATGTGAGCTAAGAAATCTGGCAGGAGATTACCAACTACCACTATGCTGTTTTTAAATTATTTAATTAGTTTTCTTCTTGTTTTCAGTTAAAAGTAGAAACTGCATAAGTTTTTACAGTTAAAGATAAATCCAAGACAACAACAACTACCTTTTTCCTAGATTTCCATCACATCTTTCTTTCAGGTTCAGAACAAGGAAGACTTCTGTTTAGAAGTTTAAAGACAACAGTATATAATTTAACTTGGAAAGATACTAAAAGAATTTATCATTCTGAAAATTTAAATTCACTTCATTTTCCTCTAAAACATCTTTAATTATGCAGGTTCAACTGATTTTGTTAAAACATTAATGGGAATGCACAGTGAAGTAACTAATCAAATAGGAATAAAAACTAGATTACACTCAAACTTAACTCTTGAAATAAAGTAACTTCTTCAGACATGTTTCACTCCATTGATTGAATCTCCATTGAAAATAGTGGCAACAGCCACCGAAACATGTCCAAAGTAAGTTACTTTGTTTCAAGAGTGAAGTTTGAGTGTAATCTTATTTTTTACTATTTGATTTTGTTAGTTGTTCACTGAGCAAACAATTTGAATGTTTGAATAAGTATTCAGAATATATATCATGTAAGCTAAGAATCAATAACTGCAAATTCAGTCTGATGAACAATTTAACAAACCTGTTAAAAATACAATTCAGAGCACATTAAAATTAGTTGTGAATACTGTGAGAAATGTTATACAGGCAAAACAAAGAGATTAAACGAATACCAGAGAAAATATAACTAAAACAGACAAATCTGCTGTGTCACACCATTTTTGGGCAGAAAACCATAACATATAAAATTGTTAAAGCCACTAGGGTCACCAAAGAAATTGACATCTGGGAGAAAATATACATAATAAAAAACAGCAATTATGTAATACATTTTGAAATCCTGCCACTGAATGAAATGTTAAAACTTTGCATCCCCAACGCCAGATTGCAACTGGATTGGAAACATAAGAAAGAGGAGGAAGCAGAAAAGGAGCATCAGTCACCAAACTACTGAAGATGAGGACGAATGTTCTTGAAAATGTTTCAATGTTTTTCAACTATATTTTATGGAGGTGAACGTAAATAAGTGTGACTTATAAGTTTGTTATATGCTAATCTAAAAATTTAAGTATAAAAGAATTAAAATTCAGAAATGCCCTAATAGAAGTGTTGCAAACATTTTTGAGTTTTCAAGGTTGTATCATTAACTAACACTAATCTATGTAAAACGATAACACAAAGCTAAAAATTGCATTTGAAATTCTTTATGTAGCTAAGTTAACTTTTCACTCAAGAATGATTAAACTGATGGTTGTGAAACTTGATTTAAAATAATTTAGTCTTCCTTACAGAATAGGTTATCTGAGTCTCACAGGAGGCCAATGTCATATTAAATGTTGCAGAGCGAGATAGGACATTTTTTTTTAGCAAAAGTAGATAGAAAATAGATCCCTTAGGTCCAAATTTGGCAAGAAAGAAATTATTTACAAATTAGAATTATTCGCTAATAATATTTAATTCTTGCAGATGTGTGTTTAAAAACATTAAATGAGAGAACTTACAAAAATTAATAATTTTTACCTCTTTAGTTTTTCTTCTTGGAGCCATTCATTGAATATCTTAGTAATAAATTTATATTAGGCAACCACAGACCATTTGGTTTCATTCACCATTCTTTCACTGTCCAATCAATGTATAGCTAAAAACGAAAATTACCTGGTAGCTGACCCCTGGCTTGTTGTTGGCTCGCAGAATGTTGAGAATACTTTCAGCTGCACGAACAGGAACTGTACTCTTTTCAACTACAATTTTGTTTCCAGTTGCAACTTCTGCTATCATGCGAGCTGCTCCCTCTACATACTTTAGATCAGCTGCACGACCCTGAAAGAAAAAAAAAATATTATGTGACTACCAAGATTAAATTTATTTCAAATATTGCAATGATAGTTTATTTTCCCTAAGCTTCATATACAAAGTTTCAAACACAACCTATACCCAAGAGCCTGGTGCTTTATGGTGTTGGTAGCATGCTGTGAGTTACCGTCATGTACTCCATGAAGCGTGCTGTGCCTGTTAAAGTGTATACTAGTCTGTTTTGCACAGATATACCCTTATCTAAGGCTAATGAGTACCACATAACACCTTTTATCACATAGGTTAATGATTGGTCTATGTCAGGGTTCAGTTCTCCTATTATGAAAATGGCTTCTTCCTACACTGTGTTTAAATGAATTTATGAGGTAAGTCCTGATAACTGATAAACAGAATAAAAACATTACTTAGTAAGAAATATTTATTGGAATAATTACGTAGATTCACTGGCTACTTTTCAACATAATCACCACCACTGTTGAGGCATTTATCATAATGATGTATGCCCAAGTCATAGGAGTCCGCTGCCAATGTTCCAGAGCCATAAAGTCACTTCATTCTGAACCTCAATGTCATTGTGGAAATGTTTTCCTGCCAGAATATGCTTCATGAGATGGAAGAGATGAAAATCACTTGGGGCACGGTTGGGGCTGTAAGGTGGATGGTCAAAGATCACCCATCAAAACTTAATCAACACATTTTGTGTGGTGCTGGCTTAATGGGGTCTTGTACTGTCATGCAATAGTATAATGCCTCTTGTCAATATCCCATGTCTCTTGTTCTGGATTTCCCTTCTCAGTTTTTGCAATGTCTGACAATACTGATCAGCATTTATGGTCTACTCTCATGGCAAAACCTTGCACAAGGGCACACCATGCCAATCCCTGAAGACAGTGCACATGATTTTATTTTGGCAGAAATTGTCTGCTTGAATTTGGTCACTATGCCACCAATGCATTGATTACTGTTTTGTCTTTGGGGTAACATGTGACATCTATGTTTCATCTGTTCTCATTACCTTTCTCTGCATACTGCTGTAAGAATGTCAATGCTGCGACCAGACATTTAGTTCTGTATTCATCTGTTAGTTGCTAGGCACACACTTTGTGAAAACCAAGCCACGGGAGACAATTTTGCACAAAACTAAGCAAGACATCTGGGAGAATTGAAAAGTTTTCTGAAATTGTGAAATGCCGGTTCTGCACGACTACTTGCCTCACACTTTGCAACACTTCTGGCATCACCAGGGATGGTCGACCACTACATTCTTCATCGTGAATATTGGTTCATCCTTCAGTAAATTGCCCGACCTATCATGTTACCATACTGTCACACATAATGTGTCTATACATGTGACACAATTGGCGATGGATCTCTGCTGAAGATTGCTTTTGAGAGTAGGAAAACTGGAGGACTCACGAACCTCGCAATTGGTGGGAGACAATATCAGAGCAGCCATTTTCTCATAGCACAGTGCAGTAACACTGCCATCTCAAGACAAACTATTCTGTATTATTCCCACATACTTCCTCTCTACTCCTGCGCATTCTTCAACTGGTGATGCCATCTCTGGACGCAATCAGGACTTCTTTCTGGATACTCCTCATATTATACTGGGAAAATCCCTTCTGCTATGGTTACAAGCAAGTCTTTTGCAAATTCTCCATCTGTAAAAAGGCTTACTCTTTTCTGCTATTCAGAATAGCTATTTCTGAAATGTCTTGATATTGTACTTTGATAGTACATTCACTGTTTTAGAACATATTAAAACAATTTAGTTTACCTTAATGGAGCATGAAATAGAGTTCTTCCTCACATTCAATTCTAAATGAACACTGGACATGTTTATGAAACACCATTGAATGTTTATCACTGCACACATCTCGATGACATACCTGAAGACATGGTTGCAATCTGCCACTATTTATATCACATTGCATGGAAGGGGTGAAAGTAGGGGTACACATGAGTGTGTGCTGATCAGCATGTCTGTATTAATACCTTATGAAAAACAAGTGCGCACATTTTGTGAAGGATTCTTAAAATCTGTGCCTCAGGTAAGAGATATGAAAGCTAACCTCCATTGTACAAAATCTGCACGCTTCGATCATTGATACTACTGAAAAAAAAAAAATTATAGTGTTTAATGCCTGCTTTTACTACATATGGCACTGCATTGATGATGACACTGATGATACGTGCAATGAAGATGGAACACCGATGGAATGCAATGACGGGAAACTGGAGAAAACCTGTTCCTGCGCTGCTTTGTCCACCACAAATTCCAAATGGGGTCACCTGGGATCAAACCCAGGCCACCATGGTGAGAGGCAAGTGGCCAGTGGTCTAACTGTTCAGCCATTGTGCAGCCTAATATTGAAAGTTTCATCGTTGTCAGGAAAAGAAAATTCTTTTCTTCAGTTGTAAATTTTCTCCCTATTGCATGTGTCCAAAGATTACATACTTAACAGCTCTTGCTGAATTGAAATTTAGTTGAGTCGATTTTGTAACACATCACTTACTTTTTATTTCGGAAAACATGTTTCAGAAGCCATGTGCTTCCATTGTCAATTCCTTTGGTCGACTGCCGGCATCGCTTGCTGTGGTGGTTGTCTCTGTCCCTGGTGGTGGTTTGATGAACCTCTGAATGAGTAGATCGCCTGGCGGGATTTCAAAATTGAAAACGCGGTTCTTGTTTTTCCAAATATATATGTTTTCCCAAACTTTTAATTCTGTCTTCCTTGTGATGTTTATCAGGATTTTTGGCTTCTATTTATGGTGTGTTTCTCTTTCCAAAAATGCCAAGCTACTACAGATTTGTCTTCTTGTTTGAGTTTAATATTTCTGTGGTGTTCTTTTGCTCTTGTTTTTATATTTCTTTTTGTTTGGCCGATGTAGATTTTTTCACAGTCATTACAGCTGAACTGATATATTTCTGGTTTGTTTTCTTGTGGAATATCATCTTTTAATTTAGAATTTAAAATGTTTTTTATAGAGTAATTATTTTTAGGGGCTAGAATGATGTTATGTCGTTTGAAGATCCTCTGGAATTTGTAGAAAGTTGTAGGGTGGTATGTAAACTTCTTGTAGATCTTCTTTTCTTTCTGGTTTTGAGTGAGTGTGCTGATTTCTTTAATTCTCTTCCTATTTTTGGCCTTATTAACTTTTATGTACACCAGTTCTGCCCAGAATCCATTCTCTGTAGCTATGTCCAATATTTTAGTAAGTTCACATTGGTATTCTGTTTTGCCCATTGGTACATTTACCAATCTGTGTGTAAGGCTGTTCAGTAAAGCATGCTGATGGGGAATGGGATTGTAACTCTTTTGTTTTATATAGCTGTTGGTGTGGGTAGGTTTTCTGTAGATGCCAAATGTAAGGTGATTATTAGTTTTGATGATTTTTAGGTCGAGGAATGGTAGTTGTCCATCACATTCCTTCTCCATTGTGAACTTTATAGACTTTTCTTGCGTATTTAGGAGTTTTAGTGCAACTTCTAGGTGTTTTTCTGGGACTATTGCAAAGATGTCGTCTACATAGCGGTACCATATTTTGATGCCGGCAGTCGACCAAAGGAATTGACAATGGAAGCACATGGCTTCTGAAACATGTTTTCCGAAATAAAAAGTAAGTGATGGAGTGTTACAAAATCGACTCAACTAAATTTCAATTGTTAAAACACATCACTGTCGCAAAGGCCACCATATATCAGGATAGCTCTTGCTGAAATAACTTAAAGGGATTTAGATAAGTGAATTACTTTTATAATATGTCCGATAAGCTCACATTGACAAAAGATTATAAAATCTTTATGACCCACGCTTTTAATCTAATCTAAATTGAATGACACTTTTATGAGAGGGTTCAGATATATTTAACAACATTATAAGGACCTCCAAGGCAAATAAAATATGTACTCCAGTCATGAAAAGTGTAGAAATTTGGCTGGTTTAAACACAACTTAAATCCTTCCATAATAACAAATAAAGAAAAAAGACAAAAATGGTTCTCACATTGAATTACATCACAACACAAGTAATTCTACAACTACAGTTTTGAATGACTAGCAAAATAAATAAGAGAACAATTTGAAAAATATAAATTTCTAATATGTCTGAACAACATATTACAACATATTACAATAAAAGTTAATCAGTTTTATATCATTTTCAACAGCAAGATTTTAATTTTTATTATAGCTCAATGTTCTGAAGATTAATTTGTGAAAAAGCTTTCAAAAAAACTAATCTCATTTCAAAATAAATAAAAAAATAGAAATGGGCATGATAATGTAACAATATTAAAAGATAACATGAGGTAAATATTTATTGATGCTTTGAATGAAGGATTTATAGCTCTGAAACAATTCAAAAACCATTTAATTAAAACTCTCAGATTCTAACTTTGTCAAACATTATAAACGAGGATCAAATAAACAAAGGCATTAACTATGGTTAAAGCAATGCTTTTGAGCCTTACCTTTCCATTCCCAAAAGTTTTTGTTGGCGTGTTAACAGAAATGAAAATAAGGTCAGCTTCTTGTATTGCTATTGCTATATTGGATGAGAAGAAGAGATTCCGACCTCTGCATTCCTTCACGACCTCATCCAAACCAGGCTGCAAAGAAAAATCAAATTCTTAAGCAAATTTAAGGATAGTATTTCTGCAAGTTTTTTTAAAAATATTATTTGGTTATTTAACAATACTGTGTTATGCACTAACACAGTCTTAAATGAATTACAGCACTGTTAAGCCACACTTTGTGTTTCACCATTGCTATGGCTATTGTATCCTTAAATTATTTACTTAAAGCGATAACAGTGAGGATGCAGGTCCTTCAAACACATACAAGGTCAACATAAATAATGCTAAATTTGACTCAATTATACCCTTGTTTTATTACATAAGAGCTGAAGACAAATTCACTGTAAATTTCTCGGCTTTTAGCCAGGTTAATACATGGATTAAACTGGTTAGAAGCTCAAGAAAATTTAAAGTTACTCAATAACATGTTTGCCAGAAAACAATATCATGCAATGCCTTAAGACAGAAATTCCATGTGCAATATAATAAACAGTGAAATACCATGTTTCACTTTAAAATATTTTTGAAAATTGGATGAGCATATATGTTTTAAGGTGGGGAATAAACAAGTTTACAAAAAAACTTAAGTGGGCAGAAAATGCCACAGACAAAGGCAATTTGCATGTTATTTTAATGGTTTGAAACTGCACAGATTCATGGCATAACAACTGCAATTCTAAGGATTTCAGTTCAATAGTCAACACTACAAATATTTTTGAGTTAGATGAGTTTTATTTGTTAAATTAAGTACTTCTGTAATTGTAAAAGGAACAGACCAAGAACAACTTTTAAATTGATTTAAAAATAATCAGCTATAGTAAATGTAGAAAAAAATCTGTTGCAATGCATTTTCACGCCTCTCAGAATAAATCTTTCAAAGAATCCAAAGTTCACCTCAACACAAAATAAAAATCTAATCTGTTCCATTCACATGACTATCTGTTTTGCAAACAAATTTCTTACAAAAGATTAGTCTTCTATCTTCATTATGCCAATCAACATTAACATTCCAGAAACGTTCTTAATGCCTGCTTCTTTGTAAATAGAAGGGAAGAAAGGGAAAGCACTAGGTGATAGCCTCGAAGATGAATCCTTTGTTCTTTATTTTTAAAGTTTAATAAGTTATTGCATTTGGTAAATCCTGTTGAGAATTTACTTTGGTGTTATCATGCATGATTCCATTTTTGTTAGCATATATGATAATGGTTTCAGGTTTCTTGTCATATGAAAAAAGCATCAATGTTTCCAAACTGAATAAAGAAATCTCTTGGTGAAATACACTGTTTTAAAGAAACTTCATAAAATGTAAGATGCATGTATACCTATATTAGCTAATATCAACATTATATATATAAAATCTGATGTGTTCCATTCACATAATTTCTCTGCATCTCTGTAACAAATTATTGTTAAGAAGCTTATTCTTCTATCTACTTCATGCTAATGGAGATAAACTTTAGCAGAAATGCTTTCTTGTAAGTAGAAGGGAAATAATGAAACACACTAGGCTAAAACGATAGTCAAATCTTTTAAAAGCTGGTTGTCTTGTGGATGAAATCTGTTTCTTTGCATTGCTAGGAGCTGACCAATTCCCATATGTGAAAATTTTTGTATTTTATAACTGAAACCAATAACAAGAACCATCTCAAAAATGGTCAATTTTACGGGGGGGAAAACAAAAACAAAAAAAAAAAAAAAAATGTATATGACACATTTCAATGAGATCTACATAGCAACAATGTTGATAAAAGGTGGTTTTGGAACAGTGATACATATGAACAGAATGTTTGAGTTGGATTAAATATCACTTACATGTAGTTTTGCCAAACTGGTTTTGAAGCCATGTGGGCTTCATTGTCGATGCTTTTCAACCATTTTCAAATCTCACATGGCAAAACTACATATAAGTGATATTTAAGTGTTACAAATCCAACTCAGAAATATTCAAGATCTACATATTTTGTGAAGAAAGTTTTTGTCTATCTCTTACGGTTTACTAGTTATGCAAAATCCACCAAACTCATTCAGAATAAAGCGGTCTTCAGAGGCTATTCCCAGAAAATTCAAATTATACACTACATTTATCATTTAAATATCTTTAATATAAGGTATTTTAATAAAAATTATTAGTGCAATTTTTGAGAAAATAAAAATTTTCGAAAATTGTTCCATGTAAAGGGTAGTTTGGGATGGGATATTCCTCAAAATCTTTGTGTCGTATCCTTGGAAATTACTAAATTTATATACCAAGTTTGTTATTATACTGAATTTTCGTTTTTAAGTTATGTTCACAGACTAACGGACACACACACACATGTTAACTTTTTTCTAAAAATGCCTTTTTTTTTATTCAGGGGATCCTAAACGTCTATTTCTGGTGAAAACTCAGTATTGAATTTTTGGGTGGAATGTAATACCTTCTCTATACACTATGTACATAGTAAGTGTAGAGAAAGTAAAAATTTGGGGAAGTTGCATTACTTGTTAATCAGCATAATGGATAAATTTGTTTTACAGAAATATACTGAACATTAATTTGAAAATATGTATGTTATTTGCTCATTTTATTTGCTGGTCTCTTCTACTAGCTCCCTTCATAAGATATTCAAGAACATAACAGCACTGCTTTACATGGTTTGCATTCTATTCTACTTTCTCTTCCGTATTGTTCAATAACTCTTTCTTTGCACCCCCAAAATGTAGTAATATTCATTTTTGTTGTTCTACTGAAGATGAAATCCAATGTTAAACTTTACCTCATAAATGGGAAGTTTATCCGAGTTCCATTGTGCAATACGTTCCTGGCTTTTGTCTACCACTGTTACTGTTATGTCTGGACATTTGAGGGCCATGACACTGCATGTCGGACCTCCAACATAACCTGCTCCAATGCAGCATATCTTCTTGATTGCTCGGTCATCTTTTCTGGAAAAAGGGGCATGATATTAGTCATTTCTTACCATATCTTGTAGCTTACAATAACTACCAGTTATAATTCTGAATATGCATTTTTGAAAGGTGCATTATGAAATCCACTGCAAATTAAGACTTTTATGACAGTTATTTACACCTATTATTCCTAAGGATGCTTCCTTCTCTTACCACTATTGCAAGAAATGGAGGTAGTCTGATAGTGCAGAGAGTGAAGATTTACGACTTACTGCATAATGCGTAGATGACAATCAGTACTGCTTTCTCTTTCCCTTTTATTTCTTCATTTTACAATATATTTTTCAGAATGCTTAAAAATCATTGGTCTGGGCCAGGTGTGAACCTGCAACCTTGGGATCAGAAGGCCAGCACCTGACCAACTGAGCCACCCAGACCAAAGCACTTGCTTGTTGTTTCACATGTATGGCATGTATGGCACTTGCCATATATAAAGCTCTGATTAATACTCCAACATGCTAACTATACAGGGAATGGAAATGGAATTTTATTTATGGATTCTCTTTAATTAGTAGTTTTCAGCATCCCATTCTCTACTGGGCATGAAAGATCACTTCATTTTTTTTTTCAGATGCCTCTTTATCAGGCTTGAGGTTGTTTTATGTGCCATAAATCTGCGACACAGGACCAACAGCTTTCATGCCAATAAAAATCCAGGCTTAAACCTGCGACCTTGGGTATGTGACCTAACCATTCAGACATGAAAACTTTGGCTATAGGCATTAAAACTATATATATATATATATATATATATATATATATATATATATATATATATATATATATAAAATGGGTCATTAAATTAAAATGTAATTCTTCTCGCAGTCTATGTTTCCTTCGCTGTTCCCTTGCCACCTGCTGGAACTTCAGACTGCCAATTCCTGCGCTAAGGTGCAATGGCACCATATTTCACTGTTATTGCTGTATCAAGTCTAGTTAGTCAGGTGCCTGTGGCATTACAGCCAATCTGGTATCTCTGATCTATGAAAGAATGTGTGTTTATATGCAAAGTTTACCTAAAACACAAATCTGCTTGCCATGTGCACATTGTTGAAAAGCTTCCAAATTCTTCACCATCTGCAAGAAAAACTACACATGCAATCATGCATAAGTTTGAAACTTAAAGTTCAGTGTTAGCTAAGAAACATTCAAGGAGAAGATCACTCTAAACTTTATGCAATTAGCACCAGCTTAAAGCAATCATCTTGAAGATCACTAGACAAATTAGCTCAACAGACAGGCTTGTGTCTATCTTCTACAAGAGATGCTACACGTCTATTAAAATTTAAACCCTATTGCTATACACAATACGCTTACTAGATATGCTGCATGTTTAGTAGCAAAAAATAAAAATTTATAGCATTTACTATAAGGCACGGACATTAGCACACTTTCATCGGCACTTGATTCATGTTGAATCGCATTTAGAAACAATAAACTTCTTACAGTGAAGACTACACTTTAAAATGTTATAATAATTGCAACAGAAAAAGAAGATAATGGGTTAAGTAACAGTGTGCTCTACAATAATAAGTAAAGATAATTACCACAGTATACAGGTTAACCTTAAATCAACTTGTAAGGATCCAATAGTCAAATGATCCAGTTATTGTTAAATTACACAAAGGTAAGCAATTTAAAAACAAACTTAAAACATATTTAACTGAAAATGTAAATGGTGTGTTAGTTATGGATGCTCTTTAACTGCTGTGGTTCTCAGCGTCCCATTCTAAATTGCACATGAAAGACCACTTAATTTTGCTCAGTCTTTCGTCCTCCGCCGGGTTTGAACCTGTGACCTTGGGTATACAAAGTTAGCGTGGTAACCACTACACCAAGGAGGACGACAATTTAACTAAAAAATTGTATAAATAGATTAGATGAATTATTGATTTATATAACTCAAATTAATCAAGATAAATATATTTTTACAGAAATAACTTTATTACACATTTCCTTGAAGGATAAAGGGGATAAGGTAGTACAATAGGCTAAATTTATAGCCAAATTCTTTAAGAGCTGATTGCTTTGAAATTACGTCCTACTTCATTACCAGGAGAAAAAATAACTTTAGAATTTTAAATTAGAAAATTCAAACCATAACAAAGGAATGCTTAAAATCTCTTAGAATTAAATAAAAAACAAGCTTGTGTGCTTTAACAAGATATAGTTTCTCCAGTAAGATTCTAGCCATTTCTTATGGTTCCTGGTTACCCAGTTATAGAAAAGTAATTCAGAATGATGAGGACTTCAAATGCTATTAGTCAAAATTGTTAAAGGGGCAATTGACTGAAAGTTTGAGGTATTACACCAAATTTGTGATTTTTACTTTGTACATAGTACATAAGTAGAAAAGCTACTGCATTCCACCCAAAAATTTGATATTGCGACTTCACTGGAAATACACATTTTAGTGTTTCCTGTATTAAAAAAAATCTGTTTTCCCATTCACGTGATTTTCTCTACCTACTCTGCAAACTATTCTTACTAAGATTATTTATCTAATATATCATCCTAATCAAGATAAACATTAACACAAAAATTGCTTATTACTTGTTTCCTTGTAAGCAAAAGGGAAATAAAGGGATAGACTAGGCTAATGCAATAGTCAAATCTTTTAAAAGCCAATGCTATATGAAACAATTGAAATTCTCTTTGCATGGCTAGGGGTAAAACAAAAGGGTATGAAACAAAAGATGACAACAGCTTTAGTTTAAGTAGTTTAAAATTTAAACCAATAACAAGGAATATATTAGAAATGTTTAACTCTAGCACAAAATAAAAGAATAAAAACAAATAAATAAATGTAAAAAAACCTGCATATGACACAATTGTAAGTTTTAATGATATCTATATTTTTTTCTGAAGTACGTTTTTGTCTATCTCTTATGGTTTACCAGTTACACAAAGTCATCCAGAATGAAGAGGTCTTCAGGGGCTATTCTTAGAATATTCAAGATGTACATTTTGTCATGAAAATATGTTTAACATATGGTATTTTAATCAAAATCATTAGCCATTTTTGAGAAAATCAAAATTTTCAAAAGAAGAAACTGAACTTAAAAACTAAGTTTGGTGTTTAATGCACTTTTCATTTTTGAGCTATGCTGACCACAACCATATAATACAAACATTTTTCTTTATCGAGGGGGTCTAAAAACATGTCTTCAGTGAAATCTCGGTATCAAATTTTTGAGTGGAATACGATACCTCCTCTATCTGCTATACACATTGTACATTGGTGTAGAGAAGGTAAAAAGCAATTTTAGAAAAATGTGTGTGTGTGTGTGTGTGTGTGTGTGTGTGTGTGTGTACACATCAGAAACAATAACAGATAAATACATACTAAATTTGGTAAGTTGTAGTACCTTGGTAATCTTCCAAAGTTTTGACACCAAGATTTTCAGGAATGTAACTGCACCTAAACCACCCCTTACATGGAAATGGCAATTATTTTTTTTATTTTCTCAAATATGGCCCTAATGATTTTCATTAACATACCAAATATTTATGATATTTACTAGACAAAATGTCTTTTGAGTTTTCATGCAATAGCCTGTAAAAATCTCATTTTAAAGCAATTTTGTTTAACTTGCAAACCAAAAGAAAAACATAAAAACTAATTAAATTTTTTAAACAAACCATTTATTTAAAATAAATTTTTTTGGGGTATCCAAGATAATCTATTTTCTTTTTAATTTGTCAATGGTTTTTAGGTTTTTTGAAGTGCTGTTACCATTCAGTTATTCTTTACAATGTCAGGGAAATAGGAAGGAATTTCAGGAGTATCATAGCAGTTTACTTTTAAACATTTGACCATTGATTCTGCCTTGTGTAACTCACTTGAACTTACAACAAAATGTGTAATTAAACTATTTTTCTATACTTAACGTGCAATTTAATGGGGGGTTCAGATGGGCCAATCCCTTGGCTACATTTTATTGCTATTCCACTACTCTCCTTCAAAAAAAAGCATCTCTTGACAACACCTTGTGGCTTAGTGCCTTCAACTTTGGGCTATACTTAAGAGCACACCAAAAAGTGCTACAAATATTGAAGTTTATCCAATATATTTTTGCAAATGTTTACCTTGATTAACATGTAGTTAGTAAATAGGCATTTTCCAGGTTCAAATATGAATTTCAAAAGTTAGTTTGGTGGAATAATTTCTGGTATTTGATATTCACTTATTTCTAGGAGAGCAGGAAGAAACTTTAAAACTTTGTAACAGAAGTTTGAACAAATACTGGCTTTGAAATAGTCGTTTTAAAGTTAAAAATGTCAAACTCCGGAAAATGCTAAGCATTAAGATGTATAACTTTTTTTGGTAAAACAACAGGTGATCCAGATTTGAAAGTGTTAAAAACATTGTGTCCAGTTTTAAAATCTGTTAGATTATCATGGCTTTGACTACTTCTTGGGATCATTGGAGTTTTAGATTCACAGATCTCTCGGCTACGCTTTGCGTACAACAGTACATAACTGCAAAACAGCTCTAATGGCAGTACAACGAAGGTACCAAATCCGGATCACGTGTGGAAGTATTGCCCCCCCCCTTTTGTTTTTACTTATAATTTTAGCGTTCGTTGCACCCAAAACGCCAAACATCAGCTACAATCAAAATACTCGCAATTTTGCGATTTACACTCGGCCTAATTAAATTGCACTACCTTTGTGCATGAAACGATTCCCGTCTTATTATTATGCCTGCGACGAACCAACACACCTCCAGAATACAATAAATGTTTGTCACCACGATCTGACAGATACGAGTCAGATATTCATCTGATAAAAGGCAAACGTGCTAATACAATGGCAGATATTCAAACTCCACCTAGTTTCGAAATGTTTCCATAACTTTATCTGTAAAGAAACGAGACTGAATAATTCTCAAAAATAACTTAATTTTCACAAAACGTAAATACAATCAATTTAGATTTTTTGTCCCTCAGCTTAATTACAAACGAAAACAATATATTTGTATAACAAGAAATAATTTTACACATTATTAATACAAACCTGCTCATTTTGTAAAAGGAGTTACAGCAATAAGAGCAATAATTTTAATATTTCGTGTGAGATAGACGTGGCGATTTGGGTTTGCTCAGTCCGCTTCGAATGTCAAAGTTGATGTAGGTGTTTCAGATTTACTTCGACAATCTTCAAAAAGAGAAAACTAACGTACGTAATCTCTGAGGTATGAATGTTGTAAGCACATTTCGTTGACGAATCGTGTTTTGTATGTGAATAGGAATGTTAAACAATTTGATTACTTCACTCGTTAGTTACGCAGTGACCATGACATGCTCTTGTCTTCTCGGTCGAACCGGCGACACAAGGAATACAGGGCCAATAGCATGTCCGGATGTTTTCGAGATGACCTCTTCTCGGTTACCAACATTGGAAGCTTAAAGTACTGTAAAATGAATAGCTTGTTTTCTTGATCGGCACTAAGGGATTTTAATGATTATTTAATTTCCATTAAAATCCTCGCCACGGCAATCGAATTTTCTTTATTTTCATGTTTTTGCTGCGTCACAACCTACCAGTTCGCTAAGTCAACCATTTATAATGATTGTAGGTTGGCGGGGACAGGTAGAAAACGAATTGATACTAAAATGTGGTTTTCTTCCTTAACAGTTATCACACACACTATTATTCGATCATTAGGCATTCCTATTCTTTGCGAAAACTACAAATTCCTCTATCACTATTTCTTTTTTTCGAAATAAATTAACAGAGCCCAGTATTTTCTTCGTTACTACTTTCTCTACCACGTATGGCTCATAGTAGATAGAGAAAATATTAAAAATTCTATAGGTACCGAGATTATTAATAAAAGAAATGTAGATCTCATTAAAACACAAAATTTATATCAAAAGCATGGTTTTGTTGGACTTGACCATTTCCAAGAGATATTCCTTGTTTTGGATTTAAATTTCCTAACATTTATACTTTTCTCAAATGGGAAGTCCTTTATATTTTCATTCTGATATGCAAAGAGAACAGCATTTTAAAGTGAGCACATAGTAATTGACTCTTAAAAGATTTGACTACTACTTTAGTCTATTGTATTCACTTATACTTATCTACAAGAAAACGTAATAAATGCCATTTATGTTAATGTTAATCGATTAGCATGAAGTAGATAAAAGAATAAACTTTAGTAAGAATAGCTAGAGAGAAGATCATGTGAATATATCACATCAGATTTTATCTAAGATTCATCTATATTCATCTATAATAGATAACTTATCTATTATTTAACAGTTTTATTATATTTTATTCATTTTCAAAAAAGTTTGTGAAGCACCAAAAATACAGATGCAGTAAACAGAAAACATGTTACTTTCTCTACACTACTATGTACATAGTGTACAGAGAAGGTATAATATTGTACCCAAAAAAATCAATGTCAAGATTTCAATGGAAATATATGTTTTGAGGTCATGTGAGTCCAATAATGCATTTTTTAGAAAAAGGTCTGTGGACAGCATAGCTCAAAAACTAAAAGACCATTAAGTACCAAACTTGGTATTTAAGTTTGCTACCTTCCAAAGATGCGACATGAAGATTTTCAAGAAATTCCCCCACCCCAAGCTACCCTTTACAGGGACAAATTTTTTAAAATTTTGATTTTCTCAAAAACGCTTTTGATTTAAATAGTGTATATTAAAGCTATTTATATCACAAATAAAATGTGTATCTTGAATTTTCTGGGAATAATTTCTGAAGACCTATTCATTCTGGATGGATTTTACAAAACTGGTAAACCATAAGAGATAGACAAAAACGTACTATACAAACATGTACAACTCATTAAAAATCACAATTTATGTCATATACATTTTTTTGTGGAATTGACCATTTTTGAGATATTCCTTGTTATTGGTTTCAGTTTTAAAATACTTAAAAGCTTTTCACACACAGGAATTTGTCAGCTCCTGGCAATTCAAAGAAACAGATTTCATCCACATGCAGACAGCTTTTAAAAGAGCTGACTAACATTTTACTGTACATTGTACAGGTCATTTGTTACATAAATAAATATTATACATATATACATACAATTGCTTACAATGTGCTATTTATAATTCATCTAAATTATACAGACACTTATTAATGAGATATTCTTTCAGCTTATGTTTGAATCATGCTTTTTGGACGTTGACTAAATTTTTTAGTGCTACTGGTAGCCTATTGAATAAAATTGCCACCTTGTACCAACATCCCTTTCAGTGAAACTTTTATTGGGTGTCTAAAGAGATTGCAGTTATTTCTTGTATAATGGTCGTGCACTTAAGTAATTTCTTATTAATGGTTATTTATCTGTTATGTATAATATAGTTCTATAAACATACAGAGAATAAATGGTTAAAAGCTTATTATTGATAAATGCAGTTCTACATAATTCTTGTGATTTCATTTTATACATTAATCTGATGCTTTTCTTTTATAATATAAGAAGTTTATTCAATTATTTTTTTTTTTTTTAATGTTTCGTTTGTATGCCTTCTTTGATATCTAATTCATATTAGCAGCTTTTCCTTTGGAACAATTGCTCGTGGCATTGGAGTTCACTAGTTTATTCATAGCTCCACATTCTAGGGAAGATGGGAAAATAATCTTGGTCAGCCTTATTATGTATGTTCTAACCCACTTAGAAATGCCCCAGATATGAAATTAGCCTTTTTACAGTAAAACCAGAATTCTTATCTCAAATACAAAGCAACTTTCTGACAGATAGACCATATCTTTCCTAAACCAGTTCTTATACTGCAATGCTATATGAGAGAGACTTCTGTTGATAAATGGACAAAATTGTGACAAAAAAGATACTACAGATTATCAGATTGAAGTTCACCTTGCTGAACAACATTTATGCACTCAAAAATATGCCCCCCCTCTCCCTTCCTAGCTTTTTTTTTCTAACTTGTATGTACACTGTAGGTAAAGAATGTATTATATTCCACAAAAAATTTGATACTGAGATTTCATCGGAAATACATGTTTTGAGGGCCCCTGATAAACACTTTTTTAGAAAATGGTGTGTACAAATGGAGAGGGGGGATGGTAGCAGAACTCAAATAACAAAGGTCAGTTAAATACTAAACTTGGTATAACATTCAACACAAACATTTTCAGGAAAATCCCCCCACCTCAAATTAAATAGAAACATTTCACAAAATTTTCAATTTTCTAATGAATAGCTCTATTTTATTTAAAATGCTCTATATTAAAGATGTTTACATGACAAATAAATTGTATATCTTGAATTTCTTGGGTAAAGCCCCTGAAGTCCTCTTCATTCTGAATCACATTTGCATATCTGGTAAGAGATAAAAACTTATCCACAAAAAATGTATATCTCATTAAAACATCCAATATGTCATAATGCTTTTGGTACAGAGATTCAAAGATACTCCCTGTTAGGGGTTTAAATTTTAAAACTCTTAAAACTTGACTCAAACTTGAGGTCCTCATCTCTTTGACATCTTTTGGCCAAAACAATCTCAATCTCAATATTTGCAAGTTGCTTTAGTTTAGTTCATTCTCTTATTTTCCTTCTACTTATAAGGAACTAAGAAATAAGGCCATTATCTTGATTAGCATCATGTAGGTAAAAGAATTATTTTTTGAAAGAAAACTTTTTTACAGATAGTCATGTGAACAGAACACATCAGATTTTTTGACCATAGGTATGTGTAATTATTCTTTATTTTCTTAAGAGTAGAAACCTTCTTAACAGCTTTCTGATATTTAAGCTTCTAAATTTTATTACTCATAAAATTAGTATTAAAACCATTAATTAAACCAGTATTGATTATAATAAACTATTAAAATCAGCAAATTTATGTGAAACAGCATTAAAACTTTTTTTATGTAATTATGAGTTGATTTTATATACATACCAAAACAGATTTATTGCTATTTTTTATTATCTTTAAATCTAGGAAAGATAGCCACAATTTACAGTTTCCATTGTGAATGTTACAGCCTTATCTTGTAAATATAAAGGTTTTAAAGCATCATGTTACATGTTAATCAAGAATGATAGAAACAATATCACATTCATTCTATAGAGCTTGCCTTTTTTTTTTTAATTATTTTATTTTAAATTTCAAAAGTTTTTCTCTAAGAGTGCTTGAAAATAAATTAGTTTTGTTGAAAGAAATAAACTTTATCATTAGCGGGCAAAACATATTGAGTTTTTAATACCTAAATTCTTAACATTTTCAAAAATATTGAATTATTAATATAACTATTTAGCTCTTATAATGGCTTAGACCACTACAGTTCCAGAAATAAGAGAAATTCACTATTTTGTTAATCAGATACAAAATTTAAGTAAGAACATAGTCTTCCAGTGGATTCCTGCACGCTGTGGATTGAGTATCCAACACATCCTAGTAAAAAATCTGATGTGTACCATTCACATGACTTTCTCTACATCTCTGCAACAAACTATTGTTAACAAGCTTATGCCTCTATTTACTTCCTGCTACTCGAGAACAAATTAGCAGAAATAGTCTTATTACTTGTTTCCTTGTAAGTAGAAGCGGAATAAGGGAGTACCATAGGTTAAAGTGATAGTCAAAAGCTGGTTGCTATTTGACTGAAGTTCCTGTTTATATGGACAGGAGTTGACAAATCCCTATATGAGAAGTTTTTCATAGCTGAAATCAAAACAATGAATATCTCAAAAACGATCATTTCCACGAAAAAAATGTATATAACATAAATTGTGCATTTTAACGTGCTCTACATTTCTTGTGTGGTAGGTTTTTATCTAAGTCTTATGGTTTAGCAGTTATGCAAAATTCCATAAAATTCGTCCAGAATAGTCTCCAGAGGCTATTCCCAGAAAATTCAAGATATACATTTTGTTTGTCAGGTAAATATCTTAAACTCCTGAAGTACCTTGAAAATAGCCGTTGCCATTTCAGACTTAGCACTGTCTCGGGAAACATCTGCATAAAATTAGATTGATATCATCTCCAAATTGTCTATTTTGCAACAAGGAAGAGAAAATGAACATGGAACATACATCTGTAAACAACTTACCTCAAAATATTAGGAGGCAAGAAGGAGAATGGCTTTGATGCTAAACCTTGAGCATTAGCCCCTCACTCACACACTATTTAGCTAGAATTTAAGTAGGCAAATTTATGCAATTTACAGTAGGTATTTTAGTTCCAAGTTGAATTTTGGAAAGCATATAAATACTTTGGTATAATTCTCACTTTATTAAGAGTTTTATTATAACTCTAAATGCCTGATTTTAATGGATCATTATCAATTCTTATGTAATCATCTTGAAGAAAGTGTTCCACCTTCTTAATTTATTCAATTTTATTTAAAATTACAATTCTATTACCTTTATCAGCTTTAGTATAGAGTGTATCTTTTTCATTCAATGATTTGTTTATTATGACTTACTTTAGGGTGGCTTTTATTCAAATTTACTTAACTTTACTTTAACCTATAATTTAATATTTTTATTTACATCCTGATAATTTTAATTTTAAAAAGGAAACCATAATTTAGACCTGAATCCAAAGAGCATTACAGACCATAACAAACTTGCAATATGGATAAACATCTTGATATGGAATAACAAAGGCTGCCTCATAAACTTTGAAACCCTGCCAGTTGACAGCCTAGTGAAGTTCATCATTCTACCAAAGAGAGGAGATTGCAAATGGAAGTGATAGTGGCCCTTGAGGGGGATCAATGAGAAATATCTCTGAATAATCTGACTTATGCTGGTCTTAGTAAGATTTTGTCTACCTATTACTGTTTACCAATTATGCAAAAGTCATACAGAATGAAGAGAACTTCAGAGGTACTTAACTCACTTTTTTTTAATTTATTTTGTTCACACACATGCAGACCATTTTCTAAAAATATTTTTATGCAGTTAGGGTCCTCAAAATATGCATTTGAGATGAAACCTGGGCATCTAATTACTTTCTCTATAGGCACTATGTACATAGTGTATAGAGAAGGTATTGCACTCCACCCAAAAATTCGATACAGAGATTTCACCAGAAATATATGTTTTAGGGTCCCCTTTATCTAAAAGAAAAAATAGCATTTTCGGAAAAAGGCCTGTGTGTGTTCAAAAACTAAAAGTAGGTAAAATACCAAACTTGGTATATAAGTTTAGTATCTTCCAGGGATGTGACACAAAGATTTTGAGAATAAACTCCCCACCCCCAACTACCCTTTACAGGGAACTTTTTTCGAAAATTTTCATTTTCTCAAAAATGGCTCTAACGATTTTGATTAAAATTTCTTATGTTAAAGACATTTACCTGGCAAATAAAATGTATATATTGAATTTTCTGGGAATAGCCTCTGAAGAGTAGTTTATTCTGGAAGAATTTAACTGAATTTTGAATAACTGCTCATCCGTAAGAGATGGACAAAATCTTACTACACAAAAAATGTAGAGCACGTTAAAACACAATTTGTTATATACATTTTTTTCGTGGAGTTCATCAATTTTGAGACATTGCAATTTTTGTTTTCTGCTATGAAAAACTTATACTTTTCTCATACAGGAATTTGTCAACTGCTGTCCATACAAACAAAGGAACTTCAGTGACAGCAACCAGCTTTTGATTATCAGTTTAACCTATGGTACTCCCTTATTTTGCTTCTACTTACAAGGAAGCAAGTAATGTGGCTATTTCTGCTAAGTTTTTACTGATTAGCATGAAGTAAATAGAAGTATAAGCTTTTTAAGAATAATTTGTTGCAGAGATGTAGAGAAAGTCATGTAAATGGAACACATCAGATTTTTTTTGGGTGGAATGCAATATCTTCTCTTCATTGTACAGAAGGTAAAAATTTGATGTGCTACATTCGCTTAACTTTCTCTACCTTGTTGCAGTAGACTATACTCACAAAAGCTTATTTTTCTACCTCATGCATATCAAAATAAACATTAGCAGTGGTTTTTATTACAATATATTTCTTATACAAGAACATTAAGAAAATACAATAAGCTAAAGTAAAATATTTTAAAAACTGGTCTCTAGTGATGGTATTGAAAATCCATTCTCTTGGCCTGACAAGGATGAAAATATATGAATAACAACTTATTTGAGAAAAATATAAGTATTGGAATATTTAAACTTGTAACAAGGGATATATACAGTAAATGTGGTGAGCTCCAAAACAAAAGCATACTTGACATAAATTGTATGTTTTGAGATCTGCATTCTTTGTTCTCATACAGTTTACCAGTTTGCAAATTAATTTAGAATGATGAGAACTTCTAGGGCTAATCCGAGGACATTTGAGATCTACATTATATTTGTCGTGTAAACATACTTAATCAAAATCCTAGAGCCATTTTCGAAAATTTTCCACGTAAAGGGTAGTTTGGAGCAGGAGGATGTTCTTCAAAATATTCATATCACAGCCTTGGAAGATGCTGAATTTAATTATCCAGTTTGATATTTCACTAACTTTTTGTTTTTGCATTATGGTGTTCACAGGCACATGGACCTCTTTCTAAACATACTATTTTTTCAACTTAATTGTATATGGTAGCTGGGCTTGTAGGTCGTGATCCAAATAATTTCTTTACCCATGTTTCGCTGAAATCTGCGTCTGGCATCTTCAGAAACAAAGCTATTAGTCCAGCTCCAGAGTCTCACAAGACTCAATCCTTATCATATATATGTATATATAGCAGCACAGGAAACTTGAGTGTAGCCAGTTAGGGGTGGAGTAGAGTTTACATAGCCAGTAAGGACAGACAGAAAAGTCAGAAGTGGCAGAACATTCCTTATTATTTGGCCATGACATGACCTACAGGGACACTGTGGTGCTCTCAAGGACAAGCCAGGCCTGCTTGACACGAGAAGCATAGAAATATTCAAGCACAAAAATGCTTTCAATTGCAGAGAAGAGGAGCAGCAGATAAGCAGATCCTGGCTCTAAAAAGAGCGAGAGTGAAGCAGGAGATAAGGGAAGCTCTTTGCTTTATACCTGATCCGGAGACAGCTAATAGGCATGCCCCACACTCCTTACACGTGCTGCTATATATATATATAGTGAAATGTCAGTAATGAAACCATTTGGACCATGGCCTACAAACCTGGCTGCCATGCCAATCAAATTGATGCCAGCCGTGGATGCCTAAGTATTTTTGGATACACTAAATTGAGGGAATAGAAGCTACTAACTGTGATGCGTAGTCATATAATAAGCAAGTTGGCAAATGGTAACACTACATCACTGAAAATTTCACTTACTTGATGCGTTTAGAGAACAGGGTATTGTTCCCATTATCAACAATTCTCCAACTGACTGTGCCACTTTCATTTCCTGTCCAGGGGAGGCTGTAGATTGCTGGTGCTCTCTGGTGACGGGGGTGTTGAATCTTCCAAGGGTGGTTGGTGGCACTCATTCCAAATTCATCACATGGTCTTTGTGTTTTTGTATATGAACCTTTTCCCAGGTTTCTAATTCGTAACCATTTTTTATAGGTTTTAAAAGATTTATACTAGGTGTGATGTCATGATTTGAGGTGTAGAAATTATGAGCTACTGATTTGTCTGTTTTTGGTATAAAAATCTCATATATTCTTTTTCCAAATTTCTCTCACTTCTGCCTACGAATACTAGATTAGTCATTGCAATCTATTTGGTATATTCCAGCTACTTTTTTCTAGGGATAGGGTCTTTTGTTTTGTTGCACAGCAGTTTTTGTATGCTATGGTGATTCTGAGGAGCTAAGGTGATGTTTTGTTTTTTGAAGATTTCCCACCCTGGGGCACCCCATAAATTTCAAAAAATCTTATTGTTGAATAACACAAATTAGATCATTCACGACCAAAATTACCCACTTTTACGATAACACACATTTTCAGTGCTGTAGCATTCAACAGGGACTCGACGGGTCATATGATAATTTGCTCCATGGCCTGTTTCCATCACGTGGGCCTCATCCACACCCACAAAGACATTTTTTTCTAAAAATACTACTTTTTTGGATTCAGAGGACCTCTAAACACATTTCTGGTGAAATCTTGATATCAATTTTTTTGGAGGAATACACTACCTTCTTTACTTACTATAACGGTACATATAGAGAAAGTAAAGATTTTATTATCTTTTACAAAAAAGAAAGTTGAGCTGAAAATGCAATCAAATGTGGACTGCAAAAGTAGTTCTTAATTTGAAATATTTGAGTTTATTCACAAAGATAAGAGAAGTTTTGTTGCAAATTATTGTTACATTAATATTTGTGTTGCTTAACTGCTAATAGCTTCAGTTTTTACATATTACAATTACTGCAAATGTTTATAAACCGTCGGATAAGATTAAACACAGTACCTTGCCTCTCCCTTCATTCCCCTTTACAGATAACTTTAGCTGATGGAGAGACAGTAGGTGTACTGGCAAGTATATAAAATCAGACACTGCATTCAGAAAATGTTCCTTTTCTCTATTTTATGCATTTATTTAACACTGTACAAAAATATAAGCATTACCAACAGACACTGTGCATGTAAAGAAAATAATTCTGGCAAATAACTACCATTTTACACAAGAGATTCAATTTACGAGAGTAAACAGCATCTCAACACGTTACTTTTAGCAAAATGCCCAAAAATAGGCAGGTCCCTTTGTAAACTTAAAAATACCTGTACAAGCACAACTCCTTAGTAAATAATGTTAACAAAAAATAATCAAATTCAGTCTACTGTCTTTGGTATGGCACATTTCATAGGACTAATCCATAAGGAACACAAGCAAAAAGTGACTTTACTACCAGCATCAGTGTCCATATATAACAAAAACTTATTGTATACAAATTTAACATCATAGAGTATTTTTAGCTGTCATTCACATCTGATATTACAATAGGATGTATTCTCTTCACGAGTGGTCTACCTTCAGAAATTTCTCATATTCTGATTCGGACATCAAGCGCTCCAGCTCTTTTGGATCGGTTATTTCAAGCTTGAACAACCAACCTGGAAGCAATAACATTAAAATTATAAGTGGGTCTTAAAGTGATCTATTAAAAAAATCCTCAAGGCCTCTAGATTATTTCATTTTAGGAAAAAAAAAAAATTGCTCTTGCATACTAAGCATTCTTATTTTCTGGTGTGAATACTCGTAATGAAACCTTTTCAACATATTTCTTTTTACTTTCTCTACATGTACCATGTGCATAGTGTATAGAGAAGGTATCGTATTGCACCCAAAAATCTGGCACAGAGATTTCACCGGAAATATATATTTTGGGAATACCCCCCAAACAAAAGAAAGCATTTTTAGAAAAAGCTGCGCGCGTGTGTGTGTGTGTGTGCGCGCGCGCATGCCTGTGGGCAGCATAGCTCAAAAACAAAAAAGTCTGTTAAATACCAAATTCAATATTTAAGTTCAATATCTCCTAAGAGTGCAACACAAAGATTTTTAAGAAAATCCCCCCCATCCTCAACTACCCTTTACATGGAAAATTTTGATTCTCAAAAATGGCTGTAACAATTTTGATTAAAATCTCTCATATTTAACATATTTACATAAAAAATAAAATGTATATCCTGAATTTTCTGGAAATAGCCTACAAAGACCTAAAGATTCTGGATTATTTTTTTTTGAAATTTGTATAACTAGTAAACCGAAAGAGATAGAGAAAAACTTATTACACTAGAAATGCAGAGCTCCTTAAAACACACAATTTATGTCAAACTTTTTTTCCTGGAGTTGTCTCCATACAGAATCTTGTCAACTCCTGGCCATGCAAAGAAATGGATTTTAATCCTATAGCAACCTTATTTTAAAACACGTGGCTGGCAGTTTATTATTTTTTTAACCTAGTGTATTCCCTTATTTCCCTTCTACTTATAAGGAACTACGAAATAAGACTGTTTCTGCTAATGTTTATTTCTATTAGCATGATGTAGATAGAAGAATAAGCTTATTAACAATAATTTGTTATAGAGATATAGAGAAAGTCATGTGAATGGAACACATCAGATTTTTTGTTTTTGGTCAGAGTAAAAGTTGCATGGCTTTTCTCTAATCTTACATGCTATTAAGAATATGTAACTTTATAACTAGTATTTATTGATTATTTTGTTTGTTAACGATTCTGTCAATTGCCAAGATCATCAGTGCCCCTGGTGGGCCATAATTTCATCATATAGGAGTTCTTTTACATGCCAATCTACTGAAATGGGCTGTTGTTTTAAGTACACTTAAAAACTATCAATCTGGGCTGGGGTATTCAGGTCAGAAGGTCAGCAAGGGCTCACAAAGGCTCTGTAGGGCATTGAGAAAAAATCACTACAGATAAAGTGCCTGAAGTCCTGCTGCTAGATAAAATAAACACGATAATTACTAATAAATTCTATGGTAAAAATGGAACACTTCCCAAAGGGAGGAAAGTATAATTCTGCAAATTAAAACAAAGACATATCCCATAACATGGTCATCCGTAAGAGCCATCTGTGTAAATAAAACATGGTCCCAAAAATGGGCTTGCAACTCCAAAAACATGCAGTGGAAGACCAAGCATGGGCAAAGATTCCCCCAGGGACAATAGAGGAGTAGTCAATAGTCAAATATCCAAGAGCCAAAGAAGCAGACAAAAAGGGAAGCAAGGCCTGTGGACTGACCAGACCAAAGCGTAGAGAAGATGAGTCGTAAAATATTCATTGCCAGAAGCTGACACAAACTGCCTTCTCAGGAGAAACAATGGAAGCCATTCTCATCACTCCAGGTGTAGATACACTCTGGACAAGATACAAGGCATGTCCACCGAGAGCTACAGTAAATTGCAAAGTTGACCACAAATAAGGAGGAAGAAACAATGCAGGAATACACTCAATTATGGAATTGATGGCAATAATGAAGAGAGTGAGATTGAGTACTATTCCTGAGCAGCTCCATTCTCTGATGTAAAACATGAGACAACAGAGCCCACATGCATATGTAACACCAAGTCCTTCACGAATTCCCAGAGAAACACAGAGAGGCATCCTCAGCAGCTCCAGTGATGCCAGGTACACAATAAGCCAATCCTTCAACAGATATAATGCACTTTCTCTAGATAGAAAAATATGAAGACATTGGCACTTTTGCAGAAATCCATTCAGGACACAATTCAAAAGAGAGATACGTGATCAGTCGAGGAATGGTAGTAGTTTTTCTATAGTGTTTAACGTCAACTTTTACTACAAATGGTACTGCAGATGATGACACTGATGATACATGGAAAGAAGATGGAGCACCGGTGCAATGCAATGGTGAGGGAGAATGGAGAACCTGGAAAAACCAGCACCTGCCCTGCTTGTTCACCACAATCCTGCATGCGGTTGCTTGGATTCGAACCAGGGCTCTAACTAGGTAAGAGGCAAGTGGTTAACCACTTGGCCATGGTGCGGCCTAACGTAAGTAGTGAAAGCTGCAGTGGATGTTGTACTAAAGTTCCTCAGAATCAGCCATTATCATTACTGTCCATTGCTCCATCCTGCATACTGCACTGGTGACGGAGATTGCACAGTAACAGGAGGGAAGACTGTAATCCTTCCCCTGTTTTAACATAGGAATGACAGTGGCCTTGCTCCAAGCTATAGGGAGCAATCCTCCACTCCAAATGTGGTTGTAAAACCCCAAGAGAAAGGATTTGCTGGCAGGAGAAAGGTGTTGGTGCATGATGATTCAAATATAAGTAATTGAGCCTGAGAACTGTGCATGCAGATCAGAGTGGCAGGGTTGAAGGTCAATGTGTTAGGAAGGGGAAACCAGCTTGTTTAGCTGCTTTAATAGATCTTTGATAACAGTGGGGCAATGAGTGAACAAGACGTTTCTTTGCAGATTGCACAATGTATTATTATAAAGCTTTTAACCAATGAATGGGTTAAACCCCCAGATATTTTAACTTGTTTGAAGGCACAGTTTAGGGACGCTACATTGTCCCAGAATTGAGTGTTTACCTGGGTTAGACAATTTAAGGCCAGCCAAGAAATTTTGCAAAACCAAGGCAATACTTTGTGCTCAAGGTCTAAGCTTCACAGCCAGGAAAGTTCCCGTGATAGCAGTTTTTGACTACAGAGGAAGTTTTACTCAATTTAGTTCACAATAAATCTACTGTGAATGCAGCTTACCACTGCCACTTGTTAATGTCAGCAAAAGCTGCCTACCAAAACAAAAGGTGCTGTACCCCATCGGAGATATCATCCTTTTCCAAGACAATACTAAGCTTCACACTGCAAATTTGATGAACAGCTTAGGGACATGCACTGGGAAACCCTTGAACACCCTCCCTAGAGCCCAGATTTGTATCCCTGAACTATTTTTTATTTGTGCCCACGAGAGAATTGCTTGAAGGGGAACAATTCAAAACCAATGAAGATGTTGAAGAACACATGCGCAACTGATTGATGACACTCCTAAAACTTTTTTTGAACAAGGAATATTCAAGCTTCCTTATTGTTGTCAAGTATAAAAGTGTGAAGGAAGAGAGAATGTGTCATTGCTAAGTTGTTTTAAATCAATTTCTTTGCATTGCCAGCTGTTGACAAATTCCCTTATGTGAAAAGTCCAAGTATTTTAAAACAAACCTATAATAAGGAATATCTCAAAAATGGTCAGCTCCATGAAAAAAATTTATATTTATGTGTATTTTAACCAGATCTACATTTTTTCTGCAGTAAGGTTTTGTTTCTCTTATATTTTATAAGTTATGCAAAATGCAGAAAAATTCATCATGAATAAAGAGGTCTTCAGAGACTATTCCCAGAAAATTCAAGTAAGTAAGTAATATGGTTTTAGGGCGCACAACTGCAAAGGTCATTAGCACCCTAGGATAAATAAAAGAGCTAAATATTAAAAGGCATAAAAACAACTAAAACAGGAGTACCACACAAGGGTTAAAACCAGGGAAAGCATAAAAAGGCTACCAAAGCCAGACTAAAAACGAGGCACTAAAAACATAAGCCAGTAAAAACTAAAACCCGAGATAAAATTAAACCCTACTGTACATCCCGCAGCAGTGGAGAAAATTAAAAAGTCCGTCACAATATACAGGGTTGTCGACCAGAAGGCTGGGGATGTCAGTAGGAAGACACAGGGATGCACGCAGCACAGTATAAAGGTGGCACTCCAATAAAAGATGACGCACTGTCAATGGCTCGTTACACGAAATACCACCTAAAACCACCTCATCGCGGCGACATGCACGCGAGGAAGTTGGCCAGGGGACAGGAAGGGACTTGACCGCCCTCAGTTTGTCACGCACCCCGGACCATTCCGCGAACCAGCGCGAAAGAATGGCCCGGCGCAGGTGAACACGAACATCACCTGGAGGAATGGTGGTGCTAAAACCATTAGGCAATAAAACTGCAGACTTGGCAGCTGTGTCAGCTTGTTCGTTACCGCACACACCTACGTGACCAGGAACCCAAACAAACGCCAGTGTCAGTGAGCGATTGCAGGCGATCCTGTATACGCTGTATCAAAGGATGGCATGGATACAGCTCACGCAGGCCCTGAAGTGCACTGAGGGAATCGCTACAAATAAACTGTTTTAAATTCTGTCCTTGGATAAAAAGAAGAGCCTGATATATGTTAAAAAGTTCGGCGGTAAAAATCGAACATTGCCCCCAAAAGATGAAATGTATAACTCCGCGAATTAAAAACGAAAGCACATCCCACACCACGGCCTTCCTTAGAACCATCCGTATACATCAAACAATGGTGTGGAAACCTGGCCTGCAGCTCTAAAAATGCGGAGCGGAAGACTGAAGGTGGAGTCGTTGCTTTCGGCATGGATGCCAACCCAAGGTGGAACTGGGTGTCGCAACGTAACCAAGGGGGGAATGAACATTCCCCCCGTGGAAACACAGGCGGTAGGCGAACATCCAAGAGCCGAAGAAGCAGGCGAAAACGAACTGCTGCGGGAAGCAAGGCAACCGCCCTGACAGCATATTGACGGTCAAGAGACTCGTCATAGAATAACTTGAAAGACGGGTGATCTGGCAAGGCAAACAGGCGGATAGCATAGCTGCAAAGATCACGCCTATGAGACAGCGGAGGTTCAGCAGCCTCCGCAGACAAACTAATAACTGGGCTAGTCGCAAATGCACCCAGCGCCAGACGAATCCCACGATGGTGGACTGGGTTTAAACATCGTAAAACCGAAGGACAAGCCGAAGAGTATACAATGCACCCGTAATCCAGTTTAGACCGAACAAGCGAACGGTAAAGCTGTAATAGGACGGTGCGATCTGCTCCCCAGGATGTGCCACATAAAACACGTAAAATATTAAGTGAACGATCACATCTAGCCTTCAGAGAAGAGACATGAGACGACCAGCTAAGTTTCCTGTCGAACACCAAACCAAGAAACTTTACAGTTTCGGCGAAGGGCGGTTCGGCCCCAAGATGTAGAGAAGGCGGTTCGTATGGTTTCCGACGCCAGAAGTTGACACAAACTGTCTTCTCGGAAGAAAAACGGAAGCCATTTGTGACACTCCAAGTATGTAGTCGGTCAAGACATGCCTGTAGGCGACGCTCCAAAAGGCACGTGCGGCGAGAACTGCAATAAATTGCAAAATCGTCCACAAATAAGGAGGAGGAGATACCAGCAGGAACACATTCGACAATGGGATTGATGGCAACAGCGAAGAGAGTGACGCTGAGTACTGACCCTTGAGGCACTCCATTCTCCTGACTAAAAACACGAGAAAGAACAGAGCCCACACGCACACGAAATACCCGGCTGTTCATGAACTCCCGGAGGAACACTGGAAGGCGGCCACGGCAGCCCCAACTATGCAAGGTACGCAGTAAGCCAGCCCTCCAGCAAGTGTCATAAGCTTTCTCCAGATCGAAAAATATGGCCACAGTTTGTCACTTTCGAAGAAAACCATTCAGGATGAGTCGAGAGGGAGACAAGGTGGTCAGCCGTGGAGCGGTATCGGCCAAAGCCGCACTGTATGTTGCACAGAAGTTTCTCAGACTCAAGCTACCATCGTAACCGTCCATTGATCATGCGTTTCATCACCTTACAAACAGCACTGGTGAGGCAGATAGGACGGTAACTATGAGGAAGACTACGGTCCTTCCCCGGTGTTAAGATGGGAACAATGGTGGCTTCGCGCCAAGCTGCAGGAAACACACCCTCGCGCCAAAAGAGGTTGTTCAGGAGAATCGGAAATGAAAGTAGGTTCACCGGTGTTCAGAACAGAGAGACTAGAATGAACGAAATGGTCAGCAAGAATAGTCCCCCGCACGCAGGCCCTAGGAGAACCCCATAGGGGATGGTGGGCATTAAAATCACCCAACAGAAGAAAAGGAGCCGGGAGCTGAGACAAAAGATGGTGCATGTCAGCGGCCAGAGGGAAGATGAAGGCGGAACGTAGACATTACATACAGTGAGGCAGAAACCAGGAAAAGTAAGTCGGATAACAACAGATTGCAAGGTAGTGGTAAGTGAGACCGGCTGACCGCAGATGTCATTGCGCGTTAGGATCATAACACCCCCATGAGCAGCAGAGCTCTCCTCCGGTGTAACGTCAAACCGCACAGGAACGTATTGGTGCAGGGCAAAGGCATCGTGGGGGCGAAGCTTTGTCTCCTGCAAACACAGAACTAGAGGGTTATAGGACCGTAATAACAGCTGCAATTCGGCCCTATGGGTACGCACACCGCGGATATTCCACGTCAGGAGAGCCATGGAGCACAGGTAGAGGCGGGAAAGTTTATCGATGAATCAAACTATGAGTTTGCAGCTGGGAAGCGAACGACTGGCGGAAACGAAGTAGATGCAGTTAAGGTGGGCGTTTCTTGTTCTTTGCACATTTTGGACCCACAAGAATATAGCCACCTTCGTCGGCGCTATCCGCTGATGTTCGGGATGCGGAAGATCCCCTACGGCTCGTAGAACGAGAACGGGACTTGGAAGGTTTATCAGTGGCCTTGAGTTTCTTACGACTGCGCTCGTGAGCAGCAGCGACAGATGGTATCGGTCTAACTAGCGGCTTACGAGCAGGTTCTGGAGAAATAGAACTTGAGGCAGTGGGTGCTGTGGATGTTGTAGACTGCGAGGTTGTTGTGGTCGGCGTCTGTTCTGTTTGAGTACTCGCGTCGGTAACAGGCACTGTTTGTAGTGCCACTGAGGAAACAGGAGTGCGGCGGAGCGCTGATGCGTAGCCTGAGATGGTCGAAGGCTGCAGCTGTTGGAAGCGGCGTTCTCGCTTCCGGGAAGGTCAGGCGTTCCTTAACTCGCAGCTCCTGGATGGCCCTTTCCTCGAGAAAACGTTCACATTGCCGGGAGCTAGATGGATGGGTCCCTTTACAATGGACGCAACAAGGGTCTCGAGCACAAGCAGTTTCTCCGTGGGCAGCTTGGCCGCAACGTTCACATGTACCGTCGAAGGTGCACCGACTTTGGGTATGGCCAAATTTCTGACACCGAAAACAACGCATGGGATTTGGTACATACGGTCTCACAGTAGCGCGTTCGTAACCACAGTAGAGTGCCTCGGGTAGGATTGTGCCTTTGAACGTTCCGGGTTTCCGATAGCGGTAACACGTCCGACCCGTGATTCTAACCCGACGATCTGCGCTCGTCGGGAGATTAGCACGGGCTGAGCTCCCAGAGAAGCTACGTGGGTGTACATATCGGTATGGAAGAGTTCCGCACCTAAGGCTTACACATAGGGGCAGTGTGAAGGGTCCACTCAACCGTCACACCTGAGATCTCCGAAGAGCACACAAGTTGGAAGCCGCGCTGGAACCGTGGGACAGGAACCACGGAGATAGAAGAACGATCCCTGTTGGTGAGGCAGGAGTTAGACTTAAATATATATGGAATAAGCCTAGAAGAGGAAGAGGATGAGGCGAGTAAACTCGCACCCACAAGAATATACACAAACAAATGTACACAGACATACGAAGACACAAACACAAAACATGGCACAGTGGATGGCGATGGGGACGATGATATGGCGGCGAGTGGCTCGGGAACCCCCAGGTGTGCCAAACCCGTACCTACCGTAGTAGGCCCCTGGGGGGAGAAAATTCAAGATATACATTTTATTTGTCATGTAAATATCTTTAATATACCGTATTTTAATAAAAATCATTAGAGCAATTTTAAGAAAATCAAAATTTTCGAAGTTCTTTCCACATAAAGGATAGTTTGGGGTGGAGGGATTTTCCTCAAAATCCCTGTGTTGCATTCCTGGAAGATATTAACTTAAATACCCAGTTTGGTATTTTATCAAATGTTCGTTTTTGAGTCATTGTGTTCACACGCACACACTCACAGAGGATCTTTTTTCTAAAAATACTATTTTTGGATTCAGAGGAGCCTGAAACTTAAATTTCCGGTGAAATCTTGGAAATTTTGGGTTGGAGTACAATACCTTCTCTATACACTATGTACAGAAAGTAAAAAATTTATAATTTATATTTGAATCACCCTTATATGAATACCATCAGGTCAAGGAGCAGAATGCTGAGAGGAGGATAGGAGCTCTCCAGCACTTGCATGCTAAAAATAAGTTACAGCACTTGGTGTTAGAGGATCAGGAGAGGTACTGAGACTCCACCTAGGCTTCAATTGTACAAAAAACTTGGTGATAACTGGCAGCACTACATACAAAGGCAAATGTGCTACCAAGGGCATTTTCACCAGCAACCAGATCAACAGTTCCTAAATGAAGTCCTAGTATTGAAGAGTTAGGCTTTTATAGGCAACAACACATCAAGCTTCTCCCATACAACAGATGAAGGCTTTGTGGATTAAAGGTGGTAGCAAACAAAGTCCAGAAAGCCCATTTACTATCCTGAATAATTTGGATTACCCTGGCACGGGCTGTTTAAAGTGGATCAAATGTTCCAGTGTAGACAATGCTGAAATACCCTAAGAGCCCTCCTGCATGCATAAATAGCCTAGCAGCACACTGCAGCCCACCAGGAACCGGCAACTGTCTGGGTGGGAAGATGATTGGGGAATAGATTGCTCGGTGGTGGAGAGAACAGCAGAATTAAAAGTGCTCCACCATATGGTCAATGGTCACTGAAAACTGCCACAGCACAGCAAAGAGTCCAGTTCAATTTGGCCACCTGCCAAGTAGTTGCTCTTGAGTACGAAACTTTGTGTGAGACCAAGGCAAGAACACAAGGCCTGAAATAAGTGGAAGTAGCAAGCCAGATGTGCTGAACAAACGGAAAGGTCCAGGTGAGAGAGTGTTGCAGAAGAAGAAATAAAGATAAGTTTACAGGAGCGTCCCCCATTCGCAGGCCCTAAGCAAACCCCAAAGGAGCTGAGACAGGAGAGCAACCATATCAGCTGCGCTGAGGGTAGACAAAGGCAGAACATAAAAGTACAAACAGAAAAGGAGAACCAGGAAGAACAAGGTAGACAGAAACAGCCTGCAAGACAGTGTTAAGCAACAACAGCACACATCATCATGCGCGAGTATCAAGATACCCCCATGAGCAAGACAGTCTCCTCTGGGGGTGCAATCTAAAGAATCTGGAATGAAATGATGCAGAGCAAAGATTCATGAGGGTAAAGCTTTGTCTCCTGCAAACAGATGACCAGAAGTCAAAGGACCACAGTAACGGCTTGATGTGTATGAATGCCTTGAGTATTCCACATCAGGAAAGCCATAGAGCAAAAAGGTAGACATGCAAGATGAGGTCACTGGCAATAAAAATGTGGGAAGGGTGCAGAGGAAACTCACGAAAGAAAGTGATGGACAGCAAACAGAGAAAGACATGGTTAAGGTGGTCAGTTTTTGTGCATTGGGGCCACAAAACAATGGCGTATGTCACCTTTAGAGTTCTCGGAAGATCACCTATGGTTCACAGAAGAGAATGAATTTTGAGGTCTTGTGCTTCTTATGCAAGCACTTGTGAGAGGCATCAACAGATGGTGAGGGCTGGCACACTAGTTTTGAGGAAGGGGCAACTGAAGAAGTGGGGGCTCTTGACGTTTGGTTTGTTTATACAAGGCCAATGTGCCCAAAGATGGGTTTGTTTGCATTGTCTGCAATTTGTTCAGTTTGAAGGGACATGGAGGGACCAAAAGTGCAGCGAACCACTGAGGCATAGTCTGAGATGGTCGCAGGCTGCAGCTGCTGAAAGCGAAGCCAGGCATGCACTGTTTGCATGTAGCATCCAAGGGTTAAATCCCCTTATTAACTTTATTACTTAACTAAACCTTTAAAAGAAAATTTTTAAGCCCAAATCACCTACTTTGGGCATGAGTGAACTGTTGAACACCGAAAACAATACATACCAGCCCACACACAGGTGTCCAACAATTTATGTGGAGACACCATTGTTGAGCACCTGCCCTTGTTAGAGCTTAACAACAAAATGCAAAATGGTTGCAATGTGTGTGGGTTGGGGTGTAAAGGTGCATTCTTACTGCTATCTTATTGTGCTAAAAATAGTTGATGTTTTTAAATTTTGATGACCACTCCCACTTCAGTTTATAGCTAGCTGTTGGTTGGTTTAATGCTTTTGTTACCAGGGCTGCCCACAAGCCATATAGGAAAACCAGTAATGCCTGATGCATCATTCTGTGGATATGTAATCCTTAAAGAACTGAAAATGGGGTTCAATGATTGGATAGAAATTTTGAGCTTGGTGCCTAACCACATCCTTCACATATGGGAATCCAAACCATCATGCAGTAGCCTTGCTGGGAAATAATGGGAGACAGAGTTCCTTATTCTGTGTCCATGACACGGCCTACATTTCGCAGGCATACAACATCCTTGTATATGGATGAGGGAAGTGGAACAGGATACAAGGCAGCTACTGCCCACTTAGCCTTGTTCATAATCTCACATGTCCATAGCGCTTACTGCCTAAGTATTGGAGGGTAGTTCCCCACTCCATTCTTTAAACCCTGATAAGAGAAATAGGGTATCAGTGCAGCATGGCTTTAGCTTGGATTGAGGGGCATCTGCCTCTGCCTGCACTCTCCTGGACAAGTCAGAGTCTATTTATTACTTTGAATGGGTTGAAAGCTCTTAGTATATTTCTGCCTGTTCAGTACCGCAGGTCACAATCAGCAACTGGATCAGGTTATCGGGATACTATTAGTAAAAAAGAGTATATTCTAGTGATTACCTGCATTTCATAAGTTTAAGGCACTGTAAGTAGTCCAGTAACAGCCAGTCTTGTCTAATTTCTAAAATCATTTAAAATATGTGATTGGTCCAATTTTGGTTAGTTAGAAATTGTTCTGCAATCCTGTGGTCATAGTAAATAAACCACTGCCAAGAAAGTTTCACATCATTAATCACACACCTCCATGGGGAAAACATAGAAAACTTAGTTACTTTGAAACAATGTTGTTAAGATATAAAAGAATGATTCCTTGGTTCACCATGTGAGTCATTACAACACTCAAAGGAATGAGGCTTCTGATTGAATGGATTGGACTAATCACAAGACTGTATTTACCTATAAAAGACGATGAATGCCTAGTTTTATAATGATCCTAAGAAGACCTTGAAGTATAGAAGACTTCAATTCCATTAAGCTGTTGTTAACAGGGATTTAATTACATATGTCTTTCCTGTAACTTAAATGAAGAAATGGATCATGATCATTGTTCTCCATTGTCCGATTTTTACAGAAGATTACAATCTCCCAGCTAAATATTGGAGTGCAAGAAAACAAATTATTTCATTATCAAGCGTTTAACATTAGATACCAACCAAACAACTAATTACATAAAACATGAGACAAACTAAGCCTAACAAATTTGATGTTCTGTTGAAAAGCAAATTTTAAACTAATGTTCTCACCTTTTTCATAGCATGATTGATTAATCAGAGCTGGCGTTTCCTCTACTGCTTCATTTTTTTCTATTACTTTTCCTGACAATGGTGAATAGAGTTCACTGGCTGCTTTGACACTCTCAAGTGCACCACATTCATCTGTAGACAAATACATTGAATGCTTTACTCTAAAGACAAAACGATAAATGCTAAAGCATGCTGATACTTCAAAAAAGTAAATAATAGTACCTATATTCAGATAAGCTATAAGCTGAAGAACAAGTCAATATCTCAAACCAAAGGCATGCCTAGTGGGAGGGGATTGGGATGAACATGATTTTTAGTTCAAAGTTTTTGCCATTACAATTTCAAGATTAACATTTTGAATTCTGTCCCTCTACATTTTATAACAGAAGTGTTTTTATTTTTTTTTAGCTTAATGTCCTTTAACCTGTTTGGTCATATCGGTCGACAAGGTGAAATGATGTTCATATGATCTCGGGGTTCATGGAGCTAAAAGTTATTCGACATTCATCTTATCAGGATAAGGGAAAACCCCGAAAAAAAACCTTATCCGGGCAACTCACCATAAGCGAGATTCAAACTCAAATTACAAATATGAGTGTAAGCAGAAGTAAGAAAAGTAAATTGGATTCAACAATCCCTGATGTTTCAATATCACCACGTATCTGTTTATGAAGAGTGTGTTTGATCACTTTGTGAAGAGTACGTTATTTTAAAAAAATCTGATGTGTTCCATTCATATGACTTTCTCTACATCTCTGCAACAAATTATTGTTAAAAAGCTTAGGCTTCTATTTACTTCATGCTTATTAAGAAAACATTAGCAGAAATAGTCTTATTACTTGCTTCCTTGTAAGTAGAAGGGAAATAAGGGAGTGACAGTCAAAAGCTGGTTGCTATGTGATGAAGTTCCTTTGTTTGCATGGACAAGAATTCTTGCATGAGAAAAGTATAAGTTTTTCAAAGCTGAAACTAAAAACAAGGAATATTTTAAAAACGATCAACTCCATGACAAAAACGTATATAACAAATTGTGTGTTTTAATGTGCTCTACATTTTCTGTGGTAAGTTTTTGTCCATCTCTTACAGTTTAGCAGTTATGCAAATATCCATAACATTTATCCAGAATAAAGTAGTCTTCAGAGGCTATTCTAAGAAAATTCAAGATCTGCATTTTATTTGTCAAGTAAATATCTTAAATATATAAGATTTTAATCAAAATCGTTTGAGCCATTTTTAAGAAAATCAAAATTTTCAATTTTTTTTCCATGTAAAGAGTAGTTTGGGGTGGGACGACTTTCTTGAAAACCTTCATGTCGCATCCTTGGAAGATACCAAATTTAAATACCAAGTTTGGTTTTTAACAGTCTTTCCATTTTTGGATGTGAAGCTGACAGCTTTGAGCAATGCTGCCCACAGATACACACAGACATTTTTCTAAAAATGTTTTTTTTTTGGATTCAGGGGGTCTCAAAACACATATTTCTGGTGAAATCTCGGTATCAAATTTTTGGGTGCAATACAATACCTTCTCTATACACTAGTACATAGTACGTACAGAGAAAGTATAAAAAAACTGAATCTTAAAAAATGTTTCAAAAAATTGATTTTCTTAACAAAAGGCTTTAGTATTTCTGCACACCATATGCTTTTGTGTGCAACATATTGATGTTTGGTAGAATAAACACATAAAGAAGCATCATAATGACTATTATATTAATTGTACTGAATGTTGTGTATAAAATAAGTATGTCTAAACAAATAGCCCATGTGTTGATTCAAGATCATTAAGGGAAGGGGGGAAAAAAAAAAAAAAAGTGTTTGCTACATGCAAGAGTAACCTACGTTTTTGTCATAGCATTACAGTGAACACACATGGAATGCGACAGGTTTTACAATCCAAACTGATTCAGGTTTTGTGTCATTAATATTTTTAGTTAATATCGATAGTTTGTTATTGAAGCTTAAGTTGTGTATTTGATTATGATTATTGATCATTCTGGTTAGTAACATTAAGATTTGGAACTAGTGACAACTTGTTGCTGCCGCTACACAACTGTATCATGGATGGTGTACACAAGGCACTGTGACAGACGAATTTGGCATCCCAGACATGACTCACTTTTTTTGGCAACGTTGTACATAATGTATAGAGAAGGTATTGTATTGCACCCAAAATTTTGACACAGAGATTTCATCAGAAATACATGTTTTGGAACCCCCTGAATAAAAAAAAGAAAGAAAAAAAAAAGTTTTTAAAAAAAGGTGTGTGTGGACGGCATAGCTCAAAAATGAAAAGTCCATTAAATACAACTTGATATTTAATGGACAAGGATGCGACACAAAGATTTTCATGAAAATCTTCTCACACCAACTACCCTTTACATGGAAAAAAATTCAAAAATTTTGATTTTCTAATAAACGGTTCTAACGATCTCTTATATTTAAACATTTATATGGCAAATAAAATGTATATCTTGAATTTTCTGGGAATAGCCTCTAAAGACCTCATTATTCTGTGTGATTTTTGTTTTTAATTTTGTATAATTAGTAAAACATAAGCGATAGACAAAACTTACTACACAAAAAATGTAGAGTTCCTCAAAACAAACAATTTATGTCTTATAAACTTTTTTCCTGGAGTTGACTGATTTTGAGATATTCCTTATTGGTTTCAGTTTTAAAATACTTCTAAGCAATAATGCTAATGTTTATCTTGATTAGCATGAAGTATATAGAAGAATAAGCTTATTAATAATAATTTGTTACATAGATGCAGAGAAAGTCATGTGAATGGAACTAGTCAGATTTTTACTTATTGTTGAGAACATGACAGAACAGTCTATGAAAAAATGGCCTTGTACAATGAACACTGATGAGGATTGGGATGCTGTGTGGGAGATGAGTGATGTAAACTTTGAGGATTTTGTGTCAGTTGATGATATGGTGACCTCAGAAATCTGCAGTGTTGAAGACATTACAGATCATGCTGTGGCTGCCATGAGAGAAATGAGTAAAGTAAATGTGAAGAGGAAAGTGGGTCTACATGAAATCAAGTTCTGGGAGCGATAAATTTCCTCACAAAATACATTATTGTTGTTCCTAGCTGTGTATCTAGTGATGTTACTAGTTACGTTAACTGTGTAGAAAATGTGATCATTCATAGTACAGTACAAATACACAGTAAAAACAATCAAAGACTTTTTACTTTCTCTACACATACTATGTACATAGTGTACAGATAAAGTACTGTATTGCACCCAAAAATTTGATACAAAGATTTCACCAGAAATACATGTTTTGGGACCCCTGAATAAAAAAAATTTTTTTAGAAAAAAGGTCTGCATGTGTGCGCATAGCTGACTGTTAAATTGAAAACTTGGTATCTTCCAAGGATGAGACACGACAATTTTTAAGAAAATCCCCCCAACCCAAACTACCCTTTACATGGAACATTTTTTGAAACTTTCTCAAAAATGGTGAATTGATTTACGATTTTAATTAAAATACTTTATGTTTAAAATATTTTATGGCAAACGAAATGTATATCTCGAATTTTCTGGTAATAGCCTCTGAAGACCTCTTCATTATGAATGACTTTTATATAACCAAACTGTAAGAGATATACAAAAACTTACACAAAAAAAGTAGACCTCACTAAAACACACAATTTATGTCTTATACATTTTTTTTTGTAGATTTTACTGTTTTCAAGATATTCGGATTATTGGTTTCAATTTTAGCCACAAGCTTTGCTCAAATGGGAAGACATCTTTTTTCTCATTACTCGTTTATGAATTCCTGGCAAGCAAAGAGACTGGAATTTAAATTGTTTCACATAGCAACTGATTTTTAAAGAATGAGTCTATTGCTTTAGCCTGTGCATTTTCTTATTTTCCTTCTATTTACAAGATAGTAATAAGAATAATTCTGCTTATGTTTATCTTGATTAGCATGATGTAGATAACAGATTAATGTTTGAATAGAAGGTTTGTTTACCGAACAGTAAGAGAACATCATATGAATGGAACACATTTGATTGTTGCCCTTATACTTATAAGGAACCAAGTAATAAGGACAAATTTCTAGTAATATTTATCTGGTAATATTTATTCTGGTAATTATTATTTATAATAATTATTATGAAGTAGACAGAAGAATAAGATTAACAATAATTTGTTACAGAGATGTAGAGAATGTCATGTGAATGGAAAACATGAGATGTTTTCATAAGAAATGATCTTTTCTTCTTCATTTAGCACTATACTGCTCTCTACTCTTTAGAAATAAAATGTATTGTACTGCATATCCTACTAAATTGTGCCAAAATTGCTTTTTCGCAGTATAAATCATATCCCATGTATAGCACTGTGCCGGTTATTACACTTTTAAGCCACAGTCCCTTAAAGATCATATCATGTGGTGTTTTACTATATAATGCTTTACATTCTCTATCATTTTTAAAATTTTCTCTTACTTGTTCTGCGATATCATTACAAAAAGACTTACCATCTCTAGAAATGTTAGATCCAATATCCGGCAGCTGTGCATACACCACATCTCCTAATGCATCCTATCAACACAATTTTAGCAATTTAAAGATATCAAGAAAATAGTAAGATTGATGGTACTTTAATCCCAATAAACTTTAACTTTACAAACAAAATATTACCTGTGCATAATGTGATATTCCAACTGTGCCTATACTGCCATCAACTGCTACCCATTCATGTTTATCAGAATATTTTCTTTCTCCTAATAAAAAGAAAAACAAGAGTTTATTCCTGGTACTAATCAGTGTATTTTACTTTATTTTATTGTAAAGTATTGGATCAGCAGTAGCCAAAATCCAAAAGAAAACAAACAAAAAAACATATCTGCTAGTTTGGCCAACTCTGATTACATAGTGTAATTACAACATATATTTTGAGTACAGCTGTTATAGCTACACAAAGATATAAATGTAAAATTTAGCCAGCAAAAGCATTATTCAGGAAGGGTAATAAACCTGACTGGTTTAAGATGCAAGTATAACTGGTGAACTATTTGTCATACTTGGTAGATCTGTTTTACTTCTGCAAAGCATTATTGGAAACTACTGGGTTATATCTATGCTGCATGCATTTTGTTTTCTATTGTCATGTATAATTGAGTTTTAGGGAGAAACTTCTGAACATATGATGCAAATAATTTCCCCTAGTCTTTATTATTAAAAAAATAAAACTGTACTCTCGCTGCTAGAATCCAATAACATCGCAGTTAAGAAGAGTCAGTTAACCTGTAATTAACATTAACTGCCGCTGGTTTCACTCCCATTGATGGGAGTCAATTATATAGCTACATACGCGTTAATTACAATCCGGTACAGAATATATTCGATGTAAATCGCGTAGTTATGAGGAATGAATTAAGGACATAAATGTATCCGCTATACTCACACCCGCTCCCCACTTTTCCATTTAAACCATAACGCCGTAGAATATAAAATATAAGATAGGACGTTATAATCCTCTTGGGACAGCCTGTAGAATTTGTCAGAATCTTCAACTGTTCTGAACCTAACCTCAATAGATTAACTTTAAAGCTGATTAATTATTATTCCATTTTTACAATAAATGTAGCAGGATTTGGGTTTCCAGAGACAGCGATTTTGAAAACTATTACTAACCAGCTAAAAATCTGGATGAGCTGAATGTCCTTAAACACTTCAAGGTCGTTGTGTTCACTCCACTCCTATGTAAAGTTGTGAATATATTACTTGCTTTTGCTATCTGCCCAGCTTTAAACGCCAATTTTATACACATCACCATATTGTCTTCCGTGGTATAAAGTCCAAAAGCGAAGCCGCACACGTGCTTTCAGTTTCTGAGTTAACGTTCCCTTGGTCAAATTCGGACACCTACATACACCGTCTAAACTCGACGCAGATTATTCAGTAAGTAGTAGTCTGGCAGCTGGCAATCGTTCGCCAAATTATCCTCCACGAGACCGGCTTCAAGGTTGAACTCAGCTGTTGCCGGCTGTACCGCATGGAGAAATGCCGCTGCTAGTGACGTCTGTACTGACCATACAAAAGTACGTATTCGGTCTGTTTGCCGGCAAGAATGGAGGGGCGAGGGGAATGGGTTATCATTGTGGCTCCATCTCAATAGATCTTGAGCAGATCTTCAGTTTGGTCAAATTGCAAAGGTCCTATGCTTGACATGCAAACGTCAGAAGCTAGGCTAGTTTCAAGGGCATTTATTTTATAATTTAATATACTTTGCTGGGTAAAATATATCAGACATCAAATGAATTAATTGCACGAAATGAGTTTCAAATAACCACAGGGTTTATAAAACTGACCTGAGTATTAAGGAAAACTGAAACAAACCTAATCTGTATTTCATCCAAATTTAGATATGAACTCAGGACTTCTTGAATCTGAGTCATACAAGGCCTTGGCCAGAGTTTTGAGACAGCAAAGATGAGAAACTAGTTACAAGTATCCAGGCCAGTTACTGTGTCTGTCTTTGTTAGCTATGGTGCAACCACATAACTTCACTGTCTCAAAAGATTCTACAAAACAATACTCCCAAACCATGCTCAAGGACATTGTTTCAAAAACAAATTCCCTTTGATCTAGAAAGTAAATGAATAGACTCCTTTTCTGTCTGCACTCTGTTCAGCATGTGACCCAGGAACATTTCACCACCTTTTTCTTGCTCGGCTGTAAATTCCACATAATGGTAAAGTAGAAACCAGAGAAGTAAGAATGATGTAGCATAAAACCAGTTCAACAATAGGTATTAATATTTTTACATATTATTAAATGTTTACACTTAAGAAAACCATTTACTTTCAGCATTTATGTGTATAACGAGCAAGCAGTAATAAGTTATTTATTTATAGGATTACCATAAAAATGTATTCAAGGTGTACAAGTATCTCAGTTGCCAATATTGAAATTTAACTGAATATTCTGAATTTTGACTGCACTTTGTGATCTAATTAGGTGTTAGTTTCCATAACATAACAGAATTACTCTTGCAAAATGGAAGTAATATACTGTCATGTTACCAAGGATCAGAAATGCAGGCTAATTTTAATAGTTAAAACAGCACTATTATTAAGATATAGGTCTTATGCATAACAGTAATCTCTTGGGTTATTTACATCAGTTTGAAAAATAAATGTGCTCCAGTAAATTAACTTTTAAGTGGACTCTAAAATACTATATTCCTGCACTTCTTATCTTATTTCCCTGTTAAATTTTTACTTTCTCTATGCACTATGTACATAATATATAGCGAAGATATTCTATTCCACCCAAAAAATTGATACCGAGATTTTACTCTACATACATGTTTTGATACCTCCTGCATCCAAAACAAGCATTTTTAGAAAAAGGTCTGTGTGTATGTTTGTCTGTGGATAGCATAGCTAAAAGATGAAGAAACCATTAAATGCCAAATTTGATATTTATGTTTAGTATCTTCCAAAAATGCACACAACACAAACCACATTTTAAATACAATTGGTTGTGTGTATGGGTGCATGTGTGCACATATTTATATATACACTCTTGGAAAATACTGGTATTTTGCAATTTGTAAAACATCTGATTTTGTTGATATTGAGTGTTTTCCTTGGCACAGATTAGAATTTTTTATTTTTTCTAATGATGATTCTAACAATTTTGATTAAAATACCATATATTAAAGATATCTACAAACAAAATATGTATTTCAAATTTTTGGGACGTAATTTTGAGATTCACTTCATTCTGAATGACTGTTGCATAACTGTTAAGCTGTAAGAGTAAGACATAATCTTACTACACAAAAAGTTAAATCTTGTTACAATACACAATTTATGTAAAAAATATTTTTTGTTAACCATTTCTGAGATATTCCTTGTTTTTGGTTTAAATTTCACAATACTCACTTTCTCAAATGAGAAGTAATTCATTTTTCTTTCTTTTTACTTTCTCTACACATACTATGTACATAGTGTATAAAGAAGGTATTGCACTCCACCAAAAAATTTGATACCGAGATTTCACCGGAAATATATGTTTTAGGGTCCCCTGTATCCAAAAAAAGTATTTTCAGAAAAAGGTCTGCATGTGTGTGTATGTGTGTCAATAACTGAAAAACGAAAAGTCGGTAAAATACTTGGTATTTAAGTTTAGTATCTTCCAGGCATGCGACACAAAGGTTTTCAGAAAAATCCCCCCACCCCAAACTACCCTTTACATGGAACTTTTTTCGAATTTTGATTTTGTGAAAAATGGCTCTAACGATTTTGATTAAAATATTGTATATTAAAGATATTTACCTGACAAACAAAATGTATATTTTGAATTTTCTGGGAATAGCCTCCTAAGACTACTTTATTCGGAGTGAATTTTATGGAATTTTGCATAACTGCCAAACCGTAAGAGATAGACAAAAATGTACCATACAAAAAATGTAGAGCACATTAAAACACACAATTTATGTTGTAAACATTTTTTTTTTCGTGGAGTTGATTGTTTTTGAGATATTCCTTATTTTTGTTTTCAGGTTCGAAAAACTTAACTTTTTTCATACAGGAATTTGTCAACTCCGGTCCATACAAACAAAGGAGCTTCAGACACATAGCAACCAGCTTTTGACTATCGCTTTAACCTATACTACTCCCTTATTTCTCTTCTACTTACAAGGAAGCAAGTAATAAGACTATTTCTGCTAATTTTTTGTCGATTAGCATGAAGTAAATACAAGCATGTGCTTTTTAAAACTAATTTGTTGCAGAGATTAGAGAAAGTCATGTGAATGAAACACATCAGATTTCTTTTATCTTGGTCATGCAAATACAATGGAATTCACAGAGTGACAAGCTCTTAGAAGATTTGACCATCATTTATGTCTAATGTATTCACATATTACTATTTCTACCAAAGCTTCTATTGATTAGTATAAGTAGAGAGCAGAATAAGCTTTTGTAAGAATAGTTTGTTGCAGAACAGGTAAAGAAAATCATAGAAATGTAACACATCATATATACCAAGAGTCCATTATTCTAAGAAATTCCTGCAGGAACTATTTTCGAAACTAAACATACTTACCCTGCCCTCACAATACATGTACAAATTAGCCAAACACACTTGTGAAAACTTTGATAAATACTATATTAAACCAAACAAACATAAGCATGAAAACACAACACAAAATTATCTGAAAGTACCTGACCATAGTACTCCTCACACTATATGAAAAAAACTCTTTCTATGTTGATATAAACATTTATAATAAACTACCAAACAAGTATTAAGAAATAAAAGATAAAATCTGTTTCTTAACACAGTAAAAAAGTCTCTCATAGAAAAAGCTTATAACTGTGTAAAAGAATATTTGAAATATTGTCTCTAGGACCATACATATTAGTACATTTGTTAAATGTATAGAAATTTATGTAAATACTACTGTGTGTGTATATATATAATGTTTTAATGTATTAGTTTGTAGTATTAGCTTTTATACATCTTAATACTGGGCTTTAGCCGAACCTATGTAAATGTGACAAATAAATTATTATTCATTAATATTAATTATTATCATTATTATAGCTTCTGCATTAAATTTTCTTCCTATTTACCACTCAAATTATCTTCAATAGTCCTATTTGATCTTACTAATGGCAGTAATGAAGATTTCTATATGGATTATCTATTGCTGCTGCAAAAAAATGTCATCATATTGATTTATATTGGTTTGGGTGGTAAGGTACAATTGAACAGCTATATGGAAATAGCATCATATCATACTTTATTCACCATTTAGATCTACAAAGATATGGGCTTCATCAAAGCTTATAAAACTAAAAAATTCCAAACTAAATTACATACATAAAAGGCATTACATTAATTTTTACATAGGCAAATTTTTAAGAAGCATAGTCAAGAGAAATTGTAATTTAAATATTCTTCCACTGAATAAAAACTGCCTTCCATTAAAAATTTTTTTAGGGTCAATTTTTACCTCTTTTTCTAAGTTATACTTTTAATGTTATCTGGCAATTGTTGTATAATACTGCATTATGTTCAAAACTATGTGTAAATAAGGTTGCATTGTGGTTTATAATATGCAAATCTGCTTTACCTCTTGTATTGTGAGTGTGTACTTGTGAATTAGCCTTGAATTGAGAGATCCAAGATCTTGTCATGACTAAGAGATGTACACACAGGGGAATGGATGTATTTTTAAAATGTTATATGGTTTACAACTGGTGGAAGATGAGATATTTACAATATAGCGTATCACTCTTTTCTGCAATCTAAATATTTTTATTACATCTATTGGATTACCCCATCCATAGGTCATTACAGAATGGAAGTAGGTAAAATATATAATTCTCAACACATTTGTATTTACAGATTCTCTCGTATATTTAATAAAGAATGTAATTTTACTTAGTTTCAAAGCTAGCTGTTCAATTTGTTTTTCCCATTTTACATGTTCGGCTAACCATATTGCTAAATGGAATTGCTAAATTTACAGATGCTCTTTAACTGCTGTGGTTCTCAGAGTCCCATTCTATACTTGGCTTGAAAGACCTCTTAATTTTGTTCAGAGGCCTCTCAATAGGCTTGAGGTTCTTTTATGTGCCGTAAATCTATGACACGGAACCAACAGCTTTACTTCCCTTTCGAAGGAAGCCATGCTAAGGATTTTTATGCCCAAAAAAATCCATTGTCCTCCATCAGGTTTGAACCCATGACCTTGGGTATATGAAGTTAGCATGGTAACCACTACACCACGGAGGGCAAATACTAAATTTATAGCAAATTGGTACATAGAAAAGTGGTTTGTTGCTTAAATATAAATTTGACAATTGTACAGTTCTTTAATTTACGGTAAAATCCTATAGCAACTAATTTGTCATCATGAATTTTTAGCTTATTCATTTTTAACCAATTCACAACCTTGTTATTAAGTCAATAATAGGATTTGATAGCTCTAGAGTTTTTACCTGACATTTATATACTGATGTCATCTGCGAAAAGCATTAGTTTTAAATTGCTGCATGAAACAGCTTGGAAATGTGCATCTTATTTATGCCATAATATCATTTGGTGACAGGAGTAGTGTCAAGACCAACTGGCACTTAATATTTCTAATGGAGTATGATGACATCATCACATTTTGTTTTTATCAGTTATCACTTGGACCACATGATAAAAAGCACTGCTGGGTGCCATTTTATCATTATAAAATTACACAATGTGACCCAAAGTCATGACCTTTAACAGCTCATATCAGACTTGAAGATAATCTGTTCCTTATTGCTTAATAACGGTAACTCTGCTGGAGGCAATCCTCTTAACTACGTTTTGCTTTGCCCCTATTGACCACTATAAATTAGCACAGCAGTTACACTTTTTGTTTAAAAGGTATATAGAAACTAACTATAATTGTCCAATAAGCTAGCATTAAAGCCAAAAACTGTTGCAATAACTTTATTGATACTTTGAGAAGATTTTATGTGATGCTATGTAACCCATTATTTGGCAATCTCAGATAACTGGAATTTTCCAAATGACAAATTTCATAAACTTCATCTCTTCTGATGAAACCATAAATGCTTTTTATGACACAAAAGTTCAGTTCCCTCTCTTATCTGGTAAATGTTGGTTGGTATCTAATGTTGAGCAATTGGCAGTGAAGCCATTCACTCTCTTGCATTCCAGTATTTTGCTGTCATATTATCATGTCGACTCAAGGTTGGGCAGCACATTATGTGGTTTCCATCCATATCTTCTTTGAGTGTACAGAAAGGACACAGAGGAGATCTCACTATACCAATTCTGAATAAATGTTTATTGACACAGTCATGGCCTAAAATTATCTGGCAAATGTTTAGTGGGTCTATTCACAGTTGTATTTATTTTGCCTCATTGTTTTTAATATTTTAATTTCAACACTTTTCATATATCTGATTTTATTAAGGACATGAGGCACCACCAGCATTTGTGGAGAAATAACAATGAACATCACTGCAAAGACAATGATTCTTATTGGGTTACTCAAAACAGCCTTAGAATTAAATAAGTAGCAACAACTAAAAACTACACTACAAAACTGTTTAAAAAAAAAAAAAATCTGATGTGTTCCATTCACATGACTTTCTCTACATCTCTGCGACAAATTATTGTTAAAAAGCTTATGCTTCTATTTGCTTCCTTGTAAATAGAAGCAAAATAAAGCAGTACCATAGGTTAAAGTGATAGTCAAAAGTTGGTTGCTATGTGACTGAAGTTCCTTTGTTTGTATGGACAGGAGTTGACAAATTCCTGTATGAGAAAAATAAGTTTTTCATAGCTGAAACAAAAAACAAGGAATATCTAAAAAACGATCATCTCCGGGGAAAAAATGTATATGACATAAATTGTGTGTTTTAATGTGCTCTATCATTTTTGTGTGGTAAGCTATTGTCTATCTCTTACGGTTTACCAGTTATACACAATTCCGTAAAATTCATCCAGAATAAAGTAGTCTTCAGAGGCTATTCCTAGAAAATTCAAGATATACATATTATTTTTCAGGTATATATCTTTAATATACAGTATTTTAATCAAAATTGTTAGAACCATTTTTTAGAAAATCAAAATTTTCGAAAATGTTTCCATGTGAAGGGTAGTTTGGGGTGGGAGGATTTTCTTGAAAATCTTCTTGTCGCATCCTTGGAAGATACTGAACTTAAATACCAAGTTTGGTATTTAACGGCCTTTCCGTTTTTGAGCTATGCTGCACACAAACACATACAGACATTTTTTTAAAAATGCTTTTTTTTTGTATTCAGTGTTTCTTAAAACATGTATTTCCGGTGAAATCTTGGTATCAAATTTTTGGGTGGAATGCAATACATAGTATGTATAGAGAAAGTAAAAAAAACTATTGACTTTTTTATTACAGTTTATAACATAATGTTTATTTAATTGACCTTTACACATTATTTTAAGATTATACAATTACTTTTAGAGTAGATTTCTGTTGGAAAACGTTTAAATCCTCCTTAATTTAATAAAATCTTATGTATTATGAATATGTGCACATTAATGTTAAAACAATTTGGTATAGACTGTTCCTTGCATATATATTTATCAAACTATAAAACATGTTTTACAAGTAAATGAATGATGGCATACACACATAATTTAACAAACAATTGTGATTATTTCACAGCGGTAATTAGTGGCAAAGCAGACATTGTATAAAAAATATGGGAAAAGAATTAGAAGTTTAATTGAGTTGGATCATAGCAACACTAAAACATCACTAGGAAATCATTTTTACCTAGACATGCTTCAAAGCGTGTGTGCACTTTATCTTTAACAGACTCCAACTGATGCAGTATTTCCTCTGGTGTTTTTTGTGTTCAGCTTTGACCTGATTGGTGCATGTTATGTATTCCCACCCAAAAAAATATATATATGATATAAATTGTGCGTTTAAAGGAAATATACATTTTTTGTGAAGTAATTTTTTGTCTATCTTTTACGGTTTACCAGTTATACCAGAAAAATAGGTCTTCAGATGCTATTCCCAGAAAATTCAAGATATATATTTTATTTAATATATAAATTCTTAAATATAAGAGATTTTAACCAAAATCATTAGAGCCACTTTTGAGAAAATCAAAACGCTCAACATTTTTTCCATGTAAAGGGAGTTGGGGTGGGGGTATTTTCTTTAAAATCTTTGTGTCGCATCCTTGGAAGATATTGATTGAACTTAAATATCAAATTTGGTATTTAACAGACTTTTCTTTTGAGCTATGCTGTCCATAGACACACACACACACACACAGACATTTTTCTAAAAATGCTTTTACATTTTTCTAAAAATGCTTTTACATTTTTCTAAAAATGCTTTTCTTAAATTCAGGGACATCAAAACATGTATTTCTGGTGAAATCTCAGTATCGACATTTTGGGTGCAATACAATACCTTCTCTTTACACTATCTACATAGTACATGCAGAGAGAGTAAAAATGGGCCAGGAAAGTGAAGGATAAAGAATGACACAGAGAAGAGGGGAAGAAAATATCCAAGGTTAAGGTTGGATAAAGAGCTATTCAGCAAAGCTAAAAGGTCTGGGTGCCATGCACACTGAGGTAGCACATAAAGAACCAGATAGACTATACATAATATAAGATAGGCATAACTTATAAATGTAAAAAGAAGCTAGTAACAGTGAAATAATAACACAAATATTAATATAAAGATAATAGTTGCAAGAAATCTTCACTAATCTTTTGGAATCCTTGCTTTGAAAATTTCGCAATAATTTTATTGCATTATCAACATAAATTTCTTTTTGGTCGCCCTCCGTGGTGTAATGGTTACCATGCTGACTTCATATACCCAAGGTTGTGGGTTCAAACCCGGTGGAGGACGATGGATTTTTTCGGGTGTAAAAATCCTTAGCATGGCTTCCTTCGGAAGTGAAGTAAAGCCGTTGGTCCCGTGTTGTAGATTTACGGCACGTAAAAGAACCTCAAGCCTGATAGAGAGGCCTCTGAGCAAAATTAAGCAATCTTTCACACCCAATTTAGAATGGGATGCTGAGAACCTCAGTAGTTAAAGAGCATCCATAAATAACATGCCATTGCCATTGTTCCTTTTGGTCTCAGTTTTGGTCTGCTTTTTGATGTTTATTTACACTGTTATGGTTACTGCCACTAGGTGGATTGTGTACTAATGCATTGCTAACTACTGGAATCAAAACAAATTTGGTAAGAGAGTCAATTGGAGGTATATCAAAATTCATTGCATGATTTCTATAATTCAAAATCTTCTCGGGCTTCTAACCAGGTAGGATACCAAGTTTTTACCTGGTTAGAAGCCCGAGAAGATTTTGAATTAATACGTCGCCAGGAAAGCTTCAGTTCTTATTTTATGATTTCTATACTGTAATATAAATATTTTCTCCCAAACCATTAAATCTATGGACCCATTTAATAACACAAATATTAAAAAATTAATAAAAAATTCACAAATATTTTCAAAGAGCATGGCATATTGGTTCCTCAAAATATATACGTATAAAAAATTTGTTAGGCTTTTCTAAAAAGGATGAAATTTCAAAAAATAAAAAATCTGGTATTTATCAATTAAATTGTTTAAATTGTGACCTTGTTTATATTGGTAAGACGAAACGTCATTTGGAAACCAGAGTAAAAGAACACTTTAGGAATATTAAATACAAACAAATTGATAAATCAGATGTAGCAGAACATTTTTGGAAATTTAATCATGAAATAAATCCAGATGTTAAATTATTAAAACACTTAAATGGCCCCATAGATTTAATGGTTTGGAAGAAAATATTTATATTAAAGTATAGAAATCATGCAATGAATTTTGATATACCTCCAATTGACTCTCTTACCAAATTTGTTTTGATTCCAGTAGTTAGCAATGCATTAGTACCAATCCATCTAGTAGCAGTAACCATAACAGTGTAAATAAACAACATCAAAAATGAGAGCAAAACTGAGACCAAAAGGAAATTTATGTTGATAATGCAATAAAATTATTGCGAAACTAGTTCAAAGCAAGGATTCCAAAAGATAAGTGAATATTTGTTGCAACTATTATTTTTATATTAATATTAGGCATAACTGTTTACAGAATTTGTAATAGAGCTTTTAGATTGTCTCTTACTTTATTTTCTATTAGCCGCACATCACTACTCTGTCAAACTCTTCACTCTTTAGAGGAGTCCAGTTAAACTCCTTACTCTCTTCAGTTTCACAAAGAAGTTCTGCATATTCATTACTCTAAATAAGAGAAGCATGAATAACAGGCTGAAGCACAATGCAATGAGAAATTGTTCATGGAGAGCCATATTTCAATAGTTAAATGTATTTGAAAATACACACTCTTAAACACTCTCCCCTTTATTTAGCTCACCTCCATCCCATTATCCTTTTTAATCATTTACTTCTTGCTCCACAAATTACTCATCATTAATAATGCATGCTTAGAAATATTATTTGTAGTAGATTTAGCAATACATAAAATATATCTGACCAGAAGCTAACTGAATATTTCATAGTATGTACACTGTTGCTTTCAATTGCTCTGCCAACTTAAATGAATCAAAATGAACAAACTTGCATAGATATGGACAACAGTATTAATCCTTCTTGCAGTGTCCCCTAATTGATATTACAGTCTCAGAATTTGAAATGCGTAAGTTATTATGGTCTCTTCATAACTTAATAAAAATTAAGCTAATTATGAATGTTTTCAATCTCTAAAAATAATTTTTGTAATGCTCACAATTTTTTTCTTATACAAAGCAAAATTATTTCTGAATTTTATCAACACATATATTTATTTGCATTTAACCGTTAGCAGTTAAAACAAAATGAAGCTATTTTGAATTAATTGTTTCTTCCATGCTTGTTGTGTGCTGGACAGGGATTTGAAAGGTGGAGTTAGATTAAAAATTCAAACTGCTCTAACCACTGAGCTACCATGCAACATGACATTAAATTCCCCAACTGACTCAAAGTTTTCCTGGTAAACCACAAGGAAGATCTCAAATTATTTTGAGATGACATACTTCAATGGTGACTTAAGATGTCACACTTTGTTACGGGTTTCATAGTTTAACCTAGTATTAGGTGAATCATTGTCAATTAATTGTTCATTACATACTAGCCATATGTAGGACAAGAGTTCAAATCCCAGCTATAGCATTTGCATTTTTCAGTCTGACTCTATTTCCAAACTGTACCTATTTTATAGTTTTGAATAAACAATGAACTGAGTACCTATTCATTATTTAGTGACTATTGATGTAATAATTCAGCAGAGCCTAGAAGAACAATTTAGATGCTCTATTCCATTAATAACTACTTCGCTTTAGTCAATCCACATCATATTAACAAGCAATATTTATTGCCAGAAGATATGTGTTTGTACATCAATAATATACAGGGTTACTACAAAAGAAATAGACAACTTCAACCACCTGTAAAACAAAAACTATTAGAGATAGCAACCTAATTATTTTGGAGGTATGTTGAGAAACTCTCAAAGTTTCGTTTGTTACTATTGGTAATGCTGTAGTGTTTTGTTTGTTGTTGCAGAAGCTGAAAAAGGCATATTGCGTGTTGGAATTTGCTAGAACGCAATCAGCAACTGTTGTCCAACGACATTTTAGAACACGTTACCACAAAAATGAAATGATGCGCTCACAAAAACCAGCATCGTCTTCATCATGTCACAACATGTCAATGCAAAAGTCACGCCATATGACCTTATCTTCTTCACTCAGAAACGGCAACATCTGTAATCTGTAAGGCATCATGTGCAGTCGCTTCCGCAAGATTTTCCATACAGTTTGCTATGGAATTTGTAATTGCATGCTTGCCCTAGATGTCGATTTCTGTGGGCTTCTCATGTAGGCAGAACGTACACGTTCAACGTTTTCTTCCGAAACTCTTAAGTCTTCCTGAGCTCTTCCCTTTGCACAAACATCCCACTGTCTCGAATTTTCTATACCAGTCGTAGATTGACTGTCTAGTCGGTGGCATTTTGTGGTAACGTGTTCTAAAATGTCGTTTAACAACAGTTGCTGATTGCGCTCTAGCAAATTCCAACACGCAATATGCCTTTTCCACAGGATTTTCCGCCATTTCAGCTTCTGCAACAACAAACAAAACACTACAGTGTTACCAATAGTAACAAACGAAACTTTGAGAGTTTCTCAACATACCTCCAAAACAATTAGGTTGCTATCTCTAATAGTTTTTGTTTTACAGGCAGTTGAAGTTGTCTATTTCTTTTGTAGTAACCCTGTAGAAGTTGACTTAGTGCATTCTGAATTTCAAGACTTGTAAGATATAAAGAAGTGCTGTTTAGAAGATTTTAATACAATTTAGCAATAAGGAATCCATAATGAAATGCACTTAGCCTGCAGAAAAGCTGAGTGCATTTTGTTTTGAATACTCCTTGCTTACACAGTACTGCCATAATTTCTGTCTGTAAAATTTAAACATGCTTTAGTATGGAAATTGTGGATGAAGAAATATGGCAATGCTGTATTTTGTCTTCCACATCACCTTTACTACTCTGTGAGTAAACTGAGGTATGCCAGAACAGGCACGAGAGAAAAATGAAGTGGGGAGTGTATGAAAATCGTATCACTCTATTGATGTTATTTTGTTGTGGAAAGTGAGCTAAGGAAATTTTTTTTATGTTAAAACCTCTTGGCATCAATGAACGATTTGTGTTTTGGACAATAGTACAGTTTAAAGAAATAGGTGTAACTGATAATTGCATCAGATCTAATCGTCCATGGTGTGTACACACATAAGAAGTTGTGAACGCTGTTCGTGCAATGATTGGATGAATCCTTTGCATAACAAACAATTTTGTCTCGTGATATAAATATCTCTTCACAAACAACCACACATTTTTTTGAAGGATGACGTACATATTAGTGTACAAGGCATTTGCTAACTGAAAAATCAAAGGAGATATGATGGGTTTGATCCCAGGTTTTGTTAACGACATATAGGGAGGGCAAAAGCCATGCAGCAGTGGTAGGCAACCAATGTCCCACAGTTCATCGCTGCTGCCTAGCAGAAGTCCGGACCTCAATCCATTCACTTATTCTCTGTGGCAGAAGCTCAAGGCAATAGCATGTCAAAAGAGGCACCACAATATTGAGATGCTAAAAAACTCAAATCATGTCAGTTATCAAGAAAATTCCACTGGACATGATTTGTGCAGCTATTGATGAGTAGCCTGAAAGTCTTCGCCACACATGACAATAACTTCAAATGAGAGTATGTTCGTTTCGTAGCTTTTTTGTGTTCTTTCAGAATATATTCATATTAATAGATTTGCACAGTTTTATTTAATAGTATAGGCATTGAAAATACTGATAGAATTTGTGGCAGTACTGTATACAACCTGTGATCTATAAATAAATGAATTTCTGGCATGAAGTGTTGATTCTTTTGTTCAGCAAAACCAGAAATCAGTCAGTTATTGACAAAGCCATTTGCTTGCTCATACATGGAGTGGAAGTTAGGTGTTGTGCAACAGTGCTGTTATGGGTGAAATGAAACAATGTACAAATGTGAAATTCTGCTTCACACTTGGAAAAATTCCAAAGCAATATTACATGCTGGGTCAGGTGCATGATAACAGTGCTTTATTGAAAAGTCTTATGTGTTCCATTCACATGACTTTCTCTATATCTCTGTAACAAATTATTGTTAATAAGCTTATTCTTTTATTTATTTCATGCTAATTGAGAAAAATTAGCAGATATAGTCTTATTTCTTGCTTTATTGTAAGTAGAAGCAAAATAAGGGAGTACCATAGGTTAAAGTCAAAACCAAAAGCTGGTTGCTATGTGACTGAAGTTTGTTTGTTTGTAAGGACACGAGTTGGCAAATTCCTCTATGAGAAAAGTATAAGTTTTTCAAAGCTGAAACCAAAAACAAGGAATATCTCAAAAATGATCAACTGCACGAAAAAAATGTATATAACATAAATTGTGTGTTTTAACATGCTCTACATTTTTTGTGTGTTAAGTTTTTGTTCATCTCTTATGGTTTAGTAGTTATACAAAATTCATCCAGAATAAAGTAGTCTTCAGAGGCTATTCCCAGAAAATTCAAGATATACACTTTGTCAGGTAAATATCTTTAATATACAAACCGTTAAAGAGCCATTTTTTAGAAAATAAAAATTTTCGAAAAAGTTCCATGTAAAGGGTAGTTGGGAGTGGGGGGTTTTCTTGAAAATCTTTGTGTTGCATCCTTGGAAGATACCAAACCTAAATACCAGGTTTGGTTTTTAATGCACTTTTCGTTTTTGAGCTATGCTGCCCACAGACACACACACACACGGACATTTTTCTAAAAATGTTTTTTTTGGATTCAGGTGGTCTCAAAATATGTATTTCTGGTGAAATCTCGATATCAAATTTTTGGGTGAATTACAATACCTTCTCTATACACTATGTATATAGCACGTATAGAGAAAGTAAAAGTGTGTCAGGACAGCCGAAAGACATGAGTAGGTAGGCCCGTGACATTTTGAATGATGAAAGCATACAGAAATATCTACCAACATTCAAACTGCCAATCAATGATCTAGTCAAGAGTTGGTGAATTTCCTTGATGTTTTTAGTCGCTGCACGATGTCACGTGCCTACTTGGTCCTTGCACATCTTTCATGCTATCCTTACCATCAAGAACATTAATCACATTTTTTCAATTAAGCTGTTTCCATACACCTGGTGCTGAATGTTTTGACATTCCTTTGGAGTTGTCCCAAGTTTGAAGAAGAATTTCACATTTGTACATTGCTCTATTTCACCCATGTGTCATACTACACCTATGGTAATGGAGATCTATAGTGATCCCTGACAGCCACTGCACTGTCTCAGCTAAGAGGTGTGTCCACCTCTCTGCCAATAGTCGCCCTCCATGGTGTAATGGTTACCATGCTAACTTCATATACCCAAGGTCGCGGGTTCAAACCTGGCAGAGGATGATGGATTTTTTCGGGTGTAAAAATCCTCAGCATGGCTTCCTTCTGAAGGGGAGTAAAGCCGTGGGTCCCATGTCGTAGATTTACGGCACGTAAAAGAACCTTAAGCCTGATAGAGAGGCCTCTGAGCAAAATTAAGCGGTCTTTCACACCCAATTTAGAATGGGACGCTGAGAACCACAGTAGTTAAAGAGCGTCCATAAATAACACGCCATTTCCATTTTTCTCTGCCAATAGATTCATGCCACGTAAGCAATGCCATCCTTATTGCAAGGGGTAACAAACATTCCTCAATGCCATTGCCGTTAGCACAGTATCTGCTTGCACTGCGCTATTTTACTTTGCTTTTCTCTTACATGTTTTAATGTACTGTTGTGCTGTGTACTAGTGTTTTAGTTTATTTCTTTGAAAATGGCTTATTGTCTGTTGTTGCTGTGGATGGGACGACGTGGCAAAAGTGTGATGGAGCAGCCACAGGTAAAGCAACTGTCAGGGATCACTATGGGTATCTCCGACTTTAACTTCCACAATGCAGTTATACAAACTGGACATCTGAACAAATGTGAAAAATAACTGACTGACCTTGGGTTTTGTTGAACTGTCAACTTCACCACACACCAGAAATTCATTCACCATATTTACATTAATACATTTGCACATTCACCTCATCAATGATAGGAATAAGGTATTGAATGAATAATAATTTCTATAAATTGCTTTTCTTTTTCTTAAATTCTTTATTGTTTAGTGCAAGTTCTCTGAATAGACATATGCTGTATGTACTTCTGTAATCACAACCATTTTCTTCATGCTTCTTCCTTCCGCCCACTATTTAAAAATAATGTGCTTAACATGATAAACAAATTTAAACAATCATTATGATTTATGACCAAAGGACAATGAAGCTATAATTAGTGTACATGTATTTTAAATAAATATTTTTGTTCTAGATCATGTCAAAATTTACTCATTTCCAAGCTGAAAACAATATGGAAAATGAAACTGCATGCTACAGTATCTGTTTACCAAAATACTCACAGAGAAATATTGCTAGAATACTTCTGATTAAGCAGGCTATCTTACTTTTTTAAATCAGTAGACAAAATATTAGTTTACAATAGAAATTTGCACTTAGCACAAGCTAATTCTCAAAGCCTTCTAAAATCCCAGGAAACCAAACCAGCATAACACTTGGTTGTTTATGTTACTCAATGAAGGATACCACTGGATGATCAAACCAATTTGGAACTTAATACAACTAATTAATTTGAACGCATCGCATAATGGCTACCCAGTGAACCTTGCCTTATCGTGCTTTTGTATGTAGTAAATAAAGTCTTTGAGAGTAGTGCAACTGCAGCATCTAGTACCTAGCTACGTCTGGGAGGGTCAGTGAACGTACTTAAGATTAAGGTAAATTTAAGGTCTAGTGGTTAACTCATCTATGTTTCATTTTGAAAATACAGCTGTTTTTGAAGAAATCATATTGTGACTATGCCCTGTGGCTGTAGTTGCTGAGCATGTGTGTATGGCTTTCTTCATAAGTTCATAGCTGATTAAATTTATGAGTTGAGGTAAATAAAAGTAAATGGCATGTTGTTTATGGATGCTCTTTAACTACTGTGGTTCTCAGCATCCCATTCTAAATTGGGCATGAAAGACCACTTAATTTTGCACAGAGGCCTCTTTTTCAGGCTAGAGGTTCTTTTACGTGCCGTAAATCTACAACACAGGGTCAATGGCTTTACTCCCCTTCCAAAGGAAGCCATGCCAGGGATTTTTACACCTGGAAAAATCCATCGTCCTCCGCTGGGTTTGAAGTTAGCATGGTAACCATTACACACGGAGGGTGATGATGACATGAGTGGAGGTGTAGATACTTATTGCTTCACTTATTGTTTTTATAAACAGGACATATTTCAAAAACTATTGTTTTTATCTTCATCTATAGTTTTTTGACTGGCATGGATGGCATTGTCTTCTCCATATCTATGGCTTATAGGTGGCATAATGTACTTGTCGAATACATCTGGTGGCAGTATTTCAACATTCAGGACCCGGTGCAAGTTCTTTTTGATAAATGCAGTAGAATCTCATTAATCCGGACAGCCGTTTAATATGCGACAACTTTCACTTGCACTTCCTCCCATCAGTTCTTGGTCGGTCGGTCAGTCGGTCTTTGTGCTGCAGCTAGTGGCAGGATGTTGACCTTCCCAAGATTGAAGATAACGATGAAAACATATCTGCATATTACGAACATTTGAGACATCTGCACGAATTAATTGTTAAAGAAATTGTCAAAGGAGGACAACAAAAGATCAGCAGTTTATTCAAACCATTAAGCGTGTTAAGTGTGTTCAATGGCAGTGTGCCTTGATTGCCATGTTTAATTTTGTACTGCACAATGGCAACATCTTATATACTAAATAACCTTCGGATTTCTTAAATTTAAAATACACGTTCTTTTTACTGAATGGAATGTTTAATGGTTTATTTCATAGGTTATTTTGATTAATCCAGACAACTAGAGCCCCAATTGCTCTAGATTATGAGGTTCTACTGTATAAGACATTCTATTCAATAGAAGAATTTGTTAGTAGCTGATGTCTTATATTTCTATCTTTCAAATCTGTTTGAATTATCAGCGTGGGAAAAAATCTACATTCATAAATACCACCACACATTAATGAACATGGAGTTCCCCCTACGGATTGCTTAAGCAATCTCATCACCCGCCCAACATATGTCACCACAACTAACACATCTACAGCTTGGAATCCAAATCCAAGCAGTAGTTCATCAGCTGAGGATGCGCCCAACTGTCCGCAAAACAATTGTCCTGCACAATAAAAGTAAGTGAAGTGTGTGTTAATACTTGCCACATTAATTAATTCAATTTGACTATGTTTTCACTGTAAGCAGCTTCAAAATGATATAACTTACCTATTTTTAATTGCCTAAAGATTTGTTTTTTAGAGCCTAAAAATCTGAGGTCTAGTTATAACTTGTCCTTTTCAGACATCACTGCATCTATGAGTATGCAAGCCAATCCCTGTCAATAACACCCTACACACCTTGTCCTCTCCAACATAGCATAACACTTAGGGATTTATTTCCAATGCTGCCATGTGGAAAAGTTATTATACAGCAATTATGTGGGATCACCTGCTGCAAAAGGGACAGTATCAAATTCACCTCATCAGCTTTCGATTGCATTAAGTATGATGATCTGTCAGTGCAAAGTTATTATATAAACTTGCCTCATTAGTAATGGCATTCATGACATTTTTTGCACAGGAAATCACAGATAATTATAAGCACCCAGTGTAGAAGACTGTCATTTAAACTGACAGTTTCCTGCCCCACTGCTCTTATTCTCTCAGCCACCATAATCACCCTCCACGTTCGTATATGGGGCAACTATACTGGTTGCACTCTCTTAAAAATGCTTAATAGGAAGCTCCAAATAATTTTGATCATTCAATATATCCATTAACATCTTCAATACAAGTTCCAATATTACATTAGAATGTCTTTTCTACATAGTGCAGAATAAAATTTATCCAACTACTAAGAAATTGTCATTTCCTTAACTTTATAGATACCTTGGCTATGGCTTGTCATTGCACTTCTCTCTAAAGGAAATACCTCATTTTAGCAGATGTGTACATAACAATTACAAGTTCTCTCAAAATCAGGTTTTCTTGAAGGTTTATTGTTGTATGAAAATAGTTTTCTCTATGCTCTGCAACAGGAATTAATCAAATAAATGTGAATTTAAACCGTCATTTTAAAATAATCTTATACACAATATATGGAGCCATTACATAAAGAATCAGTTAATGACGAAAAATGTTTTCTTTGATTTCAAAAATTTCAAGCTTAAGGGAGCAGTCCAGTCAAAAATTCACTTAATAGCCTGATTAAAAATTGGAGGACATATCATAAGAATGCTGGTTTTCGCTCACTCTATATTTGTTAAAAAGCAATCAATGAACTTCAAAATAAATATGAAAAAAAATCTTAACTATAGGTTCCTCAAACCACCATTAGAGGACGTGACTTCCAACCTCACCGGGGTCAGTTGACTCTAGCTGGAGATGTGGGAAACATCCTGTGAAACATATTCTAGGTAAATAATTAACAAAACTTAATACTTGAAGTAGAAATATAGAGCTGTACCAGAGTGACATCAGCCTACTCCAGTTACTGACATTGCATGTATGCACGTAAATAAACATTAAATGTGGATTAAAGGGTTAAAAATGCTAATAAAATACAACTGTTGTGCTAAAACATGTCTAGTTTGCTATTACCTATTCACACTTTAAAGAAAAAAGAGCATCTAAGGCTGCAGTAATTCCACAAAATCATAATGTGGTTTTACCACCATTGCCATCCATCAAATAATCCATCTCAAACTGTTTGTACACCATAAATCTCATGTCTCAGAACTTGGGATTCTTCAAATATTCAATTTTTTTTAGAACCATTAAATTTTGCTAAGTTATGGAGTGTGTTTAATACCTATCAAAAACCAATTTATTGAATGGATGAATGAATGAATAGCAGTTATACAATTCACACATTCTTTTATTTTGCTTACATTTTGGAATTAAACCAGCTGGCATAGAAATGTAGTTACCACATTTATACCATTGCCTTTGTGATTTATCAGATTTTTAGTTTTTTAACCCTGAAGATCTCAAGTTTGACTCCCTGGTGACCAGATTTTAAAGAATAAAAACTGTGACACTTGTGTTTATACTGAACTTCATAATTCAGTCACAATGAGATGCAAGTGCAGATGTAACACAGTATAAGCCCAGGTGTGAGGGAAGACCATTCACAACAGTCATAAGTGTATGCAAGAAGTTGGCATAGGTTTTTAGATCTGTAAATTACAAATTAAATAACATAATGAACAGTGTTATGTAAGAAAATCCAATCTTTTATATATAAATAGGTCATAAAAATTATATTCATACAACTGATGTACGTTGCAGTGACATTACAATAATTGTTTGACCAAAATAATGAAAATAGTGCAAGCATGGAGACTGCAGAAAGTGTTAAAGCTGCATATTTAATGAAATATGCACTCTGTGTTTGTTCCTTATGATTTGAAAGAGTCAAGAAATCTTGATGGAAATGGCGGATATATCCATTAAATTGAAGTAGGCTTTAACAAGGAGACTACCATAGCTTCTTGAGGGAAACAATAAATGGCACAGCACATATGTACAATAGGTACTGTAAAATCTTACACTGTGACTGTCTGCTGTTGAACAGCATGCAATGCATACAGGTAATTTTGTAACCATGTGTGTCATTGTGGAAGTTTGTTTGAACCAACCATAACGGCACACATGGCTTCTTTTCATTAAATGAAATAAGAGAGGTATTTCAACACAAATATGTGTTGATTTGTGGCACCCTGATTCCCCAAATCTTACAGTTGTGATTTTTATTTATGGGGTTCTTTGAAATATAAAGTGTATCGTTCTAACCCTTGTAATCTACAGGAACTTAGTGATAACATCATGCAAAAATCACAAGGATTCCTGCTGCTGGGTATAGGCAAGCAAATCAGAACATTTTTACAATATATGCTGCCTGGTTGGGAGCAGGTCAACATTTCCAACTCTTATTATAAGGTAATGTGCCTTTGCCAGCACCACTTTCCTGGCGACTCTTGGTTTGGAAGATTTGCTTCAATAAGGAATGGGCACCACATTTCTTTGCAAAGGAAGCTTTAATATTGCAGTCTTGCAATATGCTTATGTAACGAAACGTGCTCTAAATACTGAAGTGCAAAAGTAGAACTCTGTCACTAATTGCACAAACTAAAGAAACCACAACCACAATTTAACCTATCTTCTTTGTACATTAACAAAATTATTATTATACTTTGTTTTAAATCAGTCATTTGATCCAAAACATTTAAGCACAATAATTTTGTTTTAAAATATTTAAAATACTTTCAAGCAATTATAATGAAGATTCAAATCATTTAGATGATTTTTTATTATTTGGAAACCAATAAACAGCAAAATTATAACATTTCTGCATCTCTCAAATATCACTACTTAAAGACAGTTTTGCGGCCACTGCTTGGCATATAACTAGCAGGCTATCAATTAGTAGAAATCATTTGACAATGAACGGTGTATCTTGAGAATTTATGCTGGAGCTTTTATGTGGAAATGTTATTTGTTTATTCTTTCGAGGTCATATGTTTTCAGACTGGACTGCTCTTTTAAGTAGGAGTTAACCTGAGGATTATTTATCTGAGGTAGATATAATTTTCGCTGGATCGTTTTGCTTGAATAACATAAATTTATGTAAGAGAAGGTTTGAGTCAGAATAGAAACATTTACATTTCTTGTTGTCTGACTGGTTTCAAAAGCTATTTACTCTCATCAAATACTGAATTCTTAGGAAAAGATTTTACTAATGACACATAAACACTACTTCATGAATTTTAAATTGCTGCCACCAAATCAATTGTGGAAGTATATCATTTCTCCACTAGATGTCGACACTAACAACAGAAGCCTGGTGGTCTCTGAAGATAAGAACAAATAGTTCTCAAAACTAGACAAGAAATGTTGGTTGGTTGGTATCTGATGTTGAGCAGTTGGCAGTGAAACCATTCGCTCTCTTGCATTCCAGCATTTTGATGTTGACTAACGGTTGGGCAGTGCAGTAGGTGGTTTCCATCTGTCTTCTTAAGTGTACAGAAAGGACACAGAGGAGATCTCACAAGAAATGTAAGTGATGCAAGTTTATCATTCCAGCTCAAACTTTCTCTTAAATTTAAATTTCACATCACTGTTACTAGCTTGTCCAAATATTATATGAATATAAATTCACATTAATTATATTAATTCTGGCATCAGTAAATAATATAAAGGAGTGCTAAGCCAGCAGTGATAGAGGAAGGTTGTGTTTTGAGAGGTGCTCCTGCGGTGAAGGAAGAAGGATCTAAGTCACGATGGGAGTGGACATTACAGTGTATAGAGCAAGAATTGGACAGTTTAGAAAAGTAAAATTGGTGAATAGTAAACACAGTTTTGGAGAGAAGATGACAAACATATTGGTTTTAGCAAGTGTTATAACTTTGTTGCTAGTGATTGGAGGAATTGAGGTAAACCCCGGCCCTGCAGATATAATAACAATGCTGGAAAACCTGACTGAGAAAATGAACAAAATAGAAGGTATGGAACAACGAATAGGTAAACAATTGGAAAAGATGGCAACAGATATCAAAGAAGATGTTAGAGTTGAGGTGCAGGAAGCAAGAAGGGAAGTTGAAATGGTTAAGGAAAGAATGGAAAGATTGGAAGAAAGGGAGAGAAGATTTAATTTAGTGTTCACAGGAGTTAAGGAAAGAAGGTATAAATGGCCAGCAGAAGAAATATTAGAAATAACGAAGGAAAAGCTGAATTTGGAATTGTACAGATGGGAAATTATTGAAGCTTATCGAGTTGGAAGACAACTTGGCAAGAGAACAATTATAGTGAAATTTGCAACAGCCCAATTAGTACATGAAGTACTTAAAAGAGCCAAGAAATTAAAAGGAACAGACATTTTTATTTGGGTAGAGTGGCAAGTAAGGGAAAGATTATGGAAAGGGCATTGAAATTTTGGCATAGGATATTGAAATTGGAAGAAAGGAATTTGTTAAAACAGTGTTTAGTATATCAAGAGAAAAGTTTAAAGAACAAGGGATGGGTAGACTGTCTTCGAAATAACCTGGAAAGTAGTGGGTTAGGGGAAATGTGGAGAAGAAGAGAAAATAATGTGAATAACTTCTGGAAGTTGGCAAGGAAAAGATTTGAGGATATAGAAATACAAAAAATATTTAGTGAAATAACTGAAAAGAGATCTTTAGTTTTCTATATACCAATGAAAGTCTCATGGGGAAGGGAAAAGTACATTGATGTGACAAATAAAGAGGAGCGAGAAGGTATTGCATGGCTGAAAGCAGGAGTATGGAGATTAAAAGGTCTAAGGAAAGGTATTCCACAAAATCAATGTCCTATATGTGGCGGAAATGAAGATATAGAACACATTTTATTTAAATGTAAAGGAACTGAAATTTGGAGAAAAAAGTATATTAATAAGAAATGGTTTAAAATAGATAGAAATGTAGTAGTAGTTGAAATGTTTCAAAAAGATAGTAAGAAGATTGGACAATTCTTATGCAAAGTGAAAAATAAATGGATATGGACAGTAAATAGACAAAATGGTGTAATAAACTAGAATTAATAAACTATTGTAAAATATGAGTATGACCGGTAAAGAGCCAGGGCTGAACACCGATCATATTCACCTGTATAATGCTTAGCATAAATAAATAAATAAATAAATAATATAAAATGGGTTTTCAAGTACATTTTATACAGAGCAGGTCTTTAAACTCCTAGAAAGTGCTTAACATTGGCATGTGCTATCACATACAACTGTTTATGAATATATATTTTTTATTGAATACAACTTATTGTTTTACTGGCGATATCAATTTATTCTTGAATACAGAAAGATAACTTGAAGTTTTACCTTCACAAGCATGCAATGAATTTTATCTAGCAATTGCATGCACTGCTTCAAATTCCTAATGGGATTTAGCACTATATAGTTTGTCTCGCTGGCTCAGAGGCAAGTGCTCCTGTCCATGCCTTAGAATCTTGAGGACCTCAGAATACATTATAAAAGTTGCCTTTCAAAACCCTTACACATTTGATTAAATGCAAATCATCTATTTCTGCAAAGTGAATAAATGCACATACATCTTTAGGGATACATCAAAATTAAAGTGTTAAGCATTAACTTCTATATCAGCAACAATTGATTTGTTTCAATTGGTTCTGAAATCTTTGTCACAGCTGTTTTCTCACACTTTAAGGTCATTATTGAGATTTGACTTTAAGCTTGAGTTACGATGAAAATACCTACTAGCTTCTAAACGGTAACACAAAAGAATAGTTTTTAACATACAAGGGTAATTTTGGAAACAATACACATTGTGCATGCGAGTTATAATGTGAGTCATTCTGAACTAGTCCATGAAGATTTTATTCACTTGTTTAAAAATGTTTGATTGTGTAAAGCTTATAGAAGATCCCACAGAGGTCATCATTGCATTTTGGGAAGAGAAAGATTTAGATATACACAAGAACCCCATCTATTTCAACAAGGTAACCTGGAAGAAATCCTAATTAACGAAAATCTAGATAATCATAAAACAAACTATTAAATGAATACAAATGCTGATGTAGGATAGTGACATTTGGATTCTGCAAAAACAGAAAACATCTGAAAGTTATCCATATAGAATGACTTTGTTTATTATCAAAATTGTTATGAAAACTAATGAATCTCACAGAATTTATTTATTTACTTTTTTAAATTCAATTTGATTTTACGTTACTCTCAACAGCCTCGTCATACTGCGATGGAACTGTTTAGTGTGATATGATGGTATATGGTAGACAATAACCTTTTATGGTCTCATCCCTAAACTGTACTTCCTTCACTTTGTACCAAGCAAATGGTGTTAAGAGGGCTGTCCAGTCTAGCTGTTCCAGCATCCGTAGTCAGATGGTAGTGTGCAGATAGCCTTTTAACATCTCATCTCCTTACACCATAACTACCGCTTAGCTCCAGGAGAGGCAGATGGGTAGGATGCCATCTGGGATTCTACTTTATCTGCAGATAGATGGCAGCATAATAGCAATTATATAGTTTCAGTTTTGCTATTGTTTTTGACTGAAGGTGGAACTTTGGGTTGTAGTATTAAATATAAAATCCGGTATTTAACTTAGCGCCTGTGGGAAATCACAAAAAACAGCCAGACTGGTTGGTTCATGGGATTTAAACCCAGAACTTCCCAAAAACAGGCCACAGACATTACTGCCTAAGCCATTCTGCTCCGTTCACAGAGTTTAGTTTCATTACTTGATGACACTCACTGGTAACAGTACTTACTGTTAGCTTGTAGAGTGCAACAGATGATCACTAGTACCTGCAGTACCAACATTACGCCTTCATAAATATTTATCAAAGGATGCACTGTAAGAACAAATCAATCTGGATGTCCAGATTAACGTGGAAATAAATGAGGAGCATTGTTTCAAATCATATTATGTCCACCAGTGGATAAAATTGAACTTAAACATTTTTGTACAGTTTCTGAAATCATCTTACAATTCAACTTCACAGTATGAAACATATCATAAGTGTAAATAGCTGCTAAAAGCTAGCTGCTGTTTATAATCATATTTAGTCCTCTAGTGTATGTATTGCACACAACATTAATACTACATGAAACACTTAGTTACTTTGTTCGGTTGGTTACACTGACAGCCAGGGAGTGCTTGAACATTTTGGGGATGGCTGGAGGAGCAGAGATTTAGATTTCTATGCTAACATTGATGCACTTGCTCTGGTAACTAGCAATGAGGAAGAAGTTAGTATGTCAGCTTATGTTGCTTAGAAAAAGGAGGATTGAGCCAAATTTGATATGACACTAACAAGATGGGCCTTCTGAACATTATATAAATTAAAATGATTAACCAGAAGCCTGTTTTACAATATTTACAATTTACATATTAACAATCTACGAGGCACATCCAGAAAGTAAGTTTCCTGATTTTGTTTCCTTTAAAGTAAACGTATTTAGCTGGGAAAATTGTGCATGCCTAACAGTTTTATGACATATCAATCATATGCCAGTCGGATAGGTCCTGCCTGGTGCCAGCAGTGCCCTGAAATGAAGTCTCTTATTCGTTCTCCCACCACCAGCGAGGTTCATTCATGATAAATTCCTTACTGCACAATAACATAGTGCCCATCGAAATTCATTGTCAGGTCTATGGGCAGAACATCACGAGCAAACAGTGCACTACTGGTATATGATTTTTCCGAAGGTTGTCAAAAGTGTCCATGATGTAGAGGCCAGTGGGTGACCCTCATCAATGATCACCTGGTGTGGCAGTGCATCGCGGAAAACTGTCGCTTAACAATTATGGAGCTCAGTTGCCATTTTCTGCAGATATCATAACCTTGTTACATGAAATTGTCATAAGCACCTGCTGTTCAAGAAATTGTGTGCCAGGTGGGTGCCAAAAAGCCTAACACCCAAGCACAAAATGTAACGTTTAGGAGCAGCACTGATATTTCTGCATGGCATCATGATGACAGCAATGGGTTATGATCATCTTATTAAAATCAATTGGCAGCAAGAAAGACATTATGAACAGCCTATACATAAAAATATTTATTGTGAAGAATTAAATCTTGAATTAACAGATCTTTTATAACTAAAAGAATTGGTTAGTTTATTATGTATTTGTATACTTGATCAATTATTGCCTTGCATATTAAGTTCAACACATTTTTTGTGAATTTAAAGAAAAAATTGAAAATTGACTTCACTTTTTCAGGTTTTACAACAAGGCTGAAATTTGTTTTTCCAGTAAAATTTTGTTTTTTGAACATTAATACAATCTGAAACGATGCTCTTCAAATGTTCTTGAGCATACTTAAGGTGGTATACCTAAAGCATTGATTCATCAATTTTAACAGGTTGCTGGTCAATGCAATCCCCTTAGTCTGCTTGATGAACAAAAGGTATGCAAGAAAGAAATATAAATACATATGTATTACCCTGTGCTTTCAGTAAGAAGGGGAACAATTCTTAAGATGACATCTGGATTTATGATCTGAACCTGAATCAGTCACATCAATGCGATAGAGCCATCCATTTTCATCCATCCCTCAAAAACTGTCTGCATAAGTTCAGCAAATGCTCATTATGGCAAAACATCATTAAGATTGTTGTTCTTATTCTTTTAATTGTTTAGTGTTGCTTTAATTTCTTGGTCGACAGACAGATGACCTTTTTACAACACCTTCCTCTATCACCTGCTTGAATAACTTGCTTATAGATGTGTAGTAGATTATAATTGTGTAGTTGTCTTTCTATGCCCTCTATTTTGTCATATATGGCCTTTGTCACATAATTATCTATGTACCATTAATGTCATTTTGTATTTCTTTTGCTCTGAAGGTGAAACTTTGCATCATAGTATTCAATGTCCAACTGAAGAAATCCAATAAAATTGGCGAGATTGAATCCCTGACCTTCCAAATATAAGCCACACATTCCTTATGTCACTCAGTCACTGGTGACTATTCCTTTTTGCCACATCAGTTATGTACCCTAATACATTTTTATTTTACCATGCACCTTGTAGGTAGCAATGATATTGTATTCCATCCAAAAATTCAATCTTGAAATTTCTTCAGCAATAATATTTTTCGACTTTATTAATCCAAAAGATAATTTTAGAACAAAAAAAGTTAGTGTACATATGCATGAAAAAATCAAAACACACACAAAAAAAAAAGTTGATACTTAAGTTTAGTATCCTCCAAGAAATGCACATACCAAACTATTCTTTATACAGAAAATTGTTTATTATGTTTTAACAGAACTTAATTTTTTAATTTAGCATATCTATATAAAAAGGAAACATGATAACCTAAGGAACACTTAAGCTGATTAAGTTTTTTTTTTGGCAAAACTATGCAGAAATTCACCTAAGAATGGGAGAAGGTGGAACGGAAGATGATGAAGGAAAAGATTTTCTATTTAGGCACTTTATAACAAATAATCATTGAATTTGCATGAAAATTCATGTTGGATGGAAAGATGAGGAGAGAATGAAAATGCACCTGGTATGCCTGCTGTGAAAATGCACAAAAAACCTTCTGTTTGACCACTGTTCCCAATAAACATTAGGTGCCAGCACTGAAGTGAAAGGAAATACTCTATCCTTATTTTAGTCTCAGAGAGAAATATTTTTACAATCCTTGGTCCATTAATAGTCAACTTTACCCACAAAATAAACCGAATGATCATGGCAGGAAATTCAATACTTCCCCAGACTTTGTCACTACTCCACCTGAAAAATTTAAAACTTGCTTTTTTCCTGCATGCTATTTGAAAAACATAGCGTGAATGCAAAACAACCCGACCCCCAGTATTCAACAATAATTTGGAGGGGAAGCAAAAGAAGAAGAAGAAAAAAAAACCAAAGTCTTATATTCAGATAAATACAGTATTTCACTAGATATTTGTAGCTGCAGATTTGATTTTTCAAATACCTATATAGCAAGTGCAAAATGACCCGATATTCGATAATTGGGAAAAGAAGAAGAAGAAAAAAATTCTTGTATTCAGATAAATACTGTATTTCATCAGATATTTGTAGCTATATATTTGAATTTTCAAATACCCATACTTTTTAAAGTGATAAGCTGCCATTCCTTTATGTCTGATGACACAATTTTAAAGATTTGATTATTGCTTCAGTCTTCTGTATCCCCCTTGTAACTACAACAAAATCTGTAACCAAAACATTCCTGAAAATAGTTAACTTGATTAAAATGATGCAGATTAAAAAATACGGTTTCACAAGAATTTGTACAAGAGTTTACAGAAAAAGTCTTTAAATGTGACACATTTAACGGATAAAAAGAGTATATCTGTTATAGATTGTAGTAGTCATAGAATGTAATTCTTCTATCCATGTTATATTACTCAGAATACATTTTTGTTTAGTTACGATATGCAGAAATAGTATTCAAATGTTTAATTAAATATTACAACAGAAGCACTATTAACTATTAGGTTACTTTCATTATAAAATGTTTATTCATAAAAGAGCTTTGTTACATGAAGAAAATAGCGGAGATTGTAAGCTATTATGGATGATGCACTCACATTTGGAAAAGCATACACCTCCAATTTGGAATATTTAAAAAAACGGCTAATGCTACTGCTGGAACTATGTAAAGAAAGAGTTGTGTTTTTTAGGAAATCTTCAGATATTTTGTAGTTCAATTTTTGTGTTATATTGTTTACCTGCTATATAAAATTCCATCGGAATTAAGAGGACCTTTCTTGTATCATGTAAATATGTTAAATATTTGATGTTTTCATCAAATACTGGGTAGTACCTGGGTATGGGATTTTCTTGAAAACCTTTGTGTTGCATCTTTAGAAGATACTGAACTTCAATAAAATGTTTGATATAAAATAAGAGCTGAAGCTTTCTTGATGGCTAAAAGCCCGAGAAATTTTAGAATTAAGTTTGTTATATTTGTTCAATTTTTTGATTTAAGGCTAGCTCACAATAAACTGAGAATGGTAACAAAAATGAGAACGGGAAGCCACACAGGACACAAGATTTTGGTTCACATCATCCTGGTATCAGAATGGGAATGTACTCTTGTTTTCCTGATCAATTTTGTGCATTGAGACTTCATTTAGTTCTCACTGACCAATGATATTTTATATCTGTCTTTAAACCAGCCAACATCATAATTCAAAAGAATTGCAATATAAGTGACTTCTAGCAAGTTTCATGCCAGAGCTGCTTAGAATAATCCCTACAGCTGAGTCTAATATGCACAACATGCATCTAGTATGCCATGCCTGAGAATAAGAAAGTTCAACCAAGATTTGCTTTCTGTTCCTGCCCCTCCCCCCAATTATTGTAGTTCGTTTTTCTTTAGGAAAAGCAATAAAGGACCTGCTGCTTGTCAATAAATGCCATTTACGATCACAGCATGACAACAGAGTACCGTTTCCATTGTTATAGGCCTGCCTGTTCCATATAAATTAAAAACAAGTTCAGTTCTTCTCATTAATCAGCGTGTAAGTGCTAATGAAGCAAATTAAAAAAATATTTGTAAAAGAGAAGGAGGAGAGATGAAAAAAATTGTATTGATATTAAAACAAAAATTAGAATTAATTGAAAGATTTGAAAAGGGGGAAAGTGTTGCAAAACTAAGTGTTGATTATGGTATTTGAAAAGGCTAAAGGCTCTGGGGTTAGAGGGAGAATATAATGCCTCATCTGGTTGGCTAACCAGATTCAAACGTCACGTAAATCGCGAACTTACTGTAAAAAAAAGTTTGAAGTGCTGTGCGAAAAAATGTCAACTCCTCTCAGAAGCAGGCCAACATCAGACATTTTTAAGAAATAAACAGGCCTACAATACCTATTACCTATGTACAGAAGTAGAATAAACTGTTTAACAAAGAATACATGTTGAAAAAAGGTTTTAAATGTAATTTCCTATTTACATACATATGTTGTACCTTAAAAGCATTAAATTATGCATTTCTTGATTATTTGTGTTTTTTGATTACTCGTGCTTCCTCTCCCTCACATTACCCTAGATAAATGAGAGTATATCTCAACTGTGTCTTCTCATTCCAGTAACCATTGCCAGTTGTTGTGTGAATCAGCCTTTATGCTATCCAGTCACACACATTTTGTTAAAATGTGCTCTTTTTGGACTCAAGGGATAAGAATATTTTTTAAGTAAAATTCTAGTGTCAAATTTTTGGATGCAATGCAATACTTCTGCATATTAGGGGTGTGGTCGAGTATATGGAATGAAATAATATCTAATAACATTTTTACTCAAGTTGTTCTAAAAGAGCTTTTTGTTTTATTTCTTCACTGACTTTTGGAATAGTAAGATGTACAATTTTTTAAAACTGAGGCTAAGAAAATTATAATCCTGCTGTTGCTGATACTATTACACAATGAAAAATATGAGGTCACTAGCTTAACTTCTGAGGTTGTGGAAGAAATGAGGCACACTTCCTCCAGTTAGATCATGTATACCTAAGACAGTGGCAGTATCTTCACCATACAGAGTATTAAATTCTTTTATCACAAATAATTACAATAATGGCCTGGAAAAAGGGCAGCATTTGTCATTAAAACCCAAGGACACTATTTATTAAATATGCAACAATGCATTAAAAGCTCATATTAAGGGTGGTGCAAATTAATTGAGAGAGCAGTGTGGGTGTATGTAAAATTACCTGAGTAAAACTCTTAATGTCACTGTTTTAAACGTACTGTCCAACATATATTCGTAAATGAAACAGCAATCTTGAGATTACAAGTTTACAGCTATCACAGACCTATGGTATATGATCTACCATTTGGATTGTGGACAGATATTGGAATGGGTTTTGTAATGCACCATTCGTACCATACGTTCTTCTTGCTGCACATCCTCCAGAAGTGTAGTTCAAGTTCATCACCAGCTTTCAGGTGCAATGGTTCCTGCAATTAAACATTCACGTACACAACAGATGTCAGTAATACAAAGCATCAGAAATGGAAAAAAAGTGTTCCATTTACATGACTTTCTCTACCTGTCCTGCCAGCAAAATATTCTTACAAAAGATTATTGTTCTATCTACTTCATGCTGATTGAGATAAACATTAGCAGAAACGCACTTGTTATTTAATAGAAGCGAAATAAGTCAATATACTAGGCAAAAGCGATGGTCAAATATTTTAAAAGCTGGTTGCTATATAAATAAAATGTGGCTCCTTTTGCATTAGCCAGGAATAAAACAAAAGAATACCTCCAGTTTGAGAAAAGTTGAAGTACTTTAAAATTGAAACTAAAAACAAGGGATATTCTGGTTAACTCTACAAAAAAATGTATATGACATAAATTGTGCATCTTAACAAGATCTACATTTTTAGGGTAGTAAGGTTTTGTCTATCTCTTATGGTTTACCAGTTATACAAAAGTTATTCAGAATGAAGGTTTTCAGAGGCTATTCCCAGAAAATTCAAAATATACGTTCTATGTAAAGAGTATTTAGGGTGTGTGCGCACACGCACATAGTGAATACTTGACATAGATGCTTAAAAAGGGCAGAATTTTTTGAATAAAAATCTGATGTGTTCCATTCAAATGACTTTCTCCACAACTCTGCAACAAATTATTGTTAAAAAGCTTATGCTTCTATTATTTCATGCTAATCGAGAAAAAATCAACAGAAATAGTTTTATTGCTTGCTTCCTTGTAAGTGGAGGCAAAATAAGCGAGTACCATACGTTAAAGTGATAGTCAAAAGCTGGTTGCTATGTGACTGAAGTTCCTTTGTATGGACAGGACTTGACAAATTCCTATGTGAGAAAAGAACGTTTTTCAAAGCTGAAACAAAAAATAAAGAATATCTAAAAAACGATAAACTCTACGAAAAAAAATGTATATAACATTAATTGTGTGTTTTAACATTACATTTTTTGTGTGGTAAGTTTTTGTCCATCTCTTACGGTTTAGCAATTATGCAAAATTCTGTGAAATTCATCCAGAATAAAGTAGTCTTCAGAGGCTATTCCCAGAAATTTCAAGATATACATTTTATTTGTCAGGTAAATATCTTTAATATACAATATTTTAATAAAAATCGTTAGAGCCATTTTTGTGAAAAGGGTAGTTGGGGGATTTTCTTGAAAATCTTCGTGTCGCATCCTTGGAAATTACTAAACTTAAACACCAAGTTTGGTATTTACAGACTTTTCATTTTTGAGTTATCATGTTCACAGACACACAAACCTTTTTCTGAAAATGTTTTTTTTGGATACAGGGAACCTTAAAACACATATTTCCAGTGAAATCTTGGTATCAAATTTTTGGGTGGAGTGCAATACCTTCTCTATACACTATGTACATAGTACATATAGAGAAAGTAAAAACAGTATATGACAATGTGTTAAATCTCAAATGTTATATGCCGACAATTTGTAATGCATTGTTGTAAAGTTATGATTCAATTAGTGCAGAAATACATGAGTTGGATGGAGCGGGAGGAGAGCATGAAAATGTATCTGTCTATTATACAGCAACCATCAATTTTACAGTCACATATGTGGAAAGGAACCTCCAATCTCTATTAACACAAAAAGAAACCATTTTGGTAACAGGAAACCTTATAATTGTACACAGTTTGTTGGTAAATTGTTAACTTATAGACATGAAATACACATAATATGACATGTGAATGCGCTTCTGCATCTCCTGCATGCCTCTCTATTGCCAACACCCATCCCATAGACCTCAAATTTGAAACTTACAGTCTCCTTCACACAAATGAATGAAATAAGAAAACCTGTTATATCAAAATTATATTGTGGAAAAAACAAAGTATTTTTTTCATTATTTCAATGCCACTGCTGGGAATTGAACACGGTTCCCCAGCTCCCCTTGCTGTTGCTCTAACCATTGAGGTATTGTGACAACATGCTGGTATGACATTCAAGTTTATAACTGATTCAGGTGTTTTTACCTGTACAACCAATCGGTTTGTCTCCCTTCAGAGAACACCTTAATGGCAATTTACATTCATAAGTACTCAGTATCCAGGTAATATTAATATAGTTATTACAAACTATTCTATTATATTGGTAATGCTTCTTACACTAGGTAATGTAAAAAAACATTATGCAGCATAAGAAGCATTACCAATATAATAGAAAGCATTGTCTTTTTACTAATAACAGAAACACTATCACAATATTTATTCAAATACATAGCAACCTCAAATGCAAGACAAAAGTTTTTTCAGAATTTAATGTTGAAATTTAGCCTATCATCTATATAAAAAGAAGATAACATGATAAGATATTTTTAAATGCACATTTTAATAAGGGACACTTATGCCGATTAAGCTATATACACCTATTTCAAATGTACGCAGAAATTCATACAATGGAACAAAAATGTAGCTGTATGTATGAGGTGATGGCAGCAAAGGCAACAGAGTTACAACGATAAGATTTTCTTTTTAGACAATATATCTAATATAATGCATTGTTAAGCAGTTTTACCAAATTTTAATTTTAATGTGAATTCTTGTAATGAATGGGAGAGGGCAGAAGGGAAATGCACTGCTATGTGTGTGATAGGAGGTGACTGTGGCAATGGCTGTACACTGCAATGACGGATAAGATTTTCTATTTACACACTTAAACTCAAATTTGTGAGGAAATTCACATAATGGGTGGAAGGGAGCGGGGAGGATGGAAATACAATGGAACCTCACTTTTACATTTTTCAAGAGAGACTACTAAAATATTGTATAAATGAGAAAACGTATAACTGATTTTCCCTTCTGGTATGGACCTCACCAAGAGTTAAGGATTTCTTCCCTGCTGGTTGATAGTCACACATGTTTCTTCTCCTGTTTGTAACTCAAAACTACATATAGAATAGATAAGTGATTGTTGGAACCATATGACGACAGCACATTAGCAGTACTTGACTTAAAGCAGAGAAGTGACTGTTGGAACCAAGGTTAATAGATTGTTGCAACAATATAATGACATTGAAATGATAAGCGTCAATGAAAACTGCAAACCAGGCAATTCCAAGGCTTTACACAGCAAGCATACCACCATACATTTTTTTTAAAAACGTATAAATGGGTACATTTTGTGTATGGGGATCAGAAAAAGTGACGCATTACCAAGAAAACGTATAACCAAAAAAACGTATAATTGAGTAAAATTTTAATGGATGATTGGTCCCTAAAATTTAAGCGCATGTGTGCGAAAAATGTTGAAGTGAATAACGTATGAATGAGTTTCAACTGTACATCCAACATGTGGGAGGAGTGAAAAGAACCTCACTTTCTATTTGATCATTGACTCCCAATACATTAAGTACAACCAACGATATGAAAGAATAACCCCTATTTTTATTTTAGTCTTTTCTAGTTGAGAATGCTTATAATCCAAGTCCATTAACTCCTTACTTTATGACATGAAATGAAACACAAAATCTGCCATATACGTCACAACCTTGGTGATAATCTTTACTGCACAAGCAAGACTTGCTTTTTCCTGCATAGATCATGAATGTAAGACGATCCACAGTACTAAACATTAATACAGTATACTCCTGATTATTTGTGTGCAGATTATCTGTACATCCCCCTGCTCCCCAAAATTATTTTGTCACATTTTGTTGCTTTCTTTGCTGTCTCTTTTATAAATTTATTTTAATTTGCTTCGTTGACACATGCTGATTAACATCCGAAGAACTGAATTTGTTTTTAATTTACACGGAACAGGCAGGGTGATAACAATGGCAACAGTACTCTGTTTACTGTTTACTCATTTAAACAAAGGAAATGGCACTTATTGTCACATGGTGGGTCCTTTATGGCTGTTTCCTAAAGAAAAACAATATCTACGCACAGAAGTAGAATAAACTTTTGAACAAAGAATACATGTTAAAAAAAAAAAAGGTTTTAATCATTATTACTTTCTCTATACGTGCTATGTACATAGTGTATAGAGAAGGTATTATAGTGCACCCAAAAATTTGATACCGCGATTTCACCGGAAATACATACTTTGAGACCTCCTGAATAAATAAAAAAAAAAAAAAGACAAATGTCCGCGTGTGTGTCTGTGGGCAGCATAGCTCAAAAACAAAAAGTCCTTTAAAAACCAAACTTGGTATTTAGGTTTGGTATCTTTCAAGGATGCGACCCGAAGATTTTCAAGAAAATCCCCCACTCCCAACTACACTTTACATTGAATTAATTAAAGTGGTACTGTTAACACACACTTCACTTACTTTTATCCTACTACTCAATAAAAGTAAGTGAAGTGTGTTTTAACAGTACCACTTTAATTAATTCAATTTGATTATGCCTTCACTGTAAGCAGCTTCAAGATTATACATTTATACCCTTTACATGGAACTTTTTTCGAAAATTTTGATTTTATAAAAAATGGTTCTAACGATTTTGATTAAAATATCGTATATTAACGATATTTACCTGACAAATAAAACGTATATCTTGAATTTTCTGGGAATAGCCTCTGAAGACTACTTTATTCTGGATGAATTTTACAGAATTTTGCATAACTACTAAACCGTAAGAGATGGACAAAAACTTAACACACAAAAAATGTAGAGCACGTTAAAACACCCAATTTATGTTATATACATTTTTTTCGTGGAGTTGATTGTTTTAGAGATACTCCTTGTTTTTGGTTTCAGCTTTGAAAAACTTGTACTTTTCTCATACAGGAATTTGCCAACTCGTGTCTATACAAACAAACAAACAAACTTCAGTCACACAACAACCAGCTTTTGGCTTTCACTTTAACCTATGGTACTCCCTTATTTCGCTTCTACTTACAATAAAGCAAGAAATAAGACTATTTTTGCTAATTTTTCTCGATTAGCATGAAATAAATAAAAGAATAAGCTTATTAACAATAATTTGTTACAGAGACATAGAGAAAGTTATGTGAATGGAACACATCAGAATTTTTTTATTTACATATACATAATTATATTTGTTGCACCCTAAAAGGATTAAATTATGGGTTTCCCAATTATTCGTGCTTTTTCTCTCCCCCACATTACCCCAGATAATCGAGAGTAAACTGAGTTTTGGAAAAATATCACTGTCTTGTATTTTAATAAATACAGTTACTGTAAAGTTATTTTCATTTTAACAATCTTTCTTTTGAAATATTAAGGAACCGATTCTCACCCTTAACTTCACTCATGTCAAGTTGGAAAATCTTGGAATGTTTCTGGATGCATTTGTTCTCCATCCTCAGCATGGTGGTGACTAACAACTGTTATTTCTGAATAATTGTCATTTGCCATTATGCTAAGGATGGAGATGAATAACTGAAAATGTTTCAAGATTTCACAATTTGTAAACTAAGTTTAAATGTGAACATTGGCTCTTTAACATTTCAAACATAAATTAAATAGTACTGTCTTGTATTTTAATAAAACAAAATAATTTCATTGCTTTTAAAAGCAAACCTTAAGATCAACTTTAAATAAATAATTTACGCATCTCTCTATAATTTTAATCCAAAAAAGTATGAAAATTATGTGCTAAAATACAGAAATGCCAGGGAATACTTACCTTGATAGGGAAGAATATAGGAAACCAGCTGAACATTCCTTTTGAATGGGTTTCTGGTACAATACTGAGAAGGATGCTTTTATATAAAACTGTATCAAAATATCCAGAGAAGCCATGGAGAACGCAATTCTGTGTAATTTCAAATGACAAGCATTTGTACCTTGAATTGTCCGGAATTTCATCTGTTGGGAAAGAAATATAGTGATTACTGCAAATTTTGGAATCTCAATAAACAATACCTTTTTCTTGACACTACAGGAATAAGTATTTGGTATATCCCCGATTTTTTCTCTGTTGATGTGTTTCTTTGAGATATGTAGGAAAACGAAAAAAAAACATTCTTAGGCTTTCATGGCAGGTGAAAATTACATACCAGATTAAAAGAACATCAGAAAAAAATTAAATGCACACAAATAAAAAATCGGCAGTGGCAGCCTACTTCTACAAAAAGAACCTTTATGACTGAAATCAAAGTATTTAAAGCCAAAAATACTGCGCATTTAGAAACATATCTAAATCAGAGAAAGATGGAGCTCACTAAATGAGTCTGACAATATGGAAATTTTCAATCCTCTTAGCATATTGAATGCCATATAAAGATATCCCCAATCATAACAGGACTGTCCCATTGATTATGGTCGGTGAGAAATTTCCTTGTGATTGACACTAATGGGGGTGTGTCCCCTGCTGGCAGGGGCTCGTCAGGTTGCTGACCAATCATAGTGTAAGAATATATAATCATTAGAGAGATCATGTCATCGTTGTTGCAACACCTACAGGTTCAGTGGAAATTTAGGTGCATTCTCATGAATGTCTGATCTGATTGATTAATTTCATTCTGTGAAAAGTTTGGTTTTGTTATACACACTGATTTTGTAAGGATTTACAATTATAATCGTTACTTCATTTTATATATTGCAGACATTGCTTTTGTTCTCATCCTAGACCTAGGAGTGACACTGATTTGAAAATATCTTACAGCCGTGATATACCAGTTGAGGTTACGTTACCTGAAATAATAAAACTTTTATGTTTAGTGAAGGACAGGACCCAATGTTGAAAGAAATAGACAAAGTAACTAGTGAGAAATGAGGAAAAGTAGTTCAACATACAAGAAGTGAGATATAAAAAGCATGGAAAGAAGGCACTTTAGAGGAAGCAATGGAACATGTGGTGTGCAGACAGACAGCAAGTAAATATGGCAACAGCATACCGAGAGGGCCACATGTGAGCAGGAATGCCAATCACAAGGTAATTTCTCAACAATATTAATGTGGGTACCTTTTACAACATTAAACTTCCAGAATATCATACATCTACAATGGAATTATCCCACTAGTCCCTACAGTCAAGTAGCTGATGAGGGCAAGCACACAGGAAACATTCTTTGGAAAACTAGTTAACAAAGCAAGAAAGACTGAGTAAGATGTAAACATGTGTGCTTCATGTGTTCAATTCCCTACTGAAAATGTTTGTAATTTTATATTTGCTCTATGTATCATATTTATATTAATTTCTAATTTATACCCTATATTCATAACACACAAATGAAATTTATCAACTTTATGGCTACAATTCAATTTTAATTTTGTTATACAAATTAACCCTTAAATGCACTGCTTTGTATATATGTTAAAATGATATTTAGGCAATTTTAGAATCTTTTAGTACTTTTATTGGCAGTTTTTAATTATAATGACTTTAAACAACACAAGCAATTTCAGCTATTTTGTGTAGAAAATTATTAATTTATTTTAATAATATATATATATATATATAAATACCAAACTTGGTATTTAACAAACTTTTTATTTTTGAGTTATGCTGTTCAAGACATATACATATAGACCTTTTTCTATAAATACCCTTTTTATTAATTAAAAATTAAATAACTCAGAAATTTGAGACAAGTAAAGTAGTTCAAGTATAATAGTTGAAAATGAGTCGGAATAGTGACACTCACCTCACTTAAATGAAATTTTTTCAAAACATATGTTTCAAGGGCGTTTGCCCTCTTCTTCAGTTGAGGTCTGACTCAACTGAAGAAGAGGGCAAATGAGGTGAGTGTCATTATTCCGACTCATTTTCAACTGTTGTACCTTTTTTATTAATCTGGGGATCTCAAAGCATATATTTCCAGTGAAATCTCAGTGTCAAATTTTTAGTTGGAATACAATACCTTCTATACCTATTAAGTACTTGTACATATGTGGTCAAGAAAGTAAACATATATAACAATTGTGGTCTAATAAATCATAAATAGAATTTTTGTAAAATCCTAAGATTACAAAAAGTAACAGAAGCAGTTATGTTACCTTTGTTAGGATGATGAAACGTAAACAACGGCTGTGTGGGTGCTATTTGATACCTATTTTGCTGATGGACAACATAAGGAGTTTCAAAATGATGGAGTGCATGTTTGTCTTTTTCTTTGCACAGTCTGACTTCAGTGTACAATTTGGAAGACTGGACGGGACAAAGATATGATGTGTACCTGGCAGGAATGCTGATCCCAGTTTCTGAAACAATGCACATTATAATTAGCATATGCTTGAACAAATTTGCACAAATTATTAACCTATGTGCAAAAATTGACACTATTTATTTAATAGGCTATGATTCTTTAGAACATACTTAATTTCACTGCTGCCAAATTCAGAAACTGGACAAAAAAATAATGGTGATTATGACAAAAAAATCTGATGTGCTGGATTCACAAGTCTATCTCTACATACTCTTCTTACAAAACTGTATTCTTTTATCTACTAATTGGATACACTTGCTGTAGAATAAAGTGGAATAAAAAGGATAGTATGGGATAGTCAGATTTTTAATAAGCAGATTGCTATGTGACAACTTGAAATTTCATGTTACTTGAAAGATGAAAAAATTGAATAGCAACTTGTTATTTGAAAAAGGTATAAATAGTTGAAAATGCAAACTGATTAAAAATAAGGTGTTATTTATTAATAATAAACTATTAATTATTTTAAAAATAAATTAAAATAATTACAAATAATATCTTGGAAATAGTTAATTCCCACAAAATATGTATTTGGAAGATGCTGAACTTTAGCACCATGCTTTAAGTATTTATTTGAGTCAATTGTAACATATTTCCATTTCTAACATGCTTTAATTGCTTAGGACATGTTTCGAAAGTACCGTCACTTCCATTATCAACTTTTCAACTGCCAGTACCGTGATTATCAGATGTTACAGTAGATAGGCCTCTGGTGGGGATTTAGGAACTACTGGACAAGAGTGTCTAAAGGTGGAATTTCAAAATTCCTCAAATGTTTTCTGTTCTTCCATATGTGGATATTCTCCCAGGTTTCCAAATTCCGACTGTTTCTTGTGCCTTTTAATAAAATTAGGGTCTTCTCTATGCCATGATTTTCTCTCCAAAAATGCCATGTCACTGCTCAGTTATATTCCCAAGATATTCTTTGTTTGTAGTTGGCAAACATCTTGTTTTCCCTATGTAAATGTTGTTCTATATAACAAAATGTTTGGCAACTAGGAACAAGGAATGTACAATAAAACAGGAAAATAAATCAGCAGTGCCATGGCATGACTGAGTTATTTGAATACTTTAATTGATGAAAGTTCCAACCCACATTAACATTAAAAACTATTGAACATCAATGATACTGAATCTTATATAGTGAGGATGAAATAATAGATGTGACATTTAATCAATTTCTTTTTTTAGTTTTAATATTTGTATTATCAATAATTATTTTAAATGTGTAACCTATTTTAAAGCTGGGTTTTAAAGTGTAGCACTGTAATAACAATACGGCACAGTGACTAATGTGCTTTACAAAATATGCAGGCATGCTTATGCAAACAATACAATTGACTTGGAAATTTAATGCAATGTTACAATGGTGCCTAAATTGTTAGAGGACCACATGAAAAGCTGAAAACTCTGGTTCCAAATCCCAGTTATGGTACTGAATTTTTCAGTCTGATGATTCTACCTTTCAAACATCTTTTATTCAAATAGATTATTGTATTGCATATATAGTATATATAACAGGCCACGACCAAACTAGAAGTGTACTGATTCTTAATGTGAAATTGCTGCTGCTACTACTATTTTGTGATTCTGGTTAAAAATGACCAGTCACTTACAAGAACGAAGCTTGTATAATTATATTTTAAAACATCCCCTAATTTATCCAACAATTTTTTGGATTTCTTTAAATATGTAAGTGGAAGTTTCCGTACATGTTCTTTGCTTCTTTGATTTTGAAAATTCACTCTACAAAGCTTAATGAGAAGCATCTGTGAAATTTGACAAAATATTGTGAAAAATTAACAATTTTATTTTTCATAATAAAATACTATGAATTCTAAACTTTCAGAAAATATATAATTTTCCCAGTTGGGGCACACAGCTGAAGTTCTAAATTTGCAGGCACGTGCTAATTAATAGACATGCCCAACTTTAAACTTTGTTTTCTCACAAACTTTTTTCTAAAAATTTTTCCATTATTAAAATAGCCCATACGATGCAATTGTTTACTAATTTATGTAGAGGCTTAGGCTTTTACTGCCGGCATTATCAACCTTATTATCTATCTTATCTTATTGCCTGGACTCCGGAGCTAGACTCTCACCCTGATGATGCGAACGCAGCTTTCGGCAAAACGTCGGTTATGCCAACAACTGAACCACAGCCAACAAGCCCAGCAAATCTAGATAGCAAGGTTGTACTAATTTGTTCTCCAATATTTATATTACCTTTCAAAATAACCTAAAAGAAAATGTTCATATTTTTTGTTGTTGAAATAATGTCCTAATTTTGAGAAATAAGTTACTAAATTTTAAAAAATCAAGAATTCTAGAGAGTACGAAATGTAATAATTTTTGTACATTAATTAGGGATTAATATTAAAAATATGATGTGATAGATCTATTTACAAACTCATTTGAACTCTTTTATATAATTTAGATTTTAATATGAATATTTAAAAAAAAAAAACATATGACTCATTTTTATTAGAGCAATGGATTTAGACAAATATAATTATTTAAATAACCATGCAAGCTAGAATTTTGATACATGACAAAAATATCACTATTATAGGATATAATAACTGATATACATTTCAATAATTTATCTCAAAAGCAGTGGATTTTGCAATTTTCACAAAGGCAATCAATATATATCCTAAAAATGAACACATGTGATTATGACGGATGCAATTATTTCTAACCTTTAAGGAATTTTTGTGCTCCATCAAGACATTCTGGAGAGAGTTCATTATCTCCAAAAGAGCCTAAAAGTTCAGAAACTAGAATGTCCGCCTTTTCAGGAGGATTCCAGTCCCTCATATCACATGAAACAACTGTCACCTGGTCTCCCCACAGCTCCTCCTGTTGTGCCTGTAACCTGTACAGCACAAAAATAGTATATTATTTGTTGTAAGTTCAAACAATATGAAAGAATCTGATGTACTCCATTAATGTGTCTTTCTCTATCTGTTCTGCAAACAAGCTATTGTTACAAAATATTTATTTCTCTATCTGTATTATACTAATCAAGATAAACTTTGCCAGGAATGGTCTTATTACTTAGTTCCTAATAAAAAAGGGGAAATAAGGGAATGCACTAGGCTAAAGTGACAGTCAAATATTTTAAAAGCTCTCACTATGTACTTGTATTTGAAATTTAGTTCTCTTTTCATGGTCAGGAGCAAAACAAAAGAGATATTATCTGCCTCCGTGGTCGAGTGGTCAGCAAGCAGACTTCTTACCCGGAGGTCCCGGGATCGATTCCCGGCTAGGGCAGGCAATTTTTCTTTAACCAGAATTATTCCCTATCCCCCACAGAATCTGGAAGTATGTATGTGAGAGTGAATGTGTGCGTGTTTGAGGAAATAAAATGGTTTAAACCCAACAGAAACCTACAGACGAGTTGTTTCTAATTCAAAGCCCCGATATGACCTTAGATGTTAAAGGGGGGGCAAAAAAAAAAAAAAGGACCCATTTGAGAAATGTTCAAGTATTTTAATATTGAAACCAATAACACAAAATATCTCGGAAATGGTTAGTTCTACAAAAAACTTAAATGACATTAAATTGTGTGTTTTACCAAGATGTACATTTTTTTGGGGTTTACGAGTTATATAAGTCATTCAGAATACAGAAGACTTCCGAGTTTATTCCCTAGATATTCAGGATATATGTTTTATTTGCACGTAAATATCTTTAATATACACATTGTAATAGAAGTTGTTAAAAGCCATTTTAGAAAATAAAAAAATGTTCTATATAAGGGGTAGTTTGAGGTGGTGAAAATCTTTGCATCACTCCTTGCACACGCACGCATGCACACACCACACGCACACACTACTTTAATCAAAATTGTAAGAGCCATTTTTGAGAAAGTTTTTTTCCTTGTAAAGGATAGTTGGGGTTGGGGGATTTTCTTGAAAATCTTGTGTATATTTCCAGTGAAATCTGAGTATTGAATTTTCTGGTGAAATGCAATAGCTTCTCTACCTTACTAATGTACACTAAGTAGAGAGATTATAAAAGCTTTCGTTTATGTTTTAATTTTCATGGTTATAAAAAACTCACACATACGTACCAAAATTGATTCTTTTTTGGAATTAGGGGCCTCACAAACATGTATTTCTGGTGAATTCTTGTATATTGTATTATTAAGTGGAATGCAATAGTTTCTCTAGGTACTATAAGTAAATGCTTGGTAAAGCTAAATGGGAAAATGCACTTTATCCGAGTGATCTTTGGGTTTAAAGCACTAACAAGTATCTGAAAATTTTGCTTCTGCTTATTAGTTCTAGAAAATCTACTATGCCAAACAATCTTTATCTTTATTATCTGACACATTTAAGTTGCTTTATAAAAAAATTTAAATATTTCGAATAACCATGCAAGGATATACAGGTATTAAAGAAACTTACGTTACAACTGCATTGGGATTTTTTTCAACAGCATATATTTTAATTCTTCTATCAGCTTTTTGGGCAGCATTAAGAGCTGCTCTTACAAGTGGTCCTCTACCAGCACCTACCACCATTAGGATTCTGAAACAATAGGAGTAGTTATTAATATAGCAATTCAGCTTTTGTCACCCCTTACCTATAGAATATACTGCAATTTTTGTATATAAACACAGTACTATGAAGAGTTTCTTATACAAAGCTTCCGTTTGGATACTGGTTGTCTAATTGGAATTTTCTTGGCACTGACAAGAGAAGCTTCAATCACAAGTCGAAAAGGTGCCCTTAATGACTTAAAAACTTAGAATTACTGTCCATTGCTTGTCTCTTTCAATGTCAATGCCTTATTTCCAAGTACCCTATAGTCACACTCATTCAATACTGTCAACAATGGCTTGAATCCATAGAGTTAGAGAAAAAAGAAATTAAGGAATATCTCAAACTACATTCTGTATTGACCAATCATTCTTCACCTATAGAGGAAAGTTCTAAAAACAAAAATCAGGCCTCACAATGGGAAGTGCCTATCCCCATTTTAGCAAATTTATTTATGAGCGTCTTTGAAACCAAAATCGTGAAAGCATTTCCACACATCTTTAAAACTTGGTTCAGGTATGTGGGTGATGTCTTTGCAACAGTGAATGCAAAACTAGCTGAAGACTCTTAACCAAATCTTAAACTTAAATATCCAAGAGATCAAATTCACAATGGAAATTGAGAAGGGCAACACCCTTCCATTTTTGGACCTCAAAATTATTATGAACAATAGGAAACTAGAGTTTGGAATTTTCAGGAAAGACACTCACACATACAACTACATTAAATCCAATTGCTTCAACCCAACTAGCTACAAACATGCAATTATCCACATTTTACTCAACATTCCTATAAACAAAACAGAACATGAAAAAGATCTTAACTAAATGATAATGGCTGCTGAGAAGAATGGCTTCAACAAAACATTTGTTTTTAAAAAAACTTAAAACAATAGAAAGAGAAGAATAGCAACCACAACCACCCACACGGCGGGTGGACAGAATATTTTCAAGAAGTTTACATACCACCTTCAACCTTCTGGAAATTTCAAAAAAGATTTTCAAAGAACACAACATAACCTTAGCCCCACAAAACAAACACAGCATCAGGAACCTTATTAAAAACAGGTTAGAAAAACAATCCCATCAAATAAATTCAGAAGAAAGACACATAGGTAAGACCAAAAGAAACATACAAACTAGGTTGAAGGGACACCCAAAACACACAAAAACAAACAAATAAGAAAAATCAGCAGAAGCGTCACATCTCTAGAACAAAAACCATAAGATAGAAAATAGTCCACACCTGTTAAAATCTGTACAATGACCACTAGAACTGAATATTTGGAAAAATTTTTATCCTTGAAGATAAATTAAGGTTAAAGAACTTAGAAATTAAAGTTCAATCAATCCATCATCAGAGAAGTACAAGAAGTCCAAAGACGATATCAACAGCAGACCCACCAGACAAAATCTGCTGACAATATAGACAACCCTGGCTTATGAAACTTTTCCAGTAATTTATTGCTTAGTGAAGCAATTCAAATGTAAACTTAACTCATTATGCATTTTATGTATAATTTCCACCTCACTGAGTACTTCCATTTTTTTTCATTTTTTGACCTACAAAGTTTGGTATTTTATCCAACTTTTCGTTTTTGAGTTATGCTGTTCACAAACCTTTTTCCAAAAAGTGTGTTTTTTATACAGGGGTTCTTAAAACATGTATTTCTGGTAAATCTTGGATTTGAATTTTGGAATACCTTCTCCATCTACTCTGCCTGGGTAGAGAAAGCAATCAAACCATGAAACAAAAAATTAAATATGAGTCAATAGAGAGATCAATAACCCATTTGTCTAAAGGCGATGACAATGGTGTTAAATGGAATGAAGATAGAGCACTGGTGGAATGCAACGACAGGGGGGATAAAACCCAACCCTGCACCGCTTTGATCACCACAAATCTCATATGTGGTTGCTTGGGATCGAACCCAGGCCATCTAGGTGAGAGGTGAATGGTCTAACCACTCGCCCACAGCACGGCTCATTTGAGTCTGATGAGTTGTACTCATGCATACATGAGAATGACCCATAAGGATGTTCCAACCATATGATATTACATTTTTGTGTAGTTCTATTTTTTGACTTGATTAACTGGAACAAATTTTCTTTAAATTGCATTAATTCTCCAACTGCTTGCCTCTGTAGTGTGGAGCTATTGTGTCTGCCTTGCATTCAAGAGGTACTGAGTTAGAATCTCGGCTAGGGAAGTTGCCCAGGTAAGATTTTTTTTTTTTTTTTCTCTTTATTAGTTTTCATTTTTGTATAGTCTTTAACCCCACCCCTTATCCTTGAGTAATTTTAAGCTCTATGGACCTCAAGCCCATGTGACTTTGATTTCATCAATTTCATTTATTGTCTGATATGACCTGCCAGATTAAAGGATATTATAGTACACACACAAAAACAATAATAAAACATAAAAAAAATTAATAACTAAAAATAAAATACAATAAAAAATATCTCCAACAAAATTTGATTAGTTTTCAGTATACATACATCATTCTTGTATCCTTTTCTTCAAATGGAATTTTATCTAGAAGAGCAAGATAAATAGCACGCTGATATTCATTATATTTAACAGGATCTTTTTCAAATACTTCATATGTCTGAGATTCAAGATTATCCATTAGAGGCTGCAATGGACACTGCAGATAATCTTCATATCCTCTTGCATACGACACAACTGGATCCACAAGTGCTGTATTCTAGAACAAGAAAACAAAATCTCAACAGATATGTGATGCAAAAATGTACCCTCATTTTCTGTTTCATTCCTTTATTAGGAGCATGTTTAATTTAACTACAGTGGTGCCTTTAGAAATATCTGCATTATACTGTGCCTACCAAAAGTTTAAGGACACCTGTGTATTTTACTGAAATGAATTCTTTCCTTAAACTATACTGCACAGCAGCCTATCTTTCGTCAGAAGAATTAGCTAACAAAGAAGTACATTTTAATAAAAGGATGCATAAAAGTCATTTGAGGAGACATGTACATGCATAAGGAACATTTATAAATATTATATTGTAATGCTGTACTGATATTTCAAGAATTGATACAATGGTTATTACTTTAAATGAAATTGTGGAAAAATGTCTGAAATTAGCACAATTTGGCTATGGATAGAACCAAAGTAAAAGAGCTAGCTAAATCGGAGAGGTATCTGTTTATAGTATATCATGCAGATCACACATGAATGTTGTTATGCAGATATGCCTACACACACACCCATCTAAAAATGCTTTTTTCGGAATCAGGGAACCTCAAGACATATACTTACGGTGAAATTTGACATCAAATTTTTGGGTAGGATATACTGTATTTATCCAAATACAAGACGACCTCGAATGTAAGGTGACCCCCCATTTTTCAGAACTTAATTTTGGAATTTAACACATCATCTACATTTATATATATATATATATATATATATAGAAAGAGAAGAATGTTTAAATGAAATTTAAAGGTTTGGCATATATTTTAAACAAACTAATGGACACTTATCTTGTATTAAGTACCTTAATTTTTTATTGTTTTATTTTTTTTCTATTTTACTGAATTTCAATTTATGCAGAAATTCACGTATTGAGCGGTTGATGGAGAGGGGAGTACAAAATGTACATATGGGTGTGATGGTAAAACATAATGGTGGAGCTGGAAACAGCATAGCTGTAATGACAATCATGGTTATGATTTTCTATTTAGACAACATACTTACTATAACATATCATATTTTTTTACCTAATTTGAATTTGTGCAGAAATTCACAATGCGAACAGGAGAGAGACGCTGAAGGGAGAATGGAAATTTACCGGTTTGGTGGTGATGGAGGCAGTTAGCTGTAACGACGATTATGGATACAATTTTTCAATTAATACAACATACTTAATATAATATATTTTAAAACATTTTACCTAATTTGAATTTGCATGCAAAGCCACATTTTGCATGGGAGAGATGGAGAGGGGAGCATGGAAACAGGGATTGTGTGCCATTGTACAAGGTGCACAGCGGCAGTTGCGGGAGCGTAATGACGATTATGGATGCTATTTTTTTTATTAAGACATACTTAAAAGACCTCTAATTTTATTTTAGTCTCAGAGATTAATCTTTTTTCTAATGAGATTGCTAATAGGTCCATTAACAGGTAATTCTTGGCACAACCTTGAATGTAATCTACACCATTTCTTCCGGCATCGTCATTGCTGTACCAGCAAAGTAAAAACATATAAAACATATAACATATCACGAATGCAAGACGACCCCTACCACTCCCAATTCTGAAAATTAATATTTTGGAAAAAAACATTGTCTTGTATTTGGTTAAATTCGGTAATACCTTTTCTTGCTACTATGTACATTGTATGTACATGCATGCTAGAGAAAGAAATGAACACCCTATATGTAGAGAAAACAGCCTGCATGGAAGAAACAATTAAATGATATTCAAGTAAGTTTTTATATAGATGTAAAACCCAAGTGGTAATAAAAATCTATATTGAGTATTTCACTTCTATATAAATAATTAAATATCAATTGTTTCTTCCACACTGTAGTCTGTTTTCTCTAGGTTGATGAGCAAGCAAGCCTCTAATACATGTTTCAGTAAATTTTCATATAGGAGGGAAGCTAGATATTATATATTGATTCTGAGTTTCTAAAATGACTTCACTGATTTACGTAAGAAAAAATTACAACTTACAAGGACACCTCTCAAAGAAAAGTTGTTGAGCACTTCTTTCCTCAAGGTGTGATTGCACGAGCTTATTTATGATCTATAGAATATGTTATAAACCTTTTTCAGAGTTTTCTCAATAGTTGAGGAGATAAATATATTTGGTTCTGAAAATAAGTTACCTTATTTTGACATTATGAAAACTAACTTCTTACCTGCCAAAGATGGTCCAAATATTGCTGGTAATATTTGGAAACACCATGCCTAATTGCGCCATGCACAACTATTTGAACATCAAGAGCTGCAAATGACTTAATAAGGTTCTGATGTGGCCTAAGTAATACAGGATATCCCTTTTTGTTTGTTACAAATAAAGATGTGGGCATCATTAAACATTTAATAGGCTCGCCCAACCATCGGGCTACTTCTTCTTCTGAAGGAAGGTCTGAAGTCACTTCTAGGGCCAGCCCCAGTTTCTTCTCAAAGCCGCAAACTGAACGGAATCTATTCCACCTAAAATAGCAAAATTAAATTAACATGCATATTAGGAGCAGCCTTGATTTAAATTCAAAAACAAACATGGCATATAACACTACTTTCTACCACATTATCTGTAAACCTGCTGCCTTTATGATATGACAAATTAAACACATGAATAATAGTTTTTATGAGAACAATAATAATTTAATCCTTTTAGTGCCAGCCTGAATAGATAATACTGTCTGAAAATCTGAAAAGTGTCAAGCAATTTTAGAGGAGAATGCAGGGTTTTAAATTGTTAGTAATAAAATGAGTACCAAATGACATAGAGAGCTGAATTTTTTTTTTAAGTAAACACTTTTGTCTACTGTATAATATGCATTATATGGATGACAATTATTATTATTTTTAAAAAAATTAAAAGCAAAAGAAAAATTTGAAAATAAAGTTAAAAATCCCAAAATAATCAATATTTAGGTACACAAAAGCTTACTACACAGAAAGTTCAGGCTAATTAAATGAAAGTATAGATATTTCTTTACTAAAATGGCATCCTGTTTGGGTCTGGTGTTTTATCTTTTAAAATACAAAAAATGAATTCACGTAACCCGAAACTGAAAATAAAATCACCAAAAACCCACACATATAAGCATGATACCACTATTAATGAAAATGGCAAAAGTAATAGGATACAAATGTAACGTGGATTAATGTACAATTTAGCACTTGTATTATTGCATAGCTGGATGGTTGATTCACATTGTATGTGTTGTCTGGTTACACCTCCATAAATTAATTTTCATAAGTACAACGACATGTGTACAAGGTCCACTGATATTGGATGCATTTTCATCGCTGAAGCTAGAATATATGTCTTTCTCTCTTATGTAGATGTCAGAAAACTCTTTGATCAAGGTCTGAAAATTCAAAAAACTCGCTTTCTACTAATACATTGCGAACTGTAGCTTTTATTTTCTCTTTGGTTTGCAATCTTTGGCAACACGACGCCATATTTCAACCAGCATACACAAACACCAGCTAGAGAAACTAAATTTGGAGCTAATTTAGCACTTTCAAGTGAAGATAAGGTCCTGAAATGCTCCAGAAAACCTTTCTCTATGGCTATGACACAGATTTTCCTGCTAGAAAGAGTATGAAAACGGCATCATAATTAGATCGTAATTGGAAATTTTTGCAGAATTTTGGGATCACAATTAGGTCGTGATTGGCACTAAAAGTGTTAAGAGCATAAGAAGTTTAAAAAAAAAGGATTTTCTTTATTAAGACTCATACTGAAATTTTTTAGACAAACCATGCACAGCATTTTAGTCTATAGACTTTCTGTCTCTTTTCAAAATAGTTCATTTCTTTGCACACATTTCTGCACCATTCTGTAAGTTGAAAATTCCCATGTAGTATGTCTGTTACAGCTGTTTTAAGTCACTGATGCACCATTTCTGAATATCCTTCAGCCTCTTGCGTCAGGCTCATAATGATGGGAGCAATAATCATAAAAAGTCATGTCCATTTTGAAATCTCTGAAGAATGCTACAGGAACAAACTTTTCAATAACCCAATCTGTGAAAAACTTCCTATACTGTATTGCAAGTTTTGTTACAATTTTGATCATATTGGTGCTATTTAATGGTTAGTAGATCAAACATATAAAACCTTATAAAACTGCCAGATATGCAGCAGAGCTGGAGAAAATTCACATTGTTAAAAACTATTGCCACACATTCAACTTTGAATTGCTGCCACAAAATATATTGTGGAAGGTCAGCAATCAGTCATCAGGGACCGAAAAAACCTCAACATAGAAATCCTGTAGAAATTTAGCTGGAAACCATCCACAATGAAGCCTACATGGCTTTGAAACTGTCTGACAAAACAATATGTAAGTGGTACTTAAAGTGTTACAAATCCACCTCAAATATTGTATTCATACATATCACTGTTCCAAAACACCCTTTCATAAAAATTGTTGGTAAAAATGGGGAAAGTTATAAAGAATAGTCAATGGAAAAATTGATTCCTAATTTGCTTCCCAAATCTGTTTTAGTGATTGATAATGTGCCCATACAATAATGTGCAGTTGGAAACGGCCTCAACAATGTCATCTACCAAAAGCAAGATACAGAACTTTCTTGCAGAAAATAACGTACCATTTCATGAAAAGATGCTAAAATTGGAGCTTTACAACCTAATTAAAGCCCATAAACCTGTTCAGAAGAAAGACATTGACAGTTTATTGGCCATGCATGAACACCGTGTCCTTGAATACTGCCCTATTCACCAGATCTTAACACAATAAAAGTTATCTGGGCTGATATCAAACAATGGATAGCTAGTCATAACACAACTTTTAAATTAGATGATGTTATGAAGCTTTGCCAACAGGTTTTGACAGCATTAGTGTGGAAAAGCTGGAAAATGTCTTTCAGCAGCTTATAAAGCTGGAAGAAAAATATATTGATGAAGAGGACCTGTTTGAAAATTTTATAGAAAGCTTTATAATCCAAGGTGGAGGTTGTTATGATATTGAAGGAGAAGAAGAGAATGAAAATGACAAAAGGGAAATATCTGAGTAAGATGAAAGGGAAGAGCTGTACAAAAAAATGATGATAGTGATATTTCTGGTATAATGGTTATCAGATTAATAAAGCCCCTGCTATTCTTGTGACGAGGTTTATGCATGTGTGCAACGAACAATACAGCAAGCTGAATATATTGACCATGAACTAGTCATCCAATGATGTGTTTCTGTAGTGACAGCAAATGTCACGTCTTCCAGCAAACCAGCAGAAAAGGTGACATTATATATAGACTCTCTTCAATGCACTAGAAAAGTAGGTTAAAGGCACAGAATGGCCGTTCCTACTGTAGTGTATATTTTGATAAGCTAGTGATGTGAAATGTCTGCACAAACTTTAAAAAGATTATTAATATAAAAATTAATAATTGTAACAATTCTCCACATATCTTTTTAAAATCCAAAAATCCTTTTATTGCGAAACTTCCTTGGATTTCAAAAAGATAAGTGGAGAATTGTTACAATTATTAATTGTTATATTAATATTTGTATTACTTCAATGTTACTAGCTTCTTTTTACATATTTAAAAAGATTATATATTGATGCTATTTATCTGCTGCAGTTCTCAGCTTCCCACTCTTTATTAGGCCTGAAAGATCACCTAATTTTGCTCAGAGGCCTTTTTATCAGCTTGAGATTCTTTTATGTGCTGTAAATCTCTGACATAGGACCCTGCAGCCATAATCACTGAATGTGTGTGCACAGCTTGCTTTGTAAGTCATAGCTGATTGTTGGCACATGTTGTTACACATGTGTTAGTGGACACCTGTGCCGCAAAAGTTCTTTTCACATTGTAGCTGTGATTGTTACACTTGTGCAAATGGACACATATTCTGTCAGATCAAAGTCGCTTATTATTAAGCCTAAGTAAGTTTGTGGCAGCTTGGTGGTTTGGCATGTGCGACAGCTTCTGAAAATTTTCAGTGGTGTGACCAACATGTATAAAACGGGCAATGAAGCCTGCCCAAGAGTTCAGTTTTCACTGGGAATGCATCCATTTGAGAGAGTTAAGATGGAAAGTTTGAAAAAACTATATGGCAGAATTGTTACAAAAGACAGTTATTTGTCAGCAGATTCTCATTGTGATCTGTTCACGGGACAAATAAAAGAGTTGTTGGTAGAAAAAGGGATTTTGTAACATTGTTTTTTTTTGCTGAAACTTTGGATTAAAATACTAAAAAAACTGTAGCTTAAACCTAACCAAGAGAAACCTTGTTTATAATACTGGTACTTAGCCATGGAAGTGACCAAGCTGCTTACCATTCCCAAGTGTTGCTCTCTTCACTGCCAATCTCTTCCTCGGGATTTTCTTCAGGTTCTCGATAGTATGAAGCTGCTTTGGATGGACTTTCCATTGGAACCTGGATCCATATCTGTAGCATTCAATTTTTATAATGTTGAAATACATAATTCTTAAGAAAAGGAACTAAAAGACCAATAAAATTGTTTTAAAAAATCTAATGTAACATCACATGACTTTCTCTAGATTACAGTTCATATTTTTTTGATTCTAAAAATTATTCTTACAAAAGCTTACTTTACTATTTTCTTAATGTTACTTGAGATAAACATTTGCAGAAAGAACTTCATCACATATTTCATTGATGGTTCAAGGGGTGTAGGAAAACTCAAGTGATGGTCAAATCTTTAGAATTTTCATATTCGTTGCATGACATGAACAAACACATAGTAATAAACTCCTTGGAAGAGATTAATACCATAAAAAAGTTTTGTCATGAATTAATGTTTTAACATTTTATACCTTTTATGTATTAAAACACATCGCCGGAAACCGAAACTTTGACAGAATTCATTTTAAATGTGTTAACTCTATCTTCAACTTGAATGTAAATATATATGATTTACGACTTTGTGACTAATATGCCACAGTTTTATGTTGACCTTTTCCATCTTTTTTACAGAAATGTCTAATGTCTGAAATATCTTTTGTGCTCTTTCTTATTGTTATTTATTCTTTTATTATTAAACACAACACTGTGTGTTGCCATAAAAACAGCTTACAGTGGATAAGATTGTTACTTTTGTATATATGTTTATTTAGCTTCCTATTGGATCATACATCCATTGCAGCATTGGGTAAAAAATCGTAATTTGCTGTCAAGGCTTCCTATCACACTGGTTTTCAAGAAATATTTTCATTTTTACTTTTTCTAGTATGTATGATAATGTACATAGTAGGTAGAGAAGCTATACATTCGGCCAACAAATTTGACACAGAGATTTCATATGAAATACATGTTTTGAGGACCCCTGAAGATAAACATTTTTGAAAAAGATCTGTCTCTCTCTTTGTGTTCGAGAACAACATAACTCAAAAACAAAGTCAACTAAACCAAACTTGGTATTTAAGTTCAGTATCTTCCAAGGATGTGACACACAAACATTCAGGAAAATCCCCCACCAAGCTACCCTTTACATGGATAATTTTTCAAAATTTTTCAATTTCTAAAGCATGGCTCTAAAGATTTTGATTAAAATGCTATATACTAAAGATATTTACATGCCAAATAAAATTTATATCATAAATATGTTGGGAATAGCCCCCCCTTCAATCTGGATAGCTTTTGCATAACCGGTAAACTGTAAGAGATAAGTTTTCTCTCTCTCTTGTATTTTTTATTCCAGTTGGTCCAAGAAACTTGTGTAGAATTTGTTCAATTATTGTTTTTCCCTGTTGAAAATGAAGAATCCCCTTTTTATCCCAGAGAACACTTGCCATTTCTTTTCCGGCAAATGAAATACATTTCACCTCTTTTGGTGCAGAGCCAACAGTTTCCACTCCTTGGTTTAACTGCTGCTTTATATCTAGCGTGCAGTGGTTGTTGACCTTATCCACAGTAACAAATTGGCATATAAGTTACATTCTTTTCAAAATGATCCAAGCTTTGCTGTGAGTCATTTTTGCAATTACTTTTGGTCAAATTTCAGCAAACATGGCACCCACCTGCGACAAAATTTTCTCATCTTTATTTGCTCATTTAGAATGTACAGTACATTCTTCTCATATGCCTATTATGTCAGCTATTTCATGCACCTTTAATTGCTAAACGTCCAGTACCATATTATGCACTTTCTCAATGTTTTCCTGTTGCAGTTTGGGGCATCCTTCAATTGCATAATCTCAAGAAGAAAATGGCAAAGTTTAATTTCTACCTCTCATATCTTAACTGTTGAAAATGAAGGAGCAGGCTCCTTATGAACCTTCAATAACTTTGGATAAATTTCCTTTGGTGATTATATCATCCAGAACAAATAATTTTATGACTGCACAGTATTTCAGTTTTTCCAGTTTAAGAACACTGATAACATTAACAGTCATTGAAACAAAATTATTTAGTAGATCAAGTTGTAACTTGACTTCTATTATTACAAAACATGTACCAATTTGACAAAACATAACTTCACTTAGCCATCTCTGTGCTAGGCAGAAAACATTTTAAAATGCCCTTGTGTTTTAAAGGTGTAATATACAAATCATTAATTAACGTAGGCACACAATTAAACAAAATACTTTCTTACTTCTCAGAAAAGCATTAGATGGAGGTTTAACCATATTTGAGAACTTACTTGGTAAGTGCAGTTGGCCATAATCTTATTGTGGAGAATTCGAGCTAGGTTTGTGTGATTATTTCCTCTAAGAGTTAGCATAATGGCAGGAAGTCCGAGATGACTAGCATACAACAGTTCTTGATTTAAAGCTTCTTCTGATATCTTTCGCACCATTGGATCCTCCGAGTCAACATTAATGTATGGTGACAGTTTACCAACTATTAATGTGTTCCAATCTGAAAAAAAGAAAGACAATATGAAGATATTAATCTGTAAAATTACTAAATAACTTATTACTTTTGAATTAAATTATTACAATATAGACATTTTATGTCAAATTTAGAAAGTAATGTTTACAAATATAAATTAGAATGCCATAGTTTGAAAAACATCATGATCTAACCACAGAATAGAGAGCATACAGAAAGTAAACTCGAGTAATCCATGTGCCAAAATTCAGTGCACCTGCGCAAATTCTGCCATATTGGGACCGAGTAAGCAGCTAAGCTGTTGAAGTTACACACTTTAATATACATTTTGTTAATGTTATTAATTGTGTATTTTAGCTACTGGAATTATATTCCACTCAATGGTTATATTATACACTGTATAAGTTAGAATATTTGTTGACTCTGGAAGCTTAACTGCTCTTATAAGCTAGTAAGAGAAAAGGCGACCAACTGCTGGGCACCTAATGCAAAAATAATTAATAAGAAACATGGAATATCTCCTGTAAAGTTAGTAATGTGGTTTTCCATGTGTTTGCATCAAACTTCGGTTTTGCATTTTTTGTGTGTGTGTTTTATTTTTGTATGATAGGACTGATTCATTGTCTAATATTATTTACTGCCCATTCTGATTCAAGTCTTAAGCTTTTTTATTCTTTTATTAAATAAAACTTGACAGCCCATAGATTCATTTGGTTATTTACTGATAACCACAATTGCATGTTGCTTGAGTTTTTTGTAGATATGAACAGCAAACAAAACAGTCTCAAAAATCTGTTGTGTTGCTTTCACATGACTTTCTCTAGCTGTTCCACAATTCAACTTTTCTTACAAAAGAGTATTCTTTTATCTATATCATGCTAATCAAGATAAAAATTACCAGAATTGGTCTTGATGTTTTGCTTCTTTAAGTAGAAAGGAAATAAGAGAACACACAGGCTAAAGCGCTAGTCAAATATTTTAAAAGCAGACTGCTATTGAAACAATTCAAATTTGGCTCTCTTTCCTTGCTAGGAATGCCTTCCTGTTTGAGAAAAATTTATTTTCAACTGATACCAACTTGGAATATTTCTAAAATGGTCAACTCTAGAAAATAAATGTAAATGATATAGATTATGTGTTCCAATAAGATCTGCATTTTTGCCTTCTCTAGCCTGTATGTACAATGTACATAGTGGATAGAGAAGGAATGACAAGATTTAATGGAAATATATGTCTTCTAGTCCCCTGAGTTTGGGGAGAATTAAAAAAAAAAAAAAAAAACATTCTTAGAAAAAGGTCTGCATGTATATGTCTGGGCACTGCATAGCTCAAACACAAGTAGTCTGTTGATATTTAAATATAGTATTTTCGAACGATGCAATATGAAGATTTTAAAGAAAATCCCCCCTAACTACCCTTTACATGAAACATTTTTTGAAAATTTTTATTTTCTCCAAAATGGATCTAACGCTTTTGATTAAAATACTGTATACTGCAGATATTCACAAAAAAAAAAAAAAAATGTATATTTTGATTTTTCTGGGAACAGCCTGTGAAGACCTCTTTATCCTGGTTGAGATTTGCAGAATTTTGCATAATGGTTAAACCATGAGATAGGCAAAAACTTACTACATAAAAATGTAGATCTCGTTAAAACTCCTAATTATGTTACATACATTTTTATGTAGAGCTGACCATTTCTGAGATATTTGTTATTGGTTTCAATTTTAAACTAATTAACATTTAATTCAAAATCTTCTCGGGCTTCTAGCCAGGTAATAACTTGGCTTGACACCAACGTTTCGAAGAAGTGCATCTTCCTCGTCTTCAGGGTGAACTGATGGTTTGAGCTTGCGGAGACTGGTATTTATAAGAGCTGGGATGAAGCTAACATCTGATTGGTTCGCGAGATATTATGGCCTGGTATTTAAGATGACTGAGACATGGGCATCTTAAATACCAGGCCATAATATCTCGCGAACCAATCAGATGTTAGCTTCATCCCAGCTCTTATAAATACCAGTCTCCGCAAGCTCAAACCATCAGTTCACCCTGAAGACGAGGAAGATGCACTTCTTCGAAACGTTGGTGTCAAGCCAAGTTATTACCTGGCTAGAAGCCCGAGAAGATTTTGAATTAACACGTCGCCAGGAAAGCTATAGTTCTTATTTTAATTAACATTTCTCCAACGGAAAGCAAACCCAACATCAATTGTTTCACATAGCGACCAGCTTTTAAAATATTTGATTATCCTTTTAGCCTAAAGTATTCCCTTATTTCCCTTCCACTTACAAAGCAAGTAATAAGATAATTTCTGCTAATGTTTATCTTGATTAGCATGGCATAGATAAAAGAATAATCTTTTATAAGAAATTTTTTTTTGTGGAACAGCTAGAAAAAGTTATATGTACGGAACACGTCAGATTTTTATGTAATACTTTTTTGTCTATCTCTTAAGGATTAGCAGTTTTACAAAAATTGTATAAAAGTCATTCATAATGAAGAGGTGCTGAGAAAATTCAAGTTATACATTTCATTTGTCATAAAAATATCTTAAAAATGACATTTTAATCAAAACTGTAAGAGAGAGATAATCTTACTACACAGAAAATGTAGATCCTATTAAAGCCCATAATTTGTCATGTATATTTTTTGTAGAGGTATCCATTTTCAAGAAATCCCTGTTATTGATTAAAAAGTTTCAAATACATACACCTTTTCTTATGTGGAAGTCACCATTCATGCCTTTTTCTTTCTTTTTCAACTGGTGGTGGTTCAATTTTAAAAAAGAAATTGTGCACTGCTATGGGAATTGCATTCTACACAAAATCATCACATTCTTGCAGCGTGTATTTCATACTGTTCCCTTTTCCCCCCAGGCAAAACCACTTTTCTTACGAGGGAGCTGCTGTATCAGTTTCTGAGGAGTATAGTTGAGTAAAAAATAAACAAAGTCTATTCTCTCAAATAAATCAAACTTTTCCAGATTGTTTTTTTAAGAGAACTGTTATAATTGTAGCCAAAACACTGGTGAACACAGAAGTTAATTTCACCGCTTCTTTTATGGAAGCGTTTGATATTTCTCAAAAAACTATAAATAAAAATTCAATGCTGTTGCTTTTTTGCCACTAGTCAATGGTTCAACAGTGTTATCCTTACATAATTCCAAAGGTACAAGAGCAAATTCAGATTCTCCATGATTGTAAACAGTAACAAACAAACAACTGTTGTAAACAATATTCTGGATATCAGGTGACTCATAGGAATTACATGTTAGGAATTGTAACTCTATTTAAAGGCATAAATCAGCATTAATTAAACTCTTAGGTATTTATATGGAATATTATCCCCTTTATAGCACGCCCCAAAACATATTTTTCCTACGAAATCTTGACTTTGATTTTTGGGTAGAATACAACACTTCCCACTTATTAAGAGTAGTACTAAAAACAAAAATGGAAAAATACTCGTTTAAATTCTGATGCCCATTTGTGGAACCCAATTCCTTTTAAAGAAGAAAGCTCAATTTGTTTACTCTACAGCATTATAACAAGCAAAGAAAGGAAAGCGCACGAGGCATATCTTTGCCATCTGATTCTGTCAGCATCATCTATGTGTCAACCACTTTTATGCAACTAATAAAATTGTTGATAGCTGACCATGCATGTATATTAAAGCCTAGTTGCTAAGAGAATTTTCTGCTGTTCCTGCAGAAAAATCCATTACAACAATGTTTTCCCACCTGCTAGAAAGTTCAATTTTCAAAACAATTAATTGTTCTAAAGTGTGTGGGTCACCCTCGATGGGTAGTGATTACCATGCTACTCTCATATACCCAAGATTGTTGGTTCAAACCGGCAGAGGATGATGGACTTTTTCGGGCGTAAAAATCTTTAGCATGGCTTCCTTTGGAATGGAAGTAAAGCCGTTGGTCCAATAGCATAGATTTACGGCACATAAATGAACCTCAAGCCTAATACAGAGACCTCTGAACAAAATTAAGCAGTCTTTCATGCCCAACATAGAATGAAATGCTAAGAACCACAGTAGTTAAAGAGCATCTGTAAATAAAAGTCAATTTCATTTTTTTTAAAGTGTGTTTATCAAATATGCTAAAACATTTATGAACAATGATAATTATGGTGAAAATTCCATCACTGGTGTAGCAGTAGTGAGATTCTTGGGTTTGTTTTTCACCATATAGGAAGCCTACAATGGGGTGCACTCAGCCTCGTGAGATCCTAGGGGACCCACTGAAGTGAAATTGAGAAGCAATGGCTCCTAATCTCACTAATTGCATGCAGTAAGCTAGATACACTTGACCTGCTGACCATAGCTCTTGTGCTCAAAGATTTTCCACACAATATTTTATCAGTCACTGGTGTGGAGTTTTTAATCAAGTTATCTGATGATGTGCTGCATTGGTGACAGTGCTGATTAAGCCTTAAGTAGTTGCATTGGGGTCAATAGCACCCTAATGTTAATATTTTAGTGATGTTTACAAGGGTGGTCTGAAAAGTTCTTAGGCTGATACTTCGAGAGGTGGCTTGATTTGGCAGACCTAGTTAGCCATTCCAGGAAGGATCCTCTTTTTGATCTTAATTGCTCTGATAATTTGCTCTCAATAACATAGTATTCCCTATTATAAAATAAGCCATTGTTTTAAAAGTTAATTTAGCACACTCTTTTGGTCCATTGTATGAACTTAAACATTTACCTTTAGTCATTATTTGTTTTTCTACTGATTAACACTGGTTATCTTGGATAATGCACTTATGTGCTCGTGTTCCATGTAGCCATCTTGATCTGATGCCATCATCTCCTTCTATATTTCGCTGTAGTGGTCCATCTGTTTCTGAATGTTTTCTTGAGATTGTTTGACCATCTTGTTCTTTGATGTCTCGCTCTTCTTTGTCCTGTCCTCGGTTCACTTATTGCTAGCCTGTGGCTCCATCGGTTGGGGTCTTGCCTCACGATGTGTTCTGTCAATCTCCAGCTGGTCTGCTATTGTGTTCATCTTCTAACATCAATACATTTCATCCAGCAGTGTTCAATGCCATTATCCTTTCTCTGTAGTGCTGCAAAGTACCCATTTACAGCCACAATGACTTCTTGATTGGACGAAAAGTGTTGACCAGCAAGAAATTTCTTCACTTTTGAGAATATATGGAAGTCTGAGGAAGCTAAATCTGGGGAATAGGATACATGTTCCAGCACTTCATACTGCAGATCCTTCTATTTCCCCATTGTTAAGACAATTTTGTGGGCAGGTGCATTGTCCTGATGGAAAAAACAATTTTTTCTTCTTTAAGTCAGGTTGTATTCCTGAATGCCTTTATCCAATTTCTTAGAAGTTGAGATTAGAATTCTCCAGTTAAGGTTTTACCTCTATCAAAATAATCAACAAAATTACTTTCACATCCCAAAACACCAATGCCATGATCTTTCCCACTGATGGCACCCCCTCAACTTCTTTGGAGCTAAAGAACCAGCTTCTGTCCATTGCATGGACTGCTGTTTGGATTTAGGTGTGTAATGGTGAATCCATTCATCTGTGGACATGTATCAATGCAAAAAATCACTTTTGTTTTCCTTCAAATGTGCCAAGCACTTTTTAAATAGTGCAGTGCAAATGCATCTGTGATTCACAGGGAGCACACATAGCACCCATCTTGTGCAACACTTTTTCATGTTCAATTCCTGGTGACCAACACATTCCTTTGATATCCCTAGAGCATTAGCAATCTCATGCACATTCCAAAATCATATCATGCACTTTTTCAATGATTTAAATAGGGTTGCAGTTTTTATTTGTCCTTCGCGTGGATCTTTGATGCTTTTATGGCCACATTTACACTCAGCTGCCCAGTTCTTCTTGGACACACACACTTAAAAGCCACAAACAAATTTTGGTCTGTGTTAGACCAACATTTACAAAGAATTTTATCACTGCAAGATACTAATTTTTTTTCCATTTTCAACACCACACACACACAACTGCTTCAAATGACTGCTGCCTGGAATGATTTGCAATTTTATAAGGCATCTACTAACATGTGTACCAATATAAGGGGAACAAATCATGCACAAAGTGCTACAATCTCTGGGCAAGGCTGAGAACTTATCTCACTGTCTCCAACATAATGTTGATGGCCACTCTCTGCTCTCTCCCAGTACCTTCCTGGAATTGTATTGTTGTCCTGCTGTGATTACTTTTGACGATGTGGCTGCTACCATTTGCAAGCCCAGATATGTTTATCTGGGGTCAAATTAGCCCCCATGTGACTACTAAAGTAACAGACTTCTGATTCTGCTTCAATCCGATCTTTGCTAATTTCTGCGGTTTGACTTCATTTATTATTATCCACTTCATAACATATTGGAATTATTAAAGTTGGTTACATTTTCTGAATGTTTTGTGCAGTCTATTATTTTAAGAACCACAGAGGGGCCAAAATAATAGTGGCAGCTGATAATGATATTTTGAGATCCAGAGAGGTATAACATTATTTTTGTATGTCCCCTGAAGGATGAAAATGCTTTAAATGTCTCTATCTTACATCATGGTGAAGAAATTAATCCATTAATAAATCAAGATTATAGCCTGCTAAAATTACTCAAAAGTGGTGTTTTTATGGTTGAATCAAATATGTGAAACTTATTCAGTAGCAGGGCAATGTAAAAGACGGCCAATAGCATTCTTTAGAATAATAATAATAACAACAATAATAATGGAACTTTGCAGGTACAAATTCACAGGTTTATTTTCACACATAAACCATCAAATACAAATAAAATGTAGTACTTCTTGGGAGACATGGATATGAGTTAGCAAAAACCAACAGTGACAAACAAATGGTGCTCAAACGAATCCAGGTTTAAACTTACTTGACATTTATCTTGTCAGGATATGGGAAAACTAAAAAAAAATCTCATTTGGGTAACTAACTCACACTAACAGAATTTTGAATTCGGGAACAGATATTCTTGATTATAAAATTAGCGGAAATGCACATTGAAACATTTAGGATATATCTGAGAAGAAAAAAACTGGAATATAACTTGAAAGCAAAAAAGCCTTCAAAAAATGAAGTATTTTGGTTTTTTAAGTTGTAAAGTTAGTGATACCAAGTTTTTCTTTTCAGATAATATATAACAGACATTTAAACAGCACCAAGTGTAGCTCAATTTTAGTAATATTTACCTTGTCCAGAAAGGATAAGATCTGATCGTGTAAATGCTCCTGGACGTTCTTTGCATTTTCCGTTTAAGAATTCTCTCTTATATCTTGGGTGAACTATAGGAAAACATGTAAAATCATACCTGAAAACAAAAAGTAAAACTTGAGTAAACATAGTTGTAGTTTGTATCTCACTGATACCTTTCAGATGCACATTTTGCAAAAGCTTACAAAATTCATATTATTTAGTATAATAGTTGTGCATTTTCTAAATTCCACATTTGAAAGTCATAGATGTGTGGAGAGGAAGAAAAAAAAAATGTTACATTCACCTTCTTTCTCTATCCTTATTGTTTATAGACTCATCTTACAAAAGCTTATTTTTCATGTTAATTCAAATATACCTTTGTAGAAATAGTTTCACTACATACTTCGTTTTTGGTCCATATATGAGGAATACAGGAAATCAAAACTATAATATATTTAAAAGCTAGCTAATTATACTGGTTTTGAAATTCATACTATCTTTTCATAGCAAGAAACAACTGAGCAGAGACAGCACTTATAGAAAATGTCAAATGTGCTGAAAAATTCAAACAAAAAATAATAGATAACTCAGAAATTTATATACACATAATTATTATTACACAAAATTATACAAATTCCTTTCGAATTAAGAGGACAATGCAGGTAATTTTCTTAACACAGTTTGTTATGTAAATATTTTAAAAATAAATTGTTCCGGTTGCTTGCTTTGTTCCTTAATGAGTTAAACATGGATGTTATAATCCATGTTAAGTTGTCAACGGCAACATATGGAGAAGGGTTTCTAATGCCAGAGGACAGATATGGACTTTATAATCCTTGTTATGTCAATTGTAGCATATGAAGAAGGGTTTCTAACACCTGATGTCAGATATGACTGTTAGAATCCATGTTAAGTTGTGTCAACTGCAGTGTATGGAGAAGGGTTTTTAATGCCTGAGGGCAGAAATGGATGTAATAATCCATGTTAAGTTGTGTCAACTGCAGTGTATGGAGAAGGGTTTTTGATGCCTGAGGGCAGAAATGGATGTAATAATCCATATTAAGTTGTGTCAACTGAGCATATGGAGAGGGATTTCTAATGCCTGAGAGCAGATATGGATGTTATAATACATATTGTGTCAACTGCAGCATATGAAGAAGGGTTTTCAAAACCTGGGGGCAGATTTGGATGTTATAATACATGCTAAATTATGACAACTGCAGCATATGGAGAAGGGTTTCTGACTCCTGAGGGCAGATTTAGATGTTTATAATACATGTTGTGTCAACTGCAGCACATGAAGAAGGGTTTCTAACACCTAGAGGCAGATTTGGATGTTATAATACTATTAAATTGTGTCAACTGTAGCACACGAAGAAGGGTTTCTAACTCCTGAGGGCAGATTTGGTTGTTATAATTCATGTTGTGTCAACTGCAGCATATGAAGAAGGGTTTCTAACACCTATGGGCAGATTTGGATGTTATAATATATGTTAAATTATGACAACTGTAGCACACGAAGGATTTCTAACTCCTGAGGGCAGATTTGAATGTTATAATACTGTTAAGTTGTGTCAACTGCAGCATACAAAGAAGGGTTTCTAACGCCTGAGGGCAGAATATTAGAGTTCATGGCGAATCACAGCATAAGCAGAAATGCTAATTGTTCCTTCTGTACAATTACTGTTTGTTTATAATATCTCAGTTTCAAGAACAGGACAACCTGTAAGCATTTGCAGACATTGAGGTAATTAACGACCTTAACACCTGAGTTTTCATTTTCATCTTGTTATAAAACATATACACCACAATGAAGTGATGCTTTCAGTGCACTTCTTTGGTCATATTGTTTTCTTAGCTAAAAATCCAATATTTTCATAATTGGTGTAGAATTAGAAACAAATTAATAACCTATGACATATTTTACATATTATTGTTTGTTTCTAGATAATATTGATTTTGTCTCATTGAAATGTCATGTTTAAAGTAAAGAGTAAGTTGTGTTTCATTGAAGAACCCCATTTGGCTACTCTACCATACTTTCCTGACAGCTGCTACTTATGCCATCTACGGAAGCCGAGCTTCCAATGTATAACTAACAAATACTGCAGGACACTGCCAACAAACTGGGACCTAAAATGTAGCCGAGGGACCTCCTAATTTGGCAGATTTCTATCCTTACTGTAGTGTGACAATATGGCATTATTGTTTCTTGCAGTCACTTTCTCTATAAAAGAAAATTTATTTATGGGGGTGGTTATGGGCTCCTAAGGTGCCAAAAACTACTCCTGAGTAAAATACTAAGGGATATACTCATAATTATTTCATTTTCAACATTTAAATCCATGGAAAGTATGGGAGAAACCCCACCTCTTCAGCATATCAACAGTGTTAAGTTTAACCTGCTATATCACAATTTCTAACTAGAGAGAGTAGATGATGATTCTGTCCTGCCAATTCCTCCCAACTCATTAAATATTTATTTTATCTCATATCATTAATGTCATTGTACACAAAAAAAGGTAAATAAAATATTACAATTTTAAATGACTTCACTCCTGATATTTTAGTAAATTTTTAATTTACAGAATAAAAATATAAATTAGTATCAATTACTTACCCTGCTTCTGATGAAGTCTGAAGACTTGCTCTGATATCGGAGACAACGCAGAAATCTAGGCCACAAGATATGCGCCTCTGTGTGTTGGCCATCTTCATTAGACTAAAAAGAAACACATATCAATAATCAGTAACTATTGGATTGCTTGATATTTTTATTAACTCTAAAATAACATATTTATTAACAAATTAGGGATACAAAGGAACCTTTACCTACAATTTAAAAACTGTATTTAATGGGTTGTTGTGCCTTGCTCGAAGGTTAAAATTTAAACCAGACATTTCGCCAAATTCTATGGCCAACATCTTCAGTGGCAGCACTGAAGATACTGACAGTAGAAGTCTGTGAAACATATGGTTTAGATTTTAACCTACGACCACGGCACTACGGCCTGGAAAATATAGTGTTTAAATATGAAGACACCGGCCGTGAAAATAGCCAAAAGATACTCTTTAACTACAACATATATTTTTAAATGGAACTAAAAATTGTAGTTTTCAGGAAGTAAGTTTTACTGAAAGAGCTTATCCACAATTTCTAAACACTCAACCATGGGGTAAGTAGTTGTAGGAGTTTACAATTAGAATAAAAATATAATGAAACAAGGATATATTTATCAGATCATGGCTTCTTATGAAATACACTTATAATGAAAAATCAGCTCAGAAATAACTGTAGAATTAAACCAAGCCCACATGAGTTTCACAGTCCACTTTTCTATTTAATAAGTCTTAAAATTACCAAAAATTTAATGATCCTAACTGCAGTATGCTTGCCATGATACCCTAGTTAAAAAATAATAGGCTATTATCACAGCTTCTACATAGGCCCTGTGTATCCAGGATAGGAACAGTTCCTTAAATATACGCAGAAATAATACTATATCACGATATTTTTACATGTTTACTCGCCAAATCGGTAACTCACTCCCGTGAGTTTTGAAAATAGTTCTGGCTGCATAACACAATTTGTTATTGTGACTAGCTAATATCTACTAAAAAGTTATTTTGAAATCTATATTAAATATTTAAGTATATAAGATAACCTTAAAGTAAGGGGTAAACATTTTACAAGCGTAAATTCAGTTCTTGTAACCAGTGCCGGTTCCTGTTCGTTCATCCGTTATATCTGAAACCATGCAGTTAACCACAAGTGGAATGAAAATGTACCCTAAAATGAAAATGAGCTGTGAAAAACGTAAATAAATTCATTGCTGTAAATTACAACAATTCGGTAACTGCATGCGAAAATAAGGTTTGCTACGAAAGAACAATAGACATTAGCATCGCTCATTCTCCTAACATAGTAACCTCAGAGGTTAGAAATGACAACATGAATATATTGCCATTATGCCTTTTAAAATGCAAATCAAATAAGAGTTGCCACCTTTTCTGATTACAATTTATAAAAATACATACCTTTAAGGAAAATACGATGTTAGATGCTAGCGTTAAATTAAAAATTTGCCATACACGTTATTAATGTGTTATGGCGCCATTTCACAAAGAGTATAGCTCTCAGAATGGCCAACTACTGAGAGATAAGAAAGATAAAAACTATATAAAGTGAAAACACTGAACCTCTTAGAAATTAAAATAAAATTCATTATTTACAATGGACATACTGTATCTGTATAAAACTTGTTAGGATTCCTGACCATTCGCACATTTAAGATTTTAAGAAATGACAGAGTAACATTAGCAAAGGCTGCAAGAGGTTCTGGAATCATTTCTAATATGAACCTATTAGCGACGATCTTTTCATATCGATAAAAATTTATCCTTGGAAGAATGCTGAAGTCAAATATCAAGTTTGGTATTTGAGCCACTTTTCGTTCGTTTTGAGTTATTCTGTTCTCTCTCTCTCTCTCTCTCTCTCTCTCTCTCTCTCTCTGATGTATACTTTGACTTGCATGAATGTGTCAAATGAATTTTTAGTATTTAGCAATGACACAAGGTCTGTAAAGCCTGATGCTTTGATATTTTACACTCTAGTGCATAATTGTAAATTTTTGCATTGGAAATTCTATAACATATTTGTAAATATGTATTGTAATTTGTTGACATTTATGAAGAGTATATAATACAAAAATCATATTTTAGTTTTATATAATTACTAGTAGTTACTATTATGTCGATAATTAGAAGGCTATCATCTGACATTAGATTAGTGTTACATATAATGAAATTATATTTATTTACACATTTTAACACTAGTTTTTTATACTTTTTGTTTTTATGTGATTGCAAAAAAAAAAAAAAAAAAAAAAAAAAAAAAAAAAAAAAAAAAGGAAGCTCATGTGCTTTTATAGAGCACATTAAGTGTAGTAGAGGCCTCAAATACAAATGGTGTGATTATATGTCTATTCTGCTGTTTTTGTAACCCAAGCTTTATACGTTTTTTTTTCATTATATATATAAACATATGTATACATGTATGTGCCTTGACAAGTTCTATGTTCAGTGGCTTCCTGGCCTAAACGAACCTACAGAATGCTTTCTAATCTAATCTCTCTCTCTCTCTCTCTCTCACACACACACACACACACACACACACACACACATGACGCTTTTTCTAAAATTACTTTTTTTATTCGAGGAACCTCAAAACTTATTTCTCCGGTGAAATCTCGACTCGAAATTCAATATACAAATACCTTCTCTGCCTACTATGTACAGAAGCTCCGAATGTTTTCCGGGTTACGTGCTTTTAGCCGCAGCGAGGAACGCAGGCGTCTTATCGAGAAGTCATGGCAGGGGCAACTTGTCTGCTATAAGTGAAAATATAATTATAACACATTTTCTTTAGACTTGGCAGTAAAAAATTTTATAACAATAACTATTATAATAAATTATGAATCCAGAAAGCAAAGAATGTGTTAAAACAAAATGTGCTCCTTTCTCTGCCTTTGTCAATGTTTTATTTATCATAATATACTTATAAATCGTGATATTTCCTTCCACTTTATCCTAACCATAATAACAACTTTTGCCACAAATTATTTTACGTTAAAGGAAATTATTTAACTTACACCTTTTCCTACTTGGTTAAATGCAGGTTGCAATAAAAATAGAGTATAGTCTTTTACTTTTTTCTGAAAAAAAAATGCATTAATCCTTTTAGTTTCAAAACATTCATAAATTGCGATAATATAAGCTTAACCCAACTTCCAAATGAATGAATAAATGAATGAATATTATTTCCGTAATGGCTAATGTTACAAAAAAAAAAAGACACAAGTTGAATATTTTTCATGGGTTCTATATTTTTCCCTGAATAAATATTATGCTGCACTCAGTAATATAATAAAGGTTACTGTATAAGTAATAAAGGTTACTAAGAATGAAGAGAGCTTCAAATGTAATTCACATATTAATTACAAAATGCACACTTTGTTTGTTAGGCCAGTGCTTCAAATATATTTGCTAAAGTTTTGATTAAAGAAAATTAATATTTTTTATAAGTGTGGCCGCCTACACTCTTTTAGATAGAAGGAAACATTAAGATAATAGAAACGAGCTACACACGTTATGCTGATGAATAGATTAAGTTCATTTAGAAATAATTGGAAAGAGCATTTTCATAGAATCAAAGAACAACACATACCAAAGACAATACTGGACTATACTGAAGGGTAAAAGGAATGTTGTAGACCAAATAAGAGATAAAACCAACTTTTTTATTGAAAGATATGAGACCAGAAGAAATATTAAAATTATGTGAATGATGATTATTATTATTATTATTATTATTATTATTATTATTATTATTATTAACAGAAAACCTTACGAATGATATATTACTTGTGTATACGTATTTCCGCATTCTAATTTAAATATAAAATGTTATATTTGAATGCGTAAGCTCTATATGGAAATCTTTGCACTGAACATTTTACCATTTTTAAGGTCCTCTAACCTAGTAGACCATATCTGATGATGAATGAAATCGGCGAAACTATGCTCAAATGATCCTGGAGTCCATTGAGCTTAACATTCACTTTTTAGGACAAGGAAAAAGCACGGAAATAACTCATCCCGACCGAATTTCGAACTCGGAACTTTTTGAATTTAAGACAGATACGTTATTCCCACGCTACAAAGGCGAACTTTACAATGCATTGTCTGATCTGTGTCAGCGGACATAAATATATACCTATAATAATGGACATTATATAAGCATAGTACTATGGATTGCTTCATAATAAGGTGAAAAATAGGAGATAGTTATTATTATTATTATTATTATTATTATTATTATTACTGAGATATGCTATGCGCATTATCTATCTACAGTATGTTTGTTACAAAACTTGGCCGCCAGCAGCACGGCCTAAGTGACCTTCACTGCCTTTCCCTGCGCGCGCGTCCTACATCCGTACTGCCGTCACACGTGCGCCACTCTTACCTCTGTTCTAAGTCCAGTCACGTTAGGAATGCTTAGAAGTGTTTGGTTTTCTTGAAGTGCTTTCAAAATGCAGCATACAGTACCGCAAAGAGTATTTATGTACGATCGTATGTGCCCACATCATCTTGTAAGAAAGTGTAAGGCAATTTGAAACTAAATTTCCTGGCGTGTGTATTCCGAGTAGAGAGGCCGTTCGTTTACTTGAAATACATTCAGGGAGACGGGATCAATTTGTGATTGGAAAAGAAAGGTAAACAGGCGTTTACGGAGCAAAAATTAGATGAAATCGGAGAACGGTTAAAACGGTCACCTCGAAAATCTCAAGAAACTGGCATTTCGAAAGCTTCACCATGGAAAACAACAAAACTTTTAAAACTTAAACCATACAGAGTTACTGTTGTCCAGGAATTGCTACCACGTGATCACTAGAGTTGGGTAAATTTCTGTAACTGAATTTTGAGGAATGTTAATGATGGAACAATCGATCCACGATTAATACTGTTCAGTATGAAGCATGGTTTCATTTACATGGTCATGTGTCATCACAACACAATCGATATGCAGCAGACAAATCCAATTTCTTTCATGAAACTCCCTTGCATGATCAAAAAATCGGGGTATGGTGCGAAATAAATGAATAAAATCCTATGACATGGCATGTTTTGTGTTTACTCTAATAATTGTTAAGTGATTTGAGATTTTATTTGGCGTCCACGCATGTGAGACTGGGTAACGGGCCGTGCGACTGCCAGCCTAGTATACAGCACGTAACCGAGCCTGACGACCAAGTTTGTAGCATATTTACTGTATAAAGAATTGTTTACTATGTTCCTTAAACATCATTTGCACTACCGCCAAATGTTTAGTTAATTGTTTGAACATGCTTATTGTTTCGCTAAGGTGAAAATAACATTATATAGAACAAAGTATGTTTTTTTTTTTACTTTCTCTGCACGTACTATGCACATAGTGTATAGAGAAGGTATTGTATTGCACCCAAAAATTCAATATCGAGATTTCACCGGAAATATATGTTTTGGGTCCCCCCTGAATCCAAAAAAAGCATGTTTACAAAAAGGTCCATGTGTGTGTGCGTGCGTGCGTGTGTCTGTGTGTGTGTGTGTGTGTCTATGTGTGTGTGCATAGCTCAAAATCGAAAAGACCGTTAAATACCAAACTTAGTATTTAAGTTCAGTATCTTCCAAGGATGCGACACGAAGATTTTCAAGAAAGCCCATCCACCCCCAACTACCCTTTACATGGAATATTTTTCGAAAATTTTTATTTTCTTAAAAATGGCTCTAACGATTTTGATTAAAATATCGTACATTAAAGATATTTACCTGACAAATAAAATGTATATCTTGGATTTTCTGGGAATACCTCTGAAGACTACTTTATTCTGGATCAATTTTACTGAATTTTGCACAGCTGCAAAACCTTAAGAGATGGACAAAAACTTACCTCACAAAAAACGTAGAGCACATTAAAACACACAATTTATGTTATATATATTATTTTTTTCGTCGAGTTGATCTTTTTTTTTTTAGATATTCCTTGCTTTTTATTTCAGTTTTGAAAAATCTTGTATTTTTCTCATACAGGAATTTCTTAATTCCTGTCCATACAAACGAAGGAACTTCAGTCACATAACAACCAGCTTTTGACTATCACTTTAACCTATGGTACTCCCTTATTTCGCTTCTACATGCAAGGAAGCAAGTAATAAGATTATTTCTACTAATTTTTTCTCGATTAGCATGAAGTAAATAGAAGCATAAGCTTTTTAACAATAATTTGTTACAGAGATGTAGAGAAAATCATGTGAATGGAACACATCAGATTTTTTCTCAACAGAACTTGCACCACTCAGCGACATAGGAACACAAGCCGGGCTCTTCGTTCCTTGTAGACGAATGACCTTTGCCGAAGATACAGTGAGCAAGCCTATCTTTGATAAATAGGTCAGCAAACAGTTTGTTACAATAACCATCAGCTCTCCTCACTTATGATTATGTTTCGAGAATATAAGGAATACAGTTGACGGCAATTTTTTTTTTTTTTTTTTTTTTTTTTTTTTTTTTTGCGTTTCAGGTTTATGCCATTTCCAGTGTATTAACGAGAGTTGTTTAGTTATTAATGAAAATGACAGCAGTTTAGAAGAAGAAGAAGAAGAAGAAGAAGATGATGATGATGATGATGATGATGATGATGAAGAAGTCGAGGAAAAAATATCGGCAATACAAAAAAAAAAAAAAAAAAGTGTAAAGTGTAGTGTAAGCAGTAACCAATGTTGAGAGTGAATAGTGTGTATGACTCACATCATTGGAAGTGTGATTTTTGCTGTACTAGTGGAGCTCAGAAACATGAGAATAACGTACACAACATCTGACTGCCGTTCCTTCTTCTGTGTACCAATGCTCCAGTAAAGGTGAGTGAGTGACTCGCATCTAACTTCTCATTTAAAAATGTCATTCGTCAAGAACTGGCGCACGACCTGTAAGGAAACCTTGGGATAACACTGCCTGGGCCATGCGCGACTAATTGATAAGAACACTCAAATCTTTTCCCCGATCCCCTTTGGTCTATTGTAGAAGTTTTGCTCACTTTTGTACCTACTTAGTGCGTGAAGAGAAAGTAAAAACTAATTACAGAACCAACCTAAACCGATTAAAATATACCATGTTATCAATTTTTACTTTCTCTCATAGACAGAGAAGGTATTGTACTACACCCAAAAATCAATTCCGAGAGTTCACCTGAAATACACGTTTTAGAGTCTCCTGTGTAAAAAATCATTTCTAGAAAAAGGTCCGCGTGTGTATCCGTAACACGATAACTCAAAAACGAAGAGTCGGTAAAACACCAAACTTAGTATTGAAGCTTAGTATTTCCCAAGGATATGACACGAAGATTTTGAGGGAAACCCCCCCCCCCACCTCAAAATACCTGTACATGCATACATTTTTTAATTTTTCAAAAAAAAAAATGAACCAACATTTCAATTAAAATACAGTATATTTACATTTTTACATCACAAATAAAATATAAATTTTGAATTATCTGGAAATAGCCTCTGGCGTCTTTATTTGGATGAATTGTGCATAACTGGTTCACCATAAGAAATGGATACTAGACTTCTAAAAATAGATTTACTACACACAAAAATATAGATCTCGTTAAAACACATAATTTATGTCAATACATTTTTTCGTGGAGTTGACAAATTTTTTGATATTCCTTGTTAATGGTTTCAATATTAAAATATTCAAACTTTTCTCATACGGGAATTGTCAACTCCTGGCAATGCAAAGAAATGGATTTCAACCTCATGACAAGCAGGCTTTAAAAATATTTGACTGCCGCTTTAGCCTAGTGCATTACTTTATTTTCCTTCCACTTACAGGACAGCAAGCAATAAGACCATTTCTGCTAATGTTTATCTCGATTAGCATGAAGTAGATAGAAGAATAAGCTTTTTAACAATAATTTCTTACAGAGATATAGAATGGATCACCAGATTTGTTTTTCTAGTAGGATTAGACTTTTTCAAAGTTGCATGTTTAGACTTTCTGAAGCACATCATCGCAGAGACATCACAGTAAAAAACATCTACATCTGTATGTGTGTGTGTATGACCTGTGTCAGTGTGTTCGTGTGTGTGTCTGTGAACAACATAAAAACAAAAATTCGGTTAAATACCAAACCTGATAATTAAGTTCAATATCTTCCAAGGATGCGCTAATTGCGATACGAAGATTTTCAAGAAACTCTTTCCACTCCAACTTCGCTTTACATGGAATACTTTTCGAAAATTTTGATTTTCTCAAAAATGGCTCTAACGATTTTGATTGAAATATCATATGGTTAAGATATTTACATAGCATATAAAATATATACCTTGAATGTTCTAGGAAAAGTCTCTAAAGATCTTTTCATTCTTGACGACTTTTGTATAACTAATAAACCGTAAGAGATAGACAAAACTTACTACACAAAAAATGTAGATGTTGGTAGTGTTGCATTCTTTCGTCTACCTTGGAGTCGGTCTGAATTAGTGCTAATGATATACTATAAAAATAAGTGTGCACATACCTCATTGATGTTCGGTGATGCACCTGCTAAGCTCATTGATATTACAACACATAAAATGGACTCTCACTGAGGAGAGAAAGAATGACAGGGGTATTTTACACTGGGTAGACTAAAAAAAAAAAAAAAAAAAAAAAAAAAACTGATGTATTCCATTCACATGACTTTCTCTACATATTTTCAATCAATAACATTATTGTTAAAAACTTACGCCTCTATTTACTTAATGCTAATCGAGAAAAAAATTAGCAGGATATAATTTTGGAAGTAGTTTCTTTAAGAAACTTAAATATATTTATGTATTTCTTGTATTTTTTTTCTACAGGTTTAACAGTATGTTATTCTTTTCGTTTATTTTATTATGTTTTATGAGGAGATTTTAATTTAGTAGAAGCGAAATAAGGGAGTATCATAGGTTAAAGGGATAGTCAAAAGCTGGTTGCTATGTGACTGAAGTTCCTTTGTTTGGCAGGAGTTGACAAATTCCTGTATGAGAAAAGTATAAGTTTTTTAAAGCTGAAACCAAAAATAATGAATAACTAAAAAACGATCGAATCCACGAAAAAATTGCATTTAACATAAATTGTGTGTTTTAACGTGCTCTACATTTTTTGTATGGTAAGTTTTTGTCCATCTCTTACGGTTTAGCAGTTATGCAAAATTCCGAAAATTCGTCCAGAATAAAGTAATCTTCTGAGGCTATTCCCAGAAAATTGAAAATATACAGTTTATTTGTCAGGCAAATATATTTAATATACGATATTTTAATCAAAATCTTTAGAACCATTTTTGAAAAAATCAAAATTTTCGAAAAAAGCTCCATATAAAGGGTAGTTGGGGGGTGGGGGATTTTTCTCAAAATCTTCGTGTCGCATCCCTGGAAGATATTAAACTTAAATACCAAGTTTGGTATTTTACCGACTTTTCGTTTTTGAGTTATTATGTTCACAGACACACGGACACACAGACACACGGACACACAGACACCCGGACACACAGACACACGGGCACACTCACACACGGACCTTTTTTTGAAAATGCCTTTTTTTGGATACAAGGGACCCTAAAACATATTTCCGGTGAAATCTTGGTATCGAATTTCTTGGGTGGAGTGCAATACCTTCTCTATACACTATGTACATAGTGCGCGTAGAGAAAGTAATAAGTACTTCACTTAGATTCCTCAGAATTGATGCTGCTTATTCATACTTGTTATTATTGAGGCGCTAATCCGTCGAGCGACTCGCGACATAGTTCTTGTAGATTTAGTAATACATACTTATAACTTGTACTATTTCTTCTGCCTACAAAGTTTCTCATTGTCACGGTCGCTAATAGTTATCCCTTACCTACTTCACTATACGCGATAGAAAACTTGCACATCAACTAATGCGCTAACTGCACTTTTTCGCGGAAGACCGTCACATAATCAAGAACCAACAATACAACACAAAACATGCACACTGCTTTTATACGCAAAATATCCAAACCTGGGCCTCATTTCTGATTGGTTACTAAGTAGCGCGAAAATATAGTTATCACGTGGTTAGTTTAGTAGTTCATGGTATTTTACTCACGTGACCGCTCTTTATAATGAAAGTGTCCCGAACTCCGAACTTTTAGGGGGGAAAAAACCTGTCTCTGAGAAACTCCTTGTTACTTAGACCTTTAAAGCACCAAAACCTTGCTCTTACATAAGTATTTGTATTTCTGGATTGAAAAAGAAGTAACCTTGTCATATACAATAACAACTTCTTACCTTCATGTTTTGTTCTGCGATCTGCCAAGTCTTGGGCACTGAAGCAAATATCTTTCCTATACTAAATCTGTGCAAATTAATAATTAAAATGATGAAATGCCAAACGTGCTAATATACTGTTGTAGTAGAACACATGGTTTATTCATATACCTTTTTTGTAGAGTTAACTATTTCTGAGATATTCCTAGTTATCGATTTCAATTTTAAATATTTAACTTTCCCAATCGGGAAGTCGTCATGTCCCACACACACACACACACACACACACACACACACACACACACACACACACACACACACACACACACACACACACACACACACACACACACACACACATTACCAAATGTCAATGTCAATTGCATAGTGAGGTGTTTAAGATTTGACAAGCACTTCAACTTAGGGTATTCCCTTCCCACGTGCAAGGAAGCTAGTAATAAGAGCATGTCTGCTAATGTTTATCTCGATTAACATTATGTAGATAAAGACATTATCTTTTATCAGTAGTTTCTTTACAGAACGGTTACAACGGCTAAAATTTAGACACTCCAAAATTATATTCGCTGTGAACAATCGCTTATTGCTTAATTTGAAATCATTTCTAGACAAAGTTATATTGAATAATAATAATGATGTACCGTAGATAGAAGAACCACTTAAAAATAAATATGGATATATGTGTGTACATTATCACGGGAACTTCATGTACGTTTTCTTGTCTTTTAGGCTTAAAAGGAACGATTTTTAATGTTTAAATTATTTTCTTATCTGCTGAGTTTTAAACTTTAATTGACTTTCAGATTTTGATTTTCTCAAAATTGGGTCTAACGACTTTGATTAAAACACCATATATGTAAGATATTTACATTACATAAAAAATGTATATCTTGAATTTGCTGGGAATAGCTCCTGAAGACCTGTTAATACTGGATGACTTTTGCATAATTGGTAAATCGGAAGATATAGCCAAAACTTACTACACAAAAATCCCGTAGCACACAATTTGTCATCTGCACTTTTTCGTAAAGTTGGTCATTTCCGAGATATACCTCGTTATTTGTTTCACTTTTGTTAACTTCTGGCCAAGCAAAGAAACGAATTTCAATTACATAGAAATTATTTTTTAAAAGATCTGACTATCGCTTTAGTCTAGTGAATCGCCTTATTTCCCTTCTTCTTACAAGGAAACAAGTAGTTAGACCATTTCTCTTAATGTGTATTTCGATTAGCTTGACGTAGATAGAAGAATAAATCTTTATAACAGCAATTTGTTACATAGATGTAGAGAACGTCATGTGAATGGAACACACACACACACACACACACACACACACACACACACACACACTTTACACGTACACTGCTATGCTGTTTAACACACCTCCCTTTTTACTATCCTGTTTCCAGGAAATGCCCTTCCATTGGGTCATTAACCTTTGGATTTAGTTAGTGACCTGTATCTTACAATTTGAAACCTGAACCATAATTCACGTGTTGCATAACATGTCTAAACCCAAGCAGCGGGCTTCCTTCGTTTTAAAAACTAAATTCCAGAGTAAAGGAACTTAAAACGTCATTCGAGGACATGTTACTGTCATTAATATTTACATTATGAATCATAATGTTACAAATGAGAAAAATAAACATTTAATCCGCTGGTGTTGTATATCTTAAAACTGCCTTTATATTACTGAAACTTTTAATAAATATTTAAGTAAAATCACTTTAACCTATGATACTCCCTTATTTCGCTTCTACTTACAATGAAACGAGTAATATCTGTTACTTTTTTCTCGTTTAGAATGAAGTATATAGAAGCATAAGCGTTTTAACAATAGTTTGTTGCAGAGGTGCAGAGAAAGTCATGTAAATGGACCACATCAACCCTTTTCCCACGGAAAGTTATAAATTCCTGGTCCTGCATAGGAACGGATTTCATCCACATGGCAAACGGCTTTTAAAAGATTTGACTATCGTTTTAGCCTGGTGTATTCCCTTATTTCCATTCTACTTATAAGGAAGAAAGTAATTAAGACAATTTATGCTAATGCTTATCTCGATTATCATAAAATAGATAAAAGAATATGCTTTTTAACAATAATTTGTTACAGTGATGTAGAGAAAGTCATGTGAATGAAATGCATTGACTGCTGTTTGGATTCTGGGGTAAAGTGAGAAATCCATATGTCATTGCCAATGATGATCCTGCCGAGGATTATCATGATACTGCTGCAGAAATGTCACTTCTACTCCTAACTTTTCGTTTTGTCCTCGAGACTCAGGTTTTTCGGCACCCACATGGCACACTATTTCTTGAACAGCAGGTGCTTTGTGACAATGTGCAACAAGGATCATGATATCTGCAGAAAATGACTGCTGAGCTCCATAATCGTGAAACAACCATATGATTTTTAGTTATTGTTGTGTGGTACATTATCACAGAACCACTTTTATGGGTTCTTTAGTTTGCAATGTATTCTAAAATATAATTATTTAATTTCAAAACATGCTTATAATACATAGATATCAAATATATGTTTAACAGATTCACCAACTCAATTCCAAGTTGACCAACATAAATGGATGAATAACATTATTTCGAAGCGTGTGTATTGAATCTAACATATGAAACGTGGCTCGTATTGAGATGAAATTGGACTCACATCGATTTCAATTCGCCATGGAAACGTGGTATATGTACTAGCCTATTCGATATTAAATCACTTATATTGAACGAATGTAGGCATGATGCCGAATCTACAATTTAATGGCACGGCTGCTGGATTATTCCTTCCTTCGTGCGTTCAGTTTATTAATTATTCTATAGTGTTACTGCGGACGTTGCATTTAATGGTCTGCATCTGCAAAGCAGAGATATACTTAACTCTAAGACGCGTTTTTTGTGACTTTGTTTACGTTTTCGAAAGGCAGGAGGTCGTAGCAGAGAAATTAGGTTAGACCATAACACGATATTAAAGCACATTTGTTATAACACAATATGAAAGCGAGCAGCTGTGTTTGGCGCGATACATCTTGTCCACCTGTTGTACCAGCAAGACCATGAAAACGACTGAGAAACCTGCGAAAGATTTTGGAAACAGGCCAACCGTAATTGTTATTACTATTAAAAATCTGATGTGTTCCATTCACATGGCTTTCTCTACGTCTCTGCAACAAATTATTGTTAAAAAGCTTTTTCTCTATTTACTTCACGCTAACCGAGAAAAAATGAGCAGAAATAGTCTGAGAAGGTTAGTCGCCTCGCTACCATTATTATTATTATTATTATTATTATTATTATTATTATTATTGTTATTATTATAATGTTTTTGAAAATGTTAATTATCAATCATTTAATGTATTTAAAAGTGTAAATTCTAGCAAGCACAGCTCAAAGTTGTTTACTAAACTTGGCTTTTTGAGAGGGGAAGGCTCTTTGTGAAAAAGAACTATTGTTGGTCACGTACTCTTGTGCATGTGCATGCAATAGAGAAATAAGTGAAGACGCAATCTGGTGAAGAACCGAATTGCAGAGAAATGAGTTTTTCTCCATTATGTGGTGATGGTCACGAGGGGTTTATGATACATTCTGGGTAAAGAAAGATAAATTATGGGTTACCTCGACGCCAAGTTCGCGGTCTTTCTGACCAATCAGAATGAAGTAGCAGATTGTAGGATGTCAGGGCAGATACACTCAATCGCTATGTACGCGTAATTGCTGTTGGGCAGTCAATCGGTCATTTAAGGTCATATACGCGTGATTACAGTTGAGAACACTCACTACCAAGTTCAAGGCGCATACTCGTTGTCAAGGTATTATACGGTGTGAAAGTAATAAGTGAGAAAGTAATCAGTTCAATGAGTGAAGTTAAGTTACGTCGTTAAAAATGGGAAGAATCTAGAAATAAACATAATCAGTTGGTTCGTAAAGCAAAATGATTGTCTACATTTCTTATTCTAGCTAAGAATAAGACGAATAGATAAAGTAAAAGTGTGTGTTAACTATTTCGCAAGACCACTCCCAAACTACTCTCATTGCCGTTACCACCCGAGTGAGTCAATCTTCATGCAGGCTAAGTTACGCCGGAGGCAACACCATCGGTAATGGAGCTTCAAAACCAGGTACGTGGGAGATCTACTCTCTTAGTAGTAGAGTGAGTCCAGAGACACCCGTCAATGTAAGAGCACAACGCTTCATACTTGGCTCCCATCACGTGAGGCCATGATAAAAACACCTTCATACTTGGCTCTTCAACGTGGTGCTGTGACCGTATCAAGTCTTATTACTTGCTTTCTTGTAAGTAGAAGCGAAATAAGGGAGTACCATAGGTTAAAGTGACAGTCAAAAGCTGGTTGTTATGTGACTGAAGTTCCTTGGTTTCTATGGACAGGAGTTGACTAACTCCTGTATGAGAAATGTAAGTTTTTCAAAGCTGAAACCAATAACAAGGAATACCTCAAAAACGATCAACTCCACGAAAAAAACGTATATAGCATGAATTGTGTGTTTTAATGAGCTCTACATTTTTTGTGTGGTAAGTTCTTTTCTATCGCTTACGGTTTAGCAATCATACAAAATTCCGTAAAGTTCATCCTGAATAAAGTAGTCTTCAGAGGCTATTCCCAGAAAATTCAAGATTGACATTTTATTTCTCAGGTAAACATCTTTAATATACCATATTTTAATCAAATCGTTAGGAACATTTTTAAGAAAATCAAAACTTTCGAAAAAAGATCCATGTAAAGGGTAGTTTGGGTTGGGGGAATTTTTCTCAAAATCTTCGTGTCACATCCCAGGAAGATACTAAGCTTAAATACCAAGTTTGTTATTTTACCGACTTTTCGTTTTTGAGTTATGTTCACAGACACATGGACCACACACGGACCTTTTACTGAAAATGCTTTTTTTTTTGGATACAGGAGACCCTAAAACATATATTTTCGTTGAAATCTCGGTAACGAATTTTTGGGTGGAGTGCAATTACCTTCTCTAAACACTGTGAACATAGTACGTGTAGAGAAAGTAAAACTATTTTAAAATCTCAATTGTTTATCTGCACAGAATTATGTATTAACATAGCCTGACAGTCTGTATTTATCTGAAGTAAATTTAAATTAAAATTATTTTGCTTCTTAACCGCACTGTCAATTACCAGAATCATGTCGGCGCCGTCGGTGTCCGGGAATTTCGTTCCGTACTAGTTCTTTTTACATGTGGGTCTGTATCTGTAGCAGATGTGTAGAAATTATATAACGTGACAGTTTAAAGTTCTCTGTGTATACGGCCATTCGTGCCGTTGGCTCCCCAACAGGCTTCTGACTCCTAAGCATCTGCTTGTGAGTCCTAGGAAAATAAAAGGAAATGGAATTTTGTTTATAAACGCTCTTTTACTACTGTGGTTCTCAGCGTCCCATTCTATACTGAGCGTGAAAGACCACTTAATTTTGCTCAGAGGCCTCGCTATCAGGCTTGAGGTTCTTTTACGTGGCGTGAATCTACGACACGTGACCTACGGCTTTACTTCGATTCCGAAGGAAGCCATGCTAAGGATATTTACACCCGAAAAAATCCATCGTACTCCGCCGGGTTTGAACCCGCGACCTTGGATATATGAAATTAGTATGGTAACCATTACACTACGGAGGGCGACTGTGAGTCCCAGGGGGTTATCAGTCCTGAATACGGGGATGGTAAGCCGACTAGAAAAAAAAATGATGTGTTCCATTCACATGACTTTCTCTACAACTCTGCAACAAATTAAAAAGCTTATGCTTCTATTTACTTCATGCTAATCGACAAAAAAGTAGCAAAAATAGTCTTATTACTTGCTTCCTTGTAAGTAGAGGAGAAATAAGGGAGTACCATAGGTTAAAGTGCAATTTGACTGAAGTTCCTTTGTTTGTATTGACAGGAGTTGATAAAGTATAAGTTTTTAAAGCTGAAACAAAAAACAAGGACTATCTCAAAAACGATCACCTCCACGAAAAAATGTGTATAACATAAATTGTGTGCTTAACGTGCTCAACATTGTTTGTGTGTTAAGTTTTTTTTCCATCTCTTGCCGTTTAGCAGTTATGTAAAATTCCGTAAAATTCATACAGAATAAAGTAGGTTTCAGAGGCTATTCCCAGAAAATTCAAGATATACATTTTATTTGTGAGATAACTATCTTTAATATACGATATTTTAATCAAAATCGTAAGAGCCATTTTTGAGAAAATCAAAATTTTCGAGAGAAAAAAAGTCTATGTAAAGGGTAGTTTGGTGTGGGTGGATTTTTCTCAAAATCTTTGTGATGCATTTCTGGAAGATATTAAGCTTAAATACCAAGTTTGGTATTTTACCGACTTTTCGTTTTTGAGTTATCGTGTTCACAGACACACGGACACACGGACCGTTTTGTGAAAATGCTTTTTTTTGGATACAGGTGACCCTAAAACATATATTTCCAGTGAAATCTCGGTATCGAATTTTTGGGTGGAGTGCAATACTTCTCTAAACATCATGTACATAGTACGAATAGAGAAAGTAAGAATAGTTATAAGTAATTAAAATTATACATGTTAAATAATAATTCAGTTTAAAAAGCAATTAAATATACATTCCAATTGTTTTACATATGTGTGGACTTATTTTAGAATTTTACATCTGGATAGTATCGTGACGTATTCTGCTATAATTTTATTTATTTGTTTACCTAAGTGATGGGAGCAAGTGAATGTATAATCAGGTACATCTGCAACAGTAAACAAGACTATGTAATATTGTCGAAGCCATGACTTGCATTATACATTCAACCCTTTGGAGAAGCAGCAGCAGCAGCAGTAGAGGCAAGGCAAATTTTGCTTTGCTAAGTCTTAAGCCGATTAAATATTCCGTTGTGCAACTCGGGGTCACGAAGGCCGACTTCTCCCCCACCAAATTGTCGCCTGCTACGTTCAAACATGGCCCCCCACACCCTCCACCTTCTTCTTTGGACAGCCACAAAGACCAAAGCTCTGTGGCAGACGCCTCTGCAACCGCACATCCTCCGCCGTAAATACATAAAGCATGCTTCTTGCGATAATTAGCATGGACTGATTCCATTACCAGCACAGGGTGAGGAAAACACCACTCATACACAATAGTATTTTTTAAATACTTGCTATGCAAGTTAATCATTCTGAACATATCTGGTAATGTAAGCTAAATTTACAAATCGTTATACTTGGTATTTAAGTTTAGTATCTGCGACACGAAGATCTTGAGAAAAGTCCCCCCACCCAAAACTACCCTTTACATGGAAAAAATTTCGAAAATTTTTATTTTCTCAAAAATGGCCCTAACAATTTTGATTAACATACCGCACATTTAAAGATATTTACATGCTAAATAAAATGTATATCCGGAATTTTCTAAGAATAGCCTGTGAAGATCTCTTTATTTTGGATGAATTTTGCCGAATTTTGCTTAACTGCTAAACCGTAAGAGATAGACAGAAACTTACTACACAAAAAATGTAGATCTCGTCAGAACACACAATTTTGTTGTGGAGTTAACCGTTTCCAAGATATTCCTTGTTATTGGTTTCAACTGTGAAGTACTTATACTTTTCTCAGTCAGGAAGTGTCCATTTTCCTTTTGTTCTACTCCGGGCCAAGCAAAGAAGCGCATAACGGCAGCTTTTAGAACATTTGACTATCAGTTTAGCCTAGTGCATTTCCTTAACTCTCTTCTACTTATAAGAAACTAAGTAATACGACCGTTTCTGCTAATGTTTATCTCACTTAGCATTGTGTAGAAAAAGGAATAATGTTTTGCAAGAAGTTTGTAGAGCAGCTAGAGAAAGTCATGTGAGTGTTCTGCTTCAGAGTTTTTGAAATACTTTATATGTAAATTAATCATTCTAAAAACATATTGCTAGTGTAACCTCAATTTACAATTTATTTAACTGTCTTGCCGACAAGCACTGTGGGCCGCGTTTGACCACTCGACTCTCACCTAGACGGCCGGGGTTCAATCCCAAGCGACCACATGTGAGATTTGTGGTGGACAAAACGGCGCTGGGGCGGGTTTTCTCCGGTTTCCCCCGCCATCGCATTCCACCGGTGCTCCATCATCATTCATGTATCATCAATGTCAGCGCCTGCGGTGCCATTAGTAGTTAAAGTGGGCGTTAAACACTAACAAAAAAAAGAAAAAAAAAAGAAAAAGACAAGCACTGTAAGTTCTTACAGTAAGAATTTGAGAGGTCATTAATGCTTGCAGTACCATTAGAAAATTATGTAACACTCAACAGTATAGTAACGAATTTCGCATATATAGAACATTATCATTTAAATATATAGTAGATCTCAACATAGAATAATCGCACCATAAGCTCGCTAGAGATTTAAACTTTTTAGATTTCTAATGAAAACAATAAAACTATCTCACAAGCATAACTGTAAACGTTTTTTTATCAAAATATCACTTTCGGAAAACATTAGAACCATCAACTTATATTTGCTTGGGCTTCGCTGGTAAAAGTGAAGCACATGCTAGATCCGCAGCTTCTTCAATAGCAATGTCGCTCATTTTTACTTTCTCTATACGCACAATGTGCATAGAAAAGGTAATGCACTCCAAACAAAAGGAAATAAATGTTTTAGGGCCTCCTGTATCCAAAAAAAGCATTTTCAGAAAAAGGTCCGCGTGTCCGCGTGCCCGTATATCCATGTGTCTGTGAACACGATAGCTCAAAAACGAAAAGTCGGTAAAATACCAAAGTTGGTATTTAAGTTTAATATCTTCCAGGGATGTGTCACGAAGATTTGGAGAAAAATCCCCCCACTCCAAAGTAACCTTTACATGAACTTTTTTCGAAAATTTTGATTTTCTCAAAAATGGATCAAAGGAGTTTGATTAAAATTTCGTATATTAAAGATATTTACCTGACAAATAAAATATATATCTTGAATTTTCTGGGAATAGCCTCTGAAGACTACTTTATTCTGGATGATTTTAAGGAATTTTACATAACTGCGAAACAGTAAGAGATGGACAAAAAATTACAACACAAAAATGCAGAGAACGTTAAAACACACAATTTATGTTATATACATTTTTTTTCGTGGAGCTGATCGTTTTTGAGATATTCCTTGTTTTTGGTTTCAGCTTTGAAAAATTTATACTTTTCTCATACGGGAATTTGTCATTTCCTGTCCATACCAACAAAGGAACTTCAGTCACATAGCAACCAGCCTTTGACTATCACTTTAACCTATCCCTTATTTCGCTTATACTTACATTGAAGCAAGTAATTATACTATTTCTGCTAATTTTTTCTCGATTAGCATGAAGTAAATTGAAGCATAAATATTTCAACAATAATTTGTTGCAGAGATGTAGAGAGTCATGTGAATGGAACACATCAGATTTTTATAACATTTTACTGCTTGATAATAATTATGAAACATCGAAAGATTCAATTCCGCTACATAAAGAAATAACCTAACAATCAAGACATGTCCTACTTCAAGGGAAAAATCTATTGCAAAATTCATTAACAGAAGAGTATGAAAGAAGGATTGGTCCATATAATTTAGATGTAGCCTTTAATTTGTTTACATCGAGAATTTACTTTTTCTTAATATTCAATAAAAATTGAAAAGCAATTTTGATTGATTATTTTTTTTATAATTTTTCAAGTATTTCAAAAAATACTTGAAAAATTATAATTTATTTAATTATAATTTTCAAAAAAAATACTTGAAGTAACTACGGGCTTCTTATTCCCAATATGCATTCTCGACCTGATAAGTATAACTTAGAGTTCTTAGTAAGCAATATACTATCATGATACAAAATGGGGAACTAATAAGAAAAAAATCTGATGTATTACACTCACATGACTTTCTTTGTTCTACAAACAGACTTCGTACAAAATATTATTCTTGCTACACCAAGCTAGTCGACATAAGCATTAGCAGAATGTTCTTATTACTTAGTTCCTTGTAAGTGGAAGGAATACGCTATGTTAAAGTGATAGTCAAATGTTCTAAAAGCTATCGTTTTGCGATTGCCATTGAAATTGGCTTCTTTGCTTGGCCAGGAATAGAACAAAAGAAAAACGGACACTTCCTGTGTGAGAAAAGTAAGTATTCTCAGAAAATTAAAAATATACATTTTATTTGTGTTGTGAATAATTTTAATATACGGTATTTTAACCAAAATTGTCAGCCGTTTTCGAAAAGAAGTAATTTTTTAAAAATGTTTCCATGTAAAGGGTAGTTTGGGTTACGGGGATTTTCTTGAAAGTCTTCGTGTCGCATCCTTGGAAGATACTGAAGTTAAATACCTAGATTTTTCGTTTTTGAGCATTGCTGCCCATAGATACAAACACGAACATGTTTCTAAAAAGCTTTTTTGGGTTCATAGAGTTTCAAAGCACGTATTTCCGATTAAACCTCAATATCAAATTTTTGGATGTAATACAATACCTTCTCTATCCACTATATACCTACATTGTACATACGGGCTAGAGTAGCGTTACATTCACTTAGGTTTTCTACGTAAATTATTCTTACAAACGCTTATTCTTCTGTTTAATTCATGCTAATCGTGATAAACATTAATAGAAATTATTTAAGTACATATTTTGCATGCTAGGAGTAAATAACCACACACACACACACACACACACACACACACACACACACACACAAAATAGAATATATAAATTGTGTGTTTTAACGAGAGCTATAGTTTTCGTGCTGTAAGATTTTAGCTATCTCTTATGGTTTACCAGTTATACAAAAGTTAAATAAATCTAAACATATAAAAATGAAAAATAAAATGAACAATAAAAATAAATAGTCATATGCCACAATAAAAATAAAGCAGGGTCTATTAGGCTCCGCGCAACCAATGATGTTTTACGAAAGCGCGCGCCTAAGGAAGGTTAAACAACGATATTAGTCCTTCAGTATTATATATTTTGTTTCTTTCACCACTGCATTCAAACCTACAGCAATTTTACCAACCAGAATTGAATAAAAAGCCTCACTGGCAAAATCGCATTTCTCAGCAATCACTTGTTGGCATTTTTTCTCTTGCCGCTTAAAACAATCTGTATAACATAAAGAACTTAATTAACATATAGAAATCCTATTTACATTTCTTCAATTATGGAAAGAATTTCAGCAAGTTTCATGAGCACACTCTTTTCATAGTCTGACACAGGATGGCAACTTCGCAGTATCAAATGAAAGAATCACTGAAAAGTTGTGGGTGTTACGAAATTACCAGGGTTTGAAATGCTTCCAATGACTTTTAATCAACTTTGATTTTTCATACAGTTTCACACAGTAAGAATATTCCTAAGATGTGGTTTATATCCAAATTTGTTTAAATTTTAGGCAGGCACCAAAACACATGAACTGGTATAATGGCTTTGAACACTTGATTAAAATAAGACGTAATTAAATTCAAACTCTGAGGATGAATTGCTGCAAAAATTAAATTTAAATGTTTAGTTTACTTTCTGTACTTCATACATGTTGCATTGACAGAGAAGGTATTCCATTCCACCCAAAATTCTATACCTATATTGCACTTGAAATGCACGTTTTAGTGTCCCTGAAAAAACAGAAAAAAATCTGATGTGGTCCATCCGCATGACTTTCTCTACATCTTTGTAACAAATTATTGTTAATAAAGTTATTTTTCTATCTACTTTATGCTAATCGAGATCAACATTAGCAGAAATGGTCTTATTGTTTACTTTCTTTGTAGAAGGGAAATAAGGGAATACACTGGGGTAAATCGACAGTAACATGTTTTAAAATAAGGTTGCTATGGGATTGAAATCCGATTATTTGCGTGGCCAGGAGTTGACATGTTCCCTATGAGAAAAGTATAACTATTTTAAGGCTGAAACAAATAAAAATAAATATCTCTAAAACGGTCAATTCCAGGGAAAAAGAATTGTGTGTTTCAACGAGATCTACATTTTTTTTTTCTGCGGTGAGGTTGGTCTATCTCTTACGGTATACCAGTTATGCCAAATTCAGAAACATTCATCCAGTATAACGAAGTTTTATAGACTATCCCCAGAAAATTTAAGATATTCATTTTATTTTTCATGTAAATATCTTTAATATACAATATTTTAAATAAAATCATTAGAGCCATTTTTGAGAAAACCAAAATCTTCAAAGTTTTATCCATGTAATGGGTAGTTGGGGGTGCAGGATTTTTAGCAAATTTTCGTGTCGCAAACTTAGAAGATACTCTACTTAAAGTTCAAGTTTGGTATTTAATGGACTTTTCGTTTTAAGCTATGCTGCACACAGACAGACAGACAGACAGACAGACAGACAAATAGACACACACACTTGCATACACAGACAGACACACACGGACATTTTTCTACATTTTTTTGTCTTATTCAGGGGCTGCCAAAACATGAATTTCCCCTGAAATCTCGGTATCGAATTTCTGAGTGCAATACAATATCTTCTCTATACACTATGTACAGATTAGGTGTAGAGAAAGCAATTAAGAAAACTTTCCGTGTATGTGTTCATGTGTCTGAGGATAACTCAAAAACTAAAAGTCGATTAAATATCAAACTTGACACTTAAGTTCAGCATCTTTCAGGAACACGATGCAAAGGTTTCCAAGAAAATCCCGTACTCCAACTACTCTTTACATGGAACATTTTTTCGACATTTGTCATTTTCTCATAAAATGGCTATAATGATTTTCATTAATCTGCCGTATATTACTCGAGTGTATATGACAAATAAAATATATAACTTGCATTTTCTGGAAAAGCTTCTAAAGTCCTCACTCTGAATAGTTTGAATAGCTGGTAAATGTAAGAGATAAACAACATTTTACTACACAAATATACGATGTGTGTGCTTGTGTGTGCGTATGTATATATATATATATATATATATATATATATATAGGTATATACAATTATATATACATATTTTTTTTCTTTGACGATATACATATATGTGTTTATATATATATATATGTCAAATACAATTTTGTTGTGGAGTTAACCGTTTCAAGAAATTGCTTGTTATAAGTTTAAATTTTCCATGACTTATTTTTCTCAAATGGGAAGTCGCTATTCATATTTATCATTCTAGTCAAGCAAGAGAAGGAAATTTCAATCTCATCACATAGCAATCGGCATTTTAAAGAGTTGAGTATCTCAACTGGGAAGCCGCTATTCACATTTTTTAACTTGATCAGAAAAGATATTTATTTATCCTGGTTTGAGTTAAGGCCATAAGGTCTTCGCTTCCACTCTACCAGGCAACACATTAAATTCAGCACAGCAATAATACAATGAATAAAGAAATAAGGAACGAAAATACAATTCTATAAAACTTAATAAAAACATATATAAAAAGGTGTAACAAATATAAGAAATGAAAAGAAAAAAATGCAAACAAAATTATTTTAAGTGAAATATTCATGTAGGTTGATACACATATTAGTTATATTTAGAATTGAAATGCACATTACTTGCAAGCACATGAAATATTAATAACCATAAATGTAAGTAGTGATGTATTTATCATATTAATACAGCAGCAGATTAGCTTTGATTACAAATGTATGCCCTAATTGTCTGCTTGAACAGTATAACATCCCGGCAGTCCCTTACGTCTTGAGGGAGGGAATTCCAAAGACGAGCTAAATCTATTGTAAATTATGAATAGAAAGTTGTATGATGAGCAGATATAGCAAGAAGAAAAGAGTGTCGTGAGCAAGTTTAGAGATTATGACAGTCAGAGAGATATTTGAAGCAAACATTTAGATAGTTTGGAATGCGAGAATGAAGGAGTTGATAGAGAAATGAGAAAGAATCCAATTTTCTTCTGTCCCTAAGCTGGAGCCATTTAAGTGTTTTGAGCGATGGTGTAACATGATCAAAGGTACACACGTATTCTGAGCCCGTTGAAGTCTTAGAGTCAAATTTTCAGTTAGGTTTATAAAAAGAGAGTTACAATATTCAAAATGGGATCAGAATTTAAAACGTATCACATAGCGATGGTTTTTTTTTTTTGGTTTTTTTTTTTGTAAGAGTTAAGTATCGTTTTATCTTATTGTATTTCCTTATCCCCTTGTACAAAGAGATAATACAGTAACAAATCCGTTCTGTTTCTTGGTAAGTGTGATGTAGATAAAAGAATAGCATAGGCAGAGAAAGTTATGTGATGTAAAACAGTTTTGTGTATTACTATTTAAATAATGTGGTAGAATTTTATTTTTATTTTCCCTAGGACGTATGTACAATGTACATAGTATATAGAGATAATACATTGTATTCTATCCAAATATTCTATACCGTGATTTCACCGGTAGAGGCGGTAGATGTTTTGAAGTCCCTGAACCCATATAACATTTTTAGAAAAAGATCCGTGTGTGTGGACAACATAACCTCAAAATGAAAAGTCCTTTTAGCACCAAACTTGGTAGTTAAGTTTATTATCTCTCAAGGATGCGACACAAAGACTTTCAAGAATATCCCTTTACTCCTAGCTACCCTTTACGTGGAAAACTTTTCGGAAATTTTGATTTACTCAAAAATGACTAACAACATTGATAAAAATACCTTATATTAAAGATGGTATGGCAAATAAAATGTATATCTTGAATTTTCTGGGAATAGCCTCTTCATTTTGAATGACGTTTGCATAACTGGTAAACCATAGGAGATAGACAAAAACTTGACAAAAATGTAGATCTCGTCAAAACAGAGAGTTGTAAAGTTTTGTTGTGGAGCTAATCATTCTGACATACTTATTATTGGTTTAGATTTTAAAATACTTAAAATGCTTTTCTCAAATGGAAAGCCCTCATCTGTTTTATTTCTCTTTTGTTTTACTCCTTGTCATGGAAAGAGAACCGAATTAAAATGACAGCCGTATAGATTTGACTATCGCTCTAGCCTAGCGTATTCCCTTATTTCCTTTCTATTTACTCTGGTAATGCCTATCTCGAATGTAGATAAAAGAATAATCTTGTATTAGAATAGTTTGCAGAAAAAATAAAGAAAGTCACGTGTATGGAACGCAAGAGATTTTTTTTCCTGTAACAACCCGAAGAGGCAAGTAGTTTTATAGGTGAATTTTGTGTATTTGTATTTAAATAATGTGGTCGAATTTTAAATATTTTTAAACTTATCTCGTATCCTGTGCAACACCTCAATTCTGAGTGTAATCAAATAAAAATTAAAATTTTTTCTCAAACAATTTAAAACACGTTTTTAAATATGGTGGTGGGTAGAGGGCAGAGCATGGTAACGGCGGGAAATGAAATGGAGTTTTATTTATGGGCGCTCTTTAACTGCTGTGGTTCTCAGCAGTATTGGACGTGAAAGACCGCTTAATTTTGCTCAGAGGTCTCTCTATCAGGCTTGAGGTTCTTTTACGTACCGTAAATCTACGACACGGGATCAACGGCTTCATATCCCTTCCGAAGGAAGCTATGCTAAGGTTTTTTACGCCCGAAAAAATCCATAGTCCTCCACCGAGTTTGAACCCGCGACCTTAGGTATACGAAGTTAGCATGATAATCATTACACCACGGGGGGCGACGGTAACGACGGGGGACACCTCAGTAACTGCGATCAAGTACTGTTCTATTGCGGCCTACCACCCCCGGGGGAAGGGATGAGAGGAGGAGAAACCACAGGCCAGCACACATTGAACGACGGAGTTAAGCGCAGACACACAGAAGTCCCTAACATATTAGATGGCAGCCCTGGCGCGCCACGGAGACTATACAGGCGCCGGGAGGCCGGAAGGAGGTCTCAACAACTGCACCTAGCCTCAACCAGGGGGATGAGAGTTCACTCGGAGCAAGCAACCGTGCCATCTGCCTTTAAAACCTCATGGCACACCTGTGTTGACCTGAAAGATGAAGGTGAAAGGTGTACAGCACCCCAGCATTCGTGAAAGCAGCCCCAGGAAAACCAAGGAAAAACACAGTGCTAGAGTGCGCGGTCAACGGGGAGCGAACCCGGACCTCCCGAATGACATCTTAGGGTTTTTTCCAAAATGAATTGCAATTCAATTCATAGCTCAATATTTTATAATATTTACATCTTCCATTCTTATTATATCATCTTAGTTTATATTTTTATTTTCATAACAATCATACTAAATATATATAATACCTCAAAATAATATAAATTTCACCACACGAAACGCCTCGGTAAATATGGTAGTACAGCCTGAGATAAACTTTTGAAAACATTTTGATAAAAACTGTACTGGATATGGAAATTTCTCAGGTGGGTACGCTTAATGTTAAAGTGATGTTAAACTGTGGAGAAAGTAATTCTGTTTGATAGCAGCATAAAAATGGCATCATAGGAATCAATTATTATGCCCTGTTGGAAGTTTCTCGGATTTGGGATATCGATATCAAGCTCGTTTTCTTTTCAACTTTTGGCACTGGATGCTACTTGTGAATCTTGTTACCTTAAGATGAAGGCAACACGATTGTATCACTGTAATGTAATATGGAACAGCATTAAACAAACAGAAGATAGAACTGAACTCTTCTCTGGCATGCCGTAACCTATTTGATAGGAAATAAAAGAAAGAAAATGGAGCAGGACAAGAACATTCCTTCCAAAAAGAAATGCTTAAATACGCAATGAAGACAGAACTAAGAATGGTATGAACAGGCCATTTTTCTTTCTGCGCTTCACGGTTCTATGCCCCGCGGAACAAGTTGATTGGCTCAGGGGAAACAAAATGGCGGCGAAGTAGCGAGGGAAACAAAAAAAAAAAAAAAGAAGAAGAACGGGGTCCCGAAAGTAATGTTACAACAGCATCACTTATATTGCAGATGTTCTTACATAAAACCCGAAAGCAAGAAGAATTGGAGAGGCAAAGGGGCAGGAGTAATGGTTATAAATGCAATGCAAAACCTGGAGAAAGGAGAAACGAGGAAGGTCGTTCTCTCTTTTCCCTAAACTATAAACACATGCGAGCGGAGGAGTACGGCTAGAGAAAAAATATCAATGTGAGACGAAGTTATTTGTTGGAATTCTGTAACAATGAAAACAGATGTGCGATTGGGGAATTGAGTCACTGCGCTCCACATCTTACGGATCGAGAGCAAGAAAACCCTTTACATGGGAGTATGGACCTCTGGAGCTTGATTTCTTGAGTGAGCATGTAGGTTCTAGTTTCAAAAATATTCTAAGTTGAGACGTTACAACAATTATAAAACATAAACTATAACATTAAACTTTACAGGCCCAACAAGCAGAATCCACAGATGTATTCGTATTATTTAAAATAATAATGGAATTTTATTTATGGACGCTCTTTAACTGCTGTGTTTCTCAGCGTCCCATTTAATACTGGGCGTGAAAAACTGCTTAATTTTGCTCAGAGACCTCTTTATCAGGCTTGAGGTTCTTTTCTGTGCCCTAAATTTATTACACGGGACCAACGGCTTTACTTCCCTTCCGAAGGAAGCCATGCTAAGGATTTTTACGCCCGAAACAATCCATCGTCCTCTGCCAGGTTTGAACCCGCGACCTTGGGTATATGAAAATAACATGGTAACCACTACACCACGGAGGACGATTCCGTATTATTTCATATGTATACGCATCACTGTCACTTAACCAATGTGATTTATTTCAATTGTCCTATGATTTCACTTATGTGATTTAGTTCACTTTTCACTGGTACTTCGCTAATGTGATTTAGTTCGGTTTTCACTGTCATATTCTAGTGTGCTTTAGCTCAGTTATCACTGTCACTTCACCAATGTGCTTTAGTTCATTTCTCGCTGTCGTTTCACTAATGTGATTCAGTTCAATTCTCACTGTCATTCACTAATGTGATTCGGTTCAGTTCTCAGTATCTCTTCACCAATGTGATTTAGTTCATTTCCCATTTACCATTTTACAGTGCGATATATGTAGTTCTCACTGTCATTCAATAAAGTGCTTTAATTCAGTTCTCACTATCACTTCACCAATGGGTTTAGTTCAGTTCTGCTTATCACGTCATTAATATGATTTAGTTCAGTTCTCATTATCATGTCAGCAATGTGATTTAGTTCGATTTTCACCGTCATCTAACTTTTCCTTGCGCGTAGCGGCGAAACGAATCACGCGTTGGGGCGCCGCACCTTGATTTCTCTAAACGCTAACCATGGCAGGAACTCTCGTCAGCACAACCTTTACGTCGCATCATGGACAACTCACTCTATCATACACTAACTCACCTTCGATCACGCTCGCTTAATGTACAAATGGGGTAGTTTCTGAAATGTTTGCGGGAGGCGGAGGGTAGAAACTTCAAGAAGTTTCTCTATAGTGCTTCCGATGTTTAAACAGAAGAGGAGAGAGAGAGAAGAGAGAAAGAGGAGGAGAAAATATATATAATTCCCAACATCTCTATCTCCCTCTCATTCCCCTTCACTTCGCCGTCTCCTTATTTCTTCTAGCGGGTAGTCGGCCGGCATTGAAGCCGGCTTGAAGCCAAACTTGTGAAACACGTCGCCATATATGCGTCAAATTCCACTTTAATCCCGATTGACTACTTACATAACAATATCTCTCTCTCTCTCTCTCTCTATGTATATATATATATATATATATATATATATATATATATATATATATATATATATATGTGTGTGTGTGTGTGTGTGTATTATATCCCTCAGTGAGCTATTTCTCGTGACCGGTTTATGTACACGAAGCATATTCACTTAATGAAAGTTTGTAAACAATACAAACTTGTTAGCAACATTCCGCTTATAAGGTTTTGTTAGATATCATTTTTCAAAACTATTAATGTGAAAATCTCACAGATTGAAAGTTATACTAATTATTATACACAATAACAGTGTTATTTTGCAATCTATGAAAATTCTGTCTTATATGTGTATTTAAATGACACTTTTTACTGTCTAAATTTCTTATTCTAATACAAATGAGCCACTGATGCATTTAAAATACCTACACATCAAATTCAACTTTTACGTAAATTTGTTTACAAGTAGATCTATCATATCATATTTGTTCACATCATTATTGTAGAAAAATTATTGATTTCCGTACGCTCCAAAACTCTTGATTTTTCAAAATTAAGTAATTTATTTCTCAAAATTGGAGCATTATTTTGAAAAAGTATGTGAACATATTTTGTAATTTACTTTTTAAAGACAATAAGAACATTTTAGTATGGAAATGTGTTTGAAAAAAGTTTGCCAAAAAATTAGGTTTAAAGCTGGACACTAGTATTAATTAGCATACACCTATACCCTTAGCTTCCGTTAATTGGGAGTTAAAGTGCGAGGCTGCCCCAGCCGCAAAGCCAGAGCAGGACTCTTCACCCGCAGAACAGTCCAATCCGCCTCACATGGACACAGCCTCAATCGCACAACCATCGCCACACACCGATACGAACTCGCAGCCACCTCATCCAAATCTCACCACAGTCTTGCCACAGCGCGGCGTGCAATGTCAGCTACCAGATGCCTTACTGCTCAGCGCCGCTGGCCTTCAGTGATGAAAGCCACGAGAATCTTCACCATAGAGGACCGACCCGCTGGTTCGGCTAGACTTTTGGGACGGGGCAACTACGACAGGGCTCTGGCCAAAGAGCTGCCTGCTCTCGGCAGGTTGTCCCCGTCGAGGTAGTCGCGGGGCTGCTGCCAGTACGGATACATCACTGTCGAAATTGTGGCGCCGTCAATTACACAGCCAATTGCACCAGCCACGATTTGATACGCCGTCCACTCTATTGCGCCACCTGCTATGCTACAGGCCACCATGAAAACATAGGGAAAATCAGAAAGAAAAAAAACAAAAAAATAAAAACACACATACCCACAACTTATGTCGTATGTATTAAAAAATCTTATGTGTTCCATTCACATGACTTTCTCTACCTCTCTGCAACAAATTATTGTTAAAAAGCTTATGCTTCTATTTACTTCTTGCTAATCGAGAAAAAATTAGCACAAATAGTCTTATAACTTGCTTCATTGTAAGTAGAAGCGAATAAGGGAGTAGCATAGGTTAAAGTGATAGTCAAAAGCTGGTTGCTATGTGACTGAAGTTCTTTTGTTAGTGTGGACAGGAGTTGATTAACTCCTGTATGAGAAAACCAAAAACAAGGAATACCTCAAAAACTATCAACTCCACGAAAAAAAATGTATATAACATAAATTGTGTGTTTTAATGTGCTCTACATTTTGTGTGTGTGCTAAGTTTTTGACCATCTCTTACGGTTTACCAGTTATGCAAAATTCCGTAAAATTCATCCAGAGTAAAGTAGTTTTCAAATGCTATTCCCAGAAAATTCAAGATATACACTTTATTTGTCAGGTAAGTATCTTTAATATACGATATTTTAATCAAAATCGTTACAGCCATTTTTAGTCAAAATTTTCAAAAAAAGTTCCATGTAAAGGGTTGTTGGGGGTGGGGGATTTTCTTGAAAATCTTCGTGTTTCATCCTTGGAAGAAATCAAACGTAAATACAAAGTTTGGTTTTTAACGGACTTTTCGTTTTTGAACTATGCTTCCCACAGACACACACACACACACATATACACACATGCACACACAGACAGACAGACATACACGGACATTTTTCTAAAAATGCTTATTTTTTGGATTCAGGGAGTCTCAAAACATGTATTTCCGGTGAAATCACTGTATCGAGTTTTTGGTGCATTGCAATACCTGCTCTATACACTATGTACATAGTACGTGTAGAGAAAGTAAAAAATCTTACCTATGGTATAACTCATGCCTAAGATAAATGTTAACATATGTATTTTATGAAGGAATGACAATAATGTATTGCTTTTCCCCCGAGTATGTCTAGATACCACGAAGTAGCAATAACAATGAGAGAGACGGTGTGAAGAGGATTGGTACAGTAGTAATGCAGTGCTGATCAAAGCACGCCGCCACTCGCCACCCTTTCCACTCTTGTCAGGGCTGACTGCTGAAGTACCCACTTAGTGCGCCCCTGTCGCGGACGAGAATTGGCTCAGAAATTGAATTATCCCCATGGTTAGCCTGTTTTCACCAGGTCGAGCTGCACGAGAGATCTCTCGTTGTGTGTACCTTCAACAATGCTGGTCACTCATTGTCGATAAGCTGCCCGAAACATATTATTTGATGTTCTATCAACAATAAAACGTGTCTCTTGGAGCTAAAACTGCGGGTAGAAATCCTCTCTCATCGATCAGAAATTAAGCTTCCAAATGACCAGTGGGCGGAGCATTCCTGCACTATGGCAGGAGTATAATTATTTTGCTTTATGCATAAGCCTGCCTTTCGTCCCGTAAAAACGAGACAGTCCCCTTTTTATTTTCTCTACATGTATTATGTACAAAGTGTATAGAGAAAGTATTGTATAGCACCCAAACATTTGATAGGTATCGAGATGTCAACCGGAAATACATGAATCCGCTCCCCCCATAAAAGCATTTTTACTTTCTCTACACATACTATGCACATATTGTATAGAAACGGTATCGTATTGCAACCAAAAATTCGATACCAAGATTTCATTGGAAATACATGAATCTCCTCCCCCCCAAAAAACATTTTTACTTTCTCTACACGTACTATGTACATAGTGTATAGAGACGATATTGTATTGCACCCAAAAATTCCATGGTACCGAGATTTCACCGGAAATACATGAAACCCCTCCCCCCATAAAAACATGTTTACTTTCTCTACACGTACTTTGTACGAGCATAGTGTATAGAGAAGGTATTGTATTGCACCCAACAATTCCATACCGAAATTTCACCAGAAATACATGTTTTGGGAACCCTTGTATCCAAAAAAATGGCTCTAACGAGTTTGATTAAAATATCACATATTAAAGCCATTTCCGTCACAAATAAAATATATAGCTTGAATTTTTTGGGAATAGCTTCTGGAGACATGTTCAGTTTGGATGAATTTTACTGAATTTTGCATAACTGGTAAACTAAGTGATAGATAAAAACTTAGTACACAAAAATGTAGATCTCGTTAAAACACACAAGCTATGTCATATATATATATATATATATATATATATATATATATATATATATATACTTTTTTTTTTTCGTGGAGAAGACCGTTTTCGAGATATTCCTTGTTATTGGTTTCAGTTTTAAAATACTTAAAGATTTCTCATGCTGGAACTTGTCAACTTCTGGCCACATGAAGAAATGAATTTCAATCCCATAGCAACTGCATTTCAAAACATTTGACTGTCTGTTTAGCCCAGTGAATTCCCTTATTGCTCTTGTACTTAAAACGAACTGAGTAAAAGACCGTTTCTGTTGAGGTCCCGTGTTTTCTTGACACCGTCTTTCTAAACTAAAAACCCAACTGCATAGTGGTGCAATTTCCTGTGGTGAGAAATGCGCTTATCCTATTTATTGTTGTAATTATTTAGCACGTTCTATGAACAGTTGTTGTGTTGTGTTATTATTTTGTGAACTTAAGCTATTGTACCAATGAAAATGATCCTTCTCTTTCAATTTAAAGGCAAATAGTTATAATTTCCTCGAAGAGACAAAGCTTAACTATGAAGCTCACCGTAAAATGTGTAATGCGACATTTTCGATTGCTAATTGTGTAAACTTGGAGTTCTTTTTCTTCTTTTTTTGGAAGCTTAACGTTCTTTAACCTGGTTGGTCATATCGGACGATGAATGAAATTGCTCAAATGATCTCGGGGTTCATGGAACTTAAAGTTACTTGACATTCTCAGGATAGGGAAAACCCCCGAAAAATATCTTAACCGAGTAACTCTCCCTAAGCGAGATTCGAACTCGCGAATATGAGGCAGACACGCTACCACCACACTACCTAGGCGAGCCAACTCGGATAGTTTATGACCTAGATAGTGTTTTCTTCTTTTTAATGTTATGTTAATGCCATATTCAGAAAGTACTGATCAGTCATTTCAGGGGAGAAAATGGAGGCTTATTTATGCAACCTATAATTTGCAACAAATTTGAGGTTTTCCATTCACATGCCTTTCTCTGCCTATACTGCCACAATTTATTCTTACAAAATTCTTTTTATTCTCTCTATTTCATACCAACCGAGATAAACATTAACAGTAATATTCTTTTACTTATTTCTTTGTAGCTGGCATTAGTCAGATGGCATCCGTAGTCAGATGGCAAAGTATAGCTAGTCTTTTAATGTCTCATCTCCTTACACCATTCTAACCACTTAACGCCGCGACAAGCAGGTGGGTTAGACAGCCGTCTAGCAATTGCAAGCGCAATTACCATCTATTTTCAGTTTTTCTGTTGTTTTAAACTGAAGGAGTTGTATTAAATATCGCCATGCTGTCCTGTTTACCAGAAGACGGAGCTCGGATATCCAGCTTTTCCTACTAAGCCAAAGAATAGAGTGGTGGAACTGTATCCGATACCTAGTTCCTTACTCATGATAGGACCTAACTTTGCATGAACACGTGCGGGAACGAAGAAGGCTAAGGGGGCGCTGGAACCTTATATCCTGCTCTGACCTCTCAAATGACCACCCTTTTAAATTTATGTCTTTTCAAGGTACTAATAATCACAAAGATGATCTAGGCTTATGAGTTGTGGGGCATGGTAGCAAACTTCTGCTGGCTTCTCTGTTTACAGCGGATTCAGGATAGAGGGGTGCGGTCCATCTACTCTGTTTGCCGTCGTTTCCAAGTGAGGCTACTACACAAAGTTTCGGCACTTCCATGTATGAAGGATATGGTTAGGCTCCGGGCTCAACATTTAACCAGATTGGCCCATCATGAAAATGCCCTTGTCAGATCTCTGGGAGATTACTTACCCACAACGCCGCTGCAGGCAGTACTGGGTTCCAGACATTACTTGTGGGTATCCTCGGTAACGAAGGCATCAAATTATCAACGGCTAGTAAGTTAAATATACTCGTAAATAGAGTGGCCAACAAAAAGTCACACCAACTGCTTTTGAACCCATTGAACACCAGGGGGACAGCGGCAAGGATGCTGCTCCTGAACAGGCAGCCTTCAAGGAGTCTAGAGAGTCTCAACTTTAAAATCACACCACTAAACCTACGACCATTCAAACCATTCCTGTGGTTAAGCCCTGATAACGGCAAGGGCAGCACAAAGCATAAAGCACTAATAGATCACATTAGAAAGGAGATATGCTTATTAGAAAGCGAAAACTTATCCATCGACTTTGCGTGGATTCAAGCACATATGGGCTACCATGGTTGGCTAAAGAAGCTGCCCAAAATACCAATCTTCAAATCTCATACAGCAAAAATCCTAAAAGTAAAATTAGAAAACAACTGAGAGAAGTTAGCACCAATAAATGGGAGATGGAATGGAAGAACAGCTCAAACGGAAACCTAACAAAATAATTTTTCCCCTCGTTAAAGAAAGAATTACAATTAAAACTGTAAATCTTACTACCAACATTACAAGTATATTAATTGGACATGGAAAGCTGCGAACGTATTACCATCGATTTAAGATACTAGACAGCCAATGTGCCTCTGTAATAATGGACATCAAACAGTAAACAATAAATAATTCTCTATGAGTGTATCAAATTGAAAAATGGAAGAGACACGTTTTCAAAATATCCGATGTGTTCCATTCAAATGACCTCTTTACATCGCTGTAACAAATTATTCTTGAAAAGAACTTATTCTTCTATCTATTTTATGTAATCGAGGTAAACCTTAGCAGAAATTGTCTTCATGATTTGCTTCCTTGTAAGTAGAAGGAAATAATGGAATACACTAGGTGAAAACGATAGTAACATCTTTTAAAAGCCGGTTGCCATGTGGTAGAAATCCGTTTCTATCCAGGGCAAGGAATTTATAATTTTCCGTGCGAGAAAAGTTTAAGTATTTCAAATCTGAAGCAAATAACAAGGAATATCTCAGAAATGGTCAATTCCACGAAAAAATTTACATGACATACATTGTGTGTTTTGACGAGATCTACATTTTCTGTCTTTTTGTCTATCTCTTACGGTTTAGCAGTTAAGCAAAATTTGGCAAAATTCATCCAAAATAAAGAGGTCTTCAGAGGCTATTTTAAGAAAATTCTAGATATACATATTATTTGTGATGTAAATATCTTTAATATACGGGCTTTTAATAAAAATCGTTAGAGCTATTTTTTAGAAAAACAAAATTTTAGAAAATGTTTCCATGCAAAGTGTAGTTGGGGGTGGAGGAATTTTCTTGAAAACCTAACTACCACGTTTGGTATTTAATGGACTTTTCATTTTTGAGCTATGCTATCCACAGACACATACAGACTGTGTCTGAAAATGCTTTTTTTTGGATTCAGGGGTCCTAAAACATGTATTTCCGGTGAAATCTCGGTATCGTATTTTTGGATGGAATACAATCCTTCTTCTATACACTATGTACATAGTACGTGTAGAGAAAGTAAAAACGTAACTTTGAAAGATGTAAAGTGGTCAACACAAAAGAAGGAAATGGTTAAAAACTTTAGAAAAGGCTTTTATAAATTTGTAAATTCTATGAACTTTGAATTACTGTAAACCATAGGTCTCATAGTTAAAGCATGTTAATATTAACGTAACAGGAATTTTGCTAACTAACTTTCGAATTCAATCCAACATGTAGTATGATTATACTTGTAATGGACCATGCGTTAATAAAGGATTATTAAAAAAAAAGGGGAGGTACACAGCAAAAACATCTAGGCTCACCATGAGCCTGCCAGATGAGACGGGCGGACGCTATTAACATATTAAATCCAGTATTAACCTTGAAGACTGAGGAAATCCATAAGAAACCCCAGCCCATGGTATCTGAACCCAGAATCTCTCGAATGCGGGCCACAGATCTGAGTCATCGCGTTCGGTCCGAAAATTTTAGAACCTAAAAATCGTATCTTATTTATGAATATTTTGAAGTGATTTCCAAATAAGAAATTATGACTATACCCTGCTGCCGTAATGACCGAACGTGTGTGTACGACTTGCTGCGTAAGTCAATCTGATTGTTGGCATCCATTGTTACACTTGCATTAGTGGACAACTGTGCCGCGGCAAGTTCTTTTGACATCTCCACTTTGATTGTTACACCTGTGCGAGGGGACATGTGTTCGGTCTGAAGCTTCTTTTGTATAGCATTTCGCAAAAAAAGTAATTCGATTTTGATTTCTACTTACTTCTATTATTTTATTAATTATTAGAACTTTTAAAAGAACAGCTGGAACAGGATGAACATTGTTTATCGAATCTGCCTCTCGTCTCTCGCCAAGTGGTTCGATTGCAGGTGACCGAAAGTGAAATTTGTAGTGGACAAGGCGATGCAGGGGCGGATTTTCTCCGGTTTATCCCGCCATCGATTCCACTGGTGTCATTCCATATACCACAAGTGTCATCGCCTGCGGTGCCACGAAATAAAAGCGGGGGTTAAACATTAAACAAGAAAGAAAGAAGGAAAAAGAAACGTCAAAGCTGCACACTGTTAAGCCTGAGTGAGATTGTGACAGCTGCGGTGGTTTTGCACGTGCGATTGTTTCTAGAAGTTTCTAGTGATGTGACCAACAGATATAAAAAGGGAAACAAAGCTCTGCGTGAGTACGACGGGAATTGCGTAGCGAGTTAATAACGTCGCCGCAGCGAGCGTCGAAAAGAATTTATAGGCAGAATTATTACGAAAGACAGTCATTTGTGAACAAATTGTGATTGTAAACAGTTTGTGGAAGAAATAAAGAGCTAATGTTTTTTACTATTTATTTATTTGAACTGGTTTGAGTTAAGGCCATAAGGCCTACTATTCTAATCGACCAGGCAATACATTAAATGCAGCAGTGATACAATGAATAAAGAACAAAAAATACAATTCTGTTTAACTTAATAAAAACAAATATAAAAAATCCAATAAGTATATTGAAATAAAAAGAAAAAAAAAAGAACTGTAAACAAAATTATTTTAAGTGGAATATTCATGTAGGTTGAAACGCATATATGTCATATTTCCAATTAATGTATATTACTTGCCAGCACATATAATATTAGTAAATTAAAGTGATGTATTTATTATATTAATACAGCAGTAGATTAGGTTTGATTATACGCCCTAATTTTCTGCTTGAGCAGTATAATGTCCCGGCAGTCCTTTACGTATTCAGGTAGGGAATTCCAAAGACGAGCTAAATGTATTGTAAACTAGCTGCACGCCTCGGCTTCGCATGCGTGGTGTGCCTAATGAAAAACTCAGATAAAATCTTCCGTTTACAGTACGACCATGCAATGAAATAAAATTACAAGTAAATAATTTAACATTACTTTATTGTAATGCCTTATAATGTACACTTTTCCTTCCGGAGAGAAAACAAATAGCGCCGATGGTTTGCCGACTCTCGAGCACGCAACGTAAACTGCCCATGCGAAAAACTTAACAATTAAAGGGATATTATACACACTTCTAACGATTGACCTTGGGATTTATTCTCATTGTGAATGCAAGGCGCACAGGAAACTGAACACCCTTAAATTCAAAAGGAAAGTCGGTTGACATTAGTGGTATTCTTGGAATAAGTATATCCTCGCCTTTAACTTTTCCAATGTTATAGTAGCTTAAATCAAAATGTTCATAATTTTTTAACAGCGAGTGTGTTTCGCTGCATACTTTCGGCTGATTGAGATTGCGTAGCATAATTATCACCGAGTCAACCTTTAGCTGTAAATTGTGTGCCGGTAATCCTGGCAAATCCAAAGAATTTAGGAATTCAGTTAGATAACTAATGACTTCATTTGGATTGGTAATGGAATCGATCGATTTAAATGAATGCATAAATTTTACTCTGAATTTTTATATTCAAATCATCTACATTCTTATTAGTTGCTGCTAAAATGGCTCGTTCGCTCAACTAAGCATATTTTTTGTAATTTGCACCAATATTTGGGAACATTTGCAATATTAATTCTTCCTTTGGCGTTGTGAAGGGAGAAAAATTTGATGGAAACGAAATGAGGACAGTAGAAGTGTCAACAGGAATTTACCCATTGCCGATGTTTAATAATGCCTAATGCCTAATATCTAATAACGCATCTGAAAAGCGCAATGATCTGCGCAATGTAGCATATATAGTTGGTACTGCCAAAAGGACGAAGTCAGCGCTCCTATAAGGCATTGTGGAAAGGATGATATATATGCAGTTAACAGCGTGGGCAACCAAGGATGCCGTTGGCATAATAACAGTAATGGCAACGTTCCATAGTGTGGCGGGTAAACCCTACATAGCCATTGAATTACACTAAGGAAAACATCACAAAGTAACATCCACGCTTCTTCCGAATCTCTTTCTTTTCTTTACTCTAATGTTTTCCACATCTTTTTTTATTTTCTCCTATATCAAAACAGATATTTTAAGGCTAACAATGACATAACTAAAGAGCAAGTAGATCTGGTAGGGCAATTGATAAGTTTTTATTTGATAATAGCTTTGTGTATTAAATTTCTCCATTTAACCCAAAATATTATTTATTTATTAATTATTTCTTTATTTAAACTATGTGACCAAGAACGATAGTTAATACATAAGAAATATATTTGATTTTCACACTTATCTAGCATCTTAGTCTCCATAACCGGAGTCGTGGTGTAATGGTTACCATGCTAACTTCATATACCCAAGGTCGCTGGTTCAAACCCGGCGGAGGAAGATGGATTTTTTCGGGTGTAAAAATCCTTAGTATGGCTTCCTTCGAAAGGGAAGTAAGACCGTTGGTCCCGTGTCGTAGATTTACAGCGCGTAAAAGAACCTCAAGCCTGAATGAGAGACCTCTGAGCAAAATTAAGCGGCCTTTCACGCCCAATTTAGAATGGGACGCTGAGAACCACAGTAGTTAAAGGGCGTCCATAAATAACACACCATTTTTTATTTTCCATAACCGGGTGCATTCCCTAAGCATTGAATGGGGGAGTAAAATAGAGCAGTAGGTACTATGGTCATCTGGTGGCAAATAAATAAATACGTATTTTACGTGTTCGTCGCCAGGAAAGCTTCTTTGCTTCTTTATTTTAAACGACAGGAGTAAGGAAAGGACAGTTAATACATACAATGTATTTGATTTTCTCTGCTGCGTGTGTCCTTATCTCGATAAACTGTTGCGTTACCTTACATTAAATGGGGAGGAAAAATACTACTTCGGCCATCTAGTGGCAAATAAATAAGTACTTACTCTAGGTGCTCGTGGCCAGGAAATTTTCTTTACTTCTTTATTTTAAAATGCAGGAGTAACGAAAGGACATTTAATACATAAAATGTATTTGAATTTCACTGCTGCGTTGCATCATTGTGTCGATAAACTGGTGCGTTATCTTAACATTAAATGGGGAGGGGAAAATATAGCAGTACTACGACCATTTGGCAACGAATTATCGTGGTACCTGTGCCATCTGACGGCTATTAACCGAAATGCGTTCCCTTGGCACTGTTTTTATTCATATTATGAGATTTTGAAAACTTTCCCGTACTATCTTTAAACATTTTCTTTTCCACAAACCTTTTCGTGACAATAACGAACACAACAAAAAAGGAATTGTTCAATTTGGTGCAGTTGTTCGGAAGTGATGCGCGTACATACATTTCGGCGATTCATTTATTTATATATATATATATAACGATGATGATAATTGATAGAGGCTTGTATGATGAGCAGGTATAGCAAGAAGGAAAGAGTGTCGTGAGCGAGTTTCTCGATTATGACTGTCAGAAGCGAACATTTAGATAGTTTGGAATGCGGGAATGATGGAGTCGATAGAGATGTGATAAAGAATGCAATTTTCTTCTATCCCTAAGCTGGAGTGTTGTTGGAGAATAATAGCTTTTGTTACAATATTAGTACCGTGAATATGGAAGCTTTTACAGATATATTTATATCTGTGTATGGAAGTTTTTACCGATGAATGTTTTATTTATTTATTTATTTATTTATTTACATAGAATGTCCCAATGAGCATATTGCTCTAGGTAGGGACTGCCCTTTAGTGAGGCGGTAAGCAAAATACAAAGAATAAAATAAACACATTAACACATATAAAAAGGAGTATATATATATGGTTGCTTGGTATCTAATGTTGAGCAAATGGCAGTGTAGCCATTCGCCCTCTTGCATTCCAGTTATTTTGATGTCATATTATCATGTCGACTCAAGGTTGGGCAGCGCAGTAGATGGTTTCCAACCATATCTTCTTTAAGTGTACAGAAAGGACACAGAGGATATATATATATATAGACACACACATAATTTTTAACGTAATTTGTGTGGGTGTGTGATTAAACTTAATGTAATATTTAAAAAAAATAAATACATAAAACACCATAGGGATTTTCTGTTGTGAAATTTTTAGGAATTACAGTATTGCTCAAGTAGGTATTTGAATTGGGATAAGTTAAGTGATTCTTTAATGTTAAGTGGGAGACTGTTGTATGTTTTGGTGGTACTTTTTATCCCATATTTGGAGAGTTAACTGATTCTATACATGTGTGATTGGCTGATCTAGTTTTGTAGGAGTGAATATCTCTTTTGTGTTTGATTACAGAGTTGGTACATAGGAGGTTATTTTCAGCTTTGTACTTCACTATATTTACAGAGATAGGAAAATGGCAGTATATTTGTTTCCTTAAATACTTCTACGGAAGGTTTTACAATATTAAATCCATAAAGTATTTTAATACCTCTCTTTTGTAGGATTTCTAAACAGTTTAGCTGTTCTTTATTGTTATTGGGCCATACTGCATTTAAATACAGAAACTTGGGGTTAGGGCTCATAAGGAAGAGAGCAACAATATGGCGCAATAAACAGTCTTGTGGAACACAGTTCATACTGCGTTGAGAAGCTGTGCTCAATTACAATCGATTATCAGCTTGTGGTTTGTTTGACGTGTGAAGGGTTTAACAGGGCATCTCTCTAAGTTGTGAAAGCACCCAATAACTGCGGCAGTGTCATGGGATAGGCTTGCTCTGAACTCTTTAATGATATTCGTGGCTAATAACGGTTAAGCCATGCACGTTGTTATCCACAGGATCTATAGGTTCATGATACCGCATAGTATGGTTGTCTTAATGCTGATTTCTCTTGGGGGTCGACATTTCAAACCTATAACATGTGTTAGTTGTGGCATCAGTTTATAGCGGGATCACCGGACCACAGTGGCGGATCTCACCAACTTATTGGTTGAAACTTCAAAAACATCCACTGTGACTCAATGAATAATTTACAATTTACAAATAGTATTTTTACTTTCTCTAGCACACATGTACAATGTACGAGGTGTGGTGAAAATTACGGGAATTTTAAAATATCGCGGGCTTTTTACAACTGATTTCCAGAACTCTTTTCATTTTCTCTTTACGGACTATGTACATAGTGTATAGAGAAAGTATTGCATTCCACCCAAAGTTCGATACCGAGATTTCACCGGAAATACATATTTCGTGTCCCCCTGAATCCAAAAACAGCATTTTTGGAAAAAGGTCCGTGTGTGTCTGTGTGTCTGTGGACAACATAGCTCAAAATCAAAAAGTTTGGTATCTTCCAAGGATGCGACACAAAGGTTTGCAAGAAAAGCCCCCCACCCCAAACTACCCTTTACATGGAAACATTTTTGAAATTTTTGATTTTCTCAAAAATGGCTCTAACGATTTTGATTAAAATCTCTTATATTTAAAATATTTAGATACCAAATAAAATTTATATCTTGAACTTTCAGCGAATAACACCTGAAGACTACTTTATTCTAGATGAATTTTACGGAATTTTGCATAACCGGCAAACCATAAGAGATTGACAAAAAATTATTTAACAGAAAATCTAGATCACGTTAGGATACACAATTTATGTTCTATACATTTTTTTCGTAGAAATATTCCTTGTTATTGGTTTCAGCTTTAAAAAGCTTTTCTCATACTGGAATTTGTCAACTCCTGTCCATAGAAACAAAGGAACTTCAGTCACATAGCAACCAGTTTTTGAATAATACTTTAGCCTATGCTACTCCCTTATTTCTCTTCTACTTGCTTGGAGGCAAGTAACAAGACTGTTTTTGCTATTTTTTCTCGATTAGCACAAAGTAAAATGAAACATCAGATTTTTTAACAATAATTTGCTGTAGAGATGTAGAGAAAGTCATGTGAATGGAACACATAAGATTTTTTTATCTGGTAGGTACACATGTTCTTGATGTACGTTTGTTTTCAGCTGTTTTAAACATTTAAATTATTGACATTTAAAAGGGTTATGCTTGTTTTTGAAGCCTCAGCAAATTTGTATTACATTTTGTGTGAAAAATGGAATAAAGTTTCCGAAATGTTGGCTTTTCGCAAATCTACTATGAAAGGGATTTCGAGTGGTATAGACGTTTCAAAGAGGACCGAGAAGACTTTGCAGACAATCCCTTGGACGTCCTAACACATCAATTACTGACGACAATGTGAAGATACAAAGAATTGGTTCTGCCACATGGCAGAAGTACCCAGAAGTTATGCGCCGTTTGCATGAAGTAATCCGAAGAAAACGATCAACATATTCGCAAAACCAGCTCCTGCTCACACCTCAACGCTTCTTAGTGATTTTTTGGCAAAAACCAGAAACGTTATGTTGCCTCAGCCACCTTATTCGCCGGACAAGGCCCCCTGCGACTTCTTTCTATTCCCGAGGCTGAAGAACGTCGTTTAGCCACTATTGGTGAGCTAAAAACAGATTCGCTGAAGTAGCTGAACAGCATAAGGAAATGCGAGTTCCAGAATTGCTTCCAAGATTGGAAAAAGTGTATTATTTCCTCGAAATCTTCAGTATCCTTGGAAGCTAATTAACTTGAATACCAGGTTTGGTATTTTAGCAACTTTTAGTTTTTACTTTCTCTATACGCACTATGTACATAGTGTATAGAGAAGGTGTTGCACTCCACCCAAAAATTCGATACCGAGATTTCACCGGAAATATATGTTTTAGGGGCCCTTTATCTAAAAAAAACATTTTCATAAAAAGGTCCGTATGTGTGTGTGTGTGTCGTGTGTCCGT